>CM042263.1:27978846-28301346 GCA_023566225.1 Romanogobio albipinnatus | reverse complement strand
ACAGAGTCTACAGGGGCTGATGTTTGCGGTGAGAGGCATGGCGATAAACATGTGTTCATGTTTGTGGAGCTTCATTCCCAGCCTTTGGCAGAAGAAAGAATGGTTATCATTCCAGTCTAATCATCTGAAACACTTGCACCGATGTCTGTCGTCGAACAGTTCTGCAGACAAGAGTGTGCTTAAACTAGGGCCATATTATGATGAATGGATAACTCAATAGGCATCTTTGGAAAAACCCATCATATGCGCTGCTGTCACAACGTCCTTTTGGAAAGATCTTGTCTGCGGAATAAATTGTCTAGCCATGCATGTGGGCAAGAAAGACATTAATACCTGATTGAAACATCAGAACGCTTGACTTTGCTGTGTCTTGAGAAACTGGATATGTCCCAAGCTGCAATGAGTTGCTTGCAGAAACAGGGCTGACGTTCATGAATGACACACACACACACACACACACACACACACACACACACACACACACACACACACACACACACACACACACACACACACACACACACACACACACACACACACACACACACACACACACACACACACACACACACACACACACACACACACACACACACACACAGAACAATGTGCCAATCTCCAGCACAGGCGGTTTAAGACTGAGTTTTGCGGCTTTTAGTGCATGTCTGTAAGCGTTGAGGTCATCTTTATGCTAGTGTACTCCAAAAAGATGACACCTTTCACTGGTGACATACGGGTCAATGACTGGTAGGAGTGAAAAGAGTAAAGAAAGGAATTAAGTTCTTATGAATAACGCTGGATTTTATGTAGTTATGAAACACTTTAATTTAACAACAAATGGTGTAACCATAAATTTCCATAAAAAAAAAACACATTTTCAATATCTTTTGAATACATTAATTAATAAATATCAATTACAATATCATAACATAGTTTAAAAATAAATGATGTATGTACAGTGAGGAAAATAAGTATTTGAACACCCTGCTATTTTGTAAGTTCTCCCACTTAAAAATCATGGAGGGGTCTGAAATTGTCATCGTAGGGGCATGTCTACTGTGAGAGAAAAAAAAAAATGATTTTTTAACTATTTATTTGTATGATACAGCTGCAAATAAGTATTTGAACACCTGAGAAAATCAATGTTAATATTTGGTACAGTAGCCTTTGTTTGCAATTACAGAGGTCAAACGTTTCCTGTAGGTTTTCACCAGGTTTGCACACACTGCAGGAGGGATTTTGGCCCACTCCTCCACACAGATCTTCTCTAGATCAGTCAGGTTTCTGGCCTGTCGCTGAGAAACACCGAGTTTGAGCTCCCTCCAAAGATCCTCTATTGGGTTTAGGTCTGGAGACTTACTAGGCCACTCCAGAACCTTGATATGCTTCTTACAGAGCCACTCCTTGGTTATCCTGGCTGTGTGCTTCGGGTCATTGTCATGTTGGAAGACCCAGCCTCGACCCATCTTCAATGCTCTAACTGAGGGAAGGAGGTTGTTCCCCAAAATTTCGCAATACATGGCCCCGGTCATCCTCTCCATAATACAGTGCAATCGCCCTGTCCCATGTGCAGAAAAACACCCCCAAAGCATGATGCTACCACCCCCATGCTTCACAGTAGGGATGGTGTTCTTGGGATGGTACTCATCATTCTTCTTCCTCCAAACACGTTTAGTGGAATTATGACCAAAAAGTTCTATTTTGGTCTCATCTGACCACATGACTTTCTCCCATGACTCCTCTGGATCCTCTTGACATGTGCTGGTTTAAGCAGGGGAACCTTCCGTGCCATGCATGATTTCAAACCATGACGTCTTAGTGTATTACACAGTAACCTTGGAAACGGTGGTCCCAGCTCTTTTCAGGTCATTGACCAGCTCCTCCCGTGTAGTTGTGGGCTGATTTCTCACCTTTCTTAGGATCATTGAGACCCCACGAGGTGAGATCTTGCATGGAGCCCCAGTCCGAGGGAGATTGACAGTCATGTTTAGCTTCTTCCGTTTTCTAATGATTGCTCCAACAGTGGACCTTTTTTCACCAAGTTGCTTGGCAATTTCCCCGTAGCCCTTTCCAGCCTTGTGTAGGTGTACAATTTTGTCTCTAGTGTCTTTGGAAAGCTCTTTGGTCTTGGCCATGGTAGTAGTTGGATTCTTACTGATTGTATGAGGTGGACAGGTGTCTTTATGCAGCTAACAACCTCAAACAGGTGCATCTAATTTAGGAAAATAAATGGAGTGGAGGTGGACATTTTAAAGGCAGACTAACAGGTCTTTGAGGGTCAGAATTCTAGCTGATAGACAGGTGTCCAAATACTTATTTGCAGCTGTATCATATAAATAAATAGTTAAAAAATCATATATTGTGATTTCTGGATTTTTTTTTTTTAGATTATGTCTCTCACAGTGGACATGCACCTACGATGACAATTTCAGACCCCTCCATGATTTCCAAGTGGGAGAACTTGCAAAATAGCAGGGTGTTCAAATACTTATTTTCCTCACTTTATGTATGTATCAAAAATATGTATAAAAAAGTAAAAAAAAGTATCAAACAAATATTAATTCATAATTATTATTATTACGTTTTTGGGGGTTGCACCACATGACATTTGTCAGATCTTCTAATATTTCAAAAGGTTTGTTACAAAATGATGAGGATTTACAGGGGTCCTATTTGTGTTTTGTTTTGTTTTGTTTTGTTTTGTTTTGTTTTGTTTTGTTTTGTTTTGTTTTGTTTTGTTTTGTTTTGTTTTGTTTTGTTTTGTTTTGTGTTGTTTTGTTTGTTTGTTTGATTTGTTTCATGATTCTGTTTTTCCGAATTTTCAGATATTCGTAAATTATTTAAATTAACATGCTTATCACAAAATATTTGCATTCAAGTCATTATATTTATGAGTGGATTTAATGTATTTTGACTAAATTAATAGATTCACACACACACACACACACACACACACACACACACACACACACACACACACACACACACACACACACACACACACACACACACACACACACACACATATATATATATATATATATATATATATATATATATATATATATATATATATATATATATATATATATATTTTTTTTTTTTTTTTTTTTACCTCACTGTAAAAATTACATTCTGGGGGGAAAAAAATCGAGTTCTGGGGGTAACATTTGCATTCCAGTGGGTAAAAATTACATTCTGGGGGGTAAATATCTTGTTCTGTGGGGCAATCACGTTCCGGAGGGTAAAAATTACGTTCCGGAGGGTAAAATGTATCAAAAACATGAAATATTAATGCATAATCATCATTACGTTTTTGGGGGTTGCACCATATGACATCTGTCAAATTTTCTAATATTTCAAAAGTCAGTATATTTATGAATAGATTTTTTTAATGTATTTTGACTAAATATAATGAATAGATTTTTTTTATGTATTTTGACTAAATTTTACAGATTCAGATTTTTTAAATATATATTTCAAAGGAATAATGTATCAAAAATATGAAACATTTATTCATAATCATCAATTATCAATTAACAATCAATTAAGTGTTTGGGGGTTGCACCACATGATATTTGTCAAACAAAAGGTTTGTTACACAATGATGAGTATTTGCAGGGGTCCTATTTGTGTTTTGTTTTGTTTGTTTTGTTTCAAGATTCTGTTTTTTGTACCAGATGACTTTGATCTGAAAATTTTCAGATCTTCAGAAATGATTAAAATTAACATGCTTATCACAGAAGAGGTGCATTCAAGTCATTTTATTTATGAATTAGATTTTTCCCCCTGTATTTTGACAAAATTTATTGATTCAGATTTAAAAAAGGAAAATGTTCAAAGTTATGAAATATTAATTCATAGTTATCATTACGTTTTTGGGGGTTGCATGACATGACATTTGTCAAATCTTCTAATATTTCAAAATGTTTGTTACACAATAATGAGGATTTGCAGGAATCCTAGTTGTGTTTGTTTTGTTTCGTTTTGGTTCTGTTCTGTCATTCTGTTGGTTGCACAGGGTGGCTTTGATCTGAAGATTTTAGATATTCAGAAATTATTAATATTAACATGCTTATCACAGAAGAGTTGCATTCAATTCATTATATTTATGAATTTATGTTTTATTTATTTCAATTTAATTCAATATTAAATAAAATACTACAAAAAGAGTGTCGTGTCATTGACCCAATGCAGTTAAATTCCACAGTCTTACTGTACAATGGATTACAATAATTGACATTCAATTTGACATAAATATTAGAACCTAGACTATAATTATAACACGAATGGCTTAACTGTGATACAGATACTGCATTTATTTTGTTCTGTATTCCAAGGACAAATGAGACATCATCAATATTCCTTTATGTTTCTTCAACATCATCATTTTTGCATTGGTTTTGCATGAAAGAACCATATCATTATATAAAATTACTACTTTCTTTTATCTTGATGTTGTATCCGTCTATTTTCACCATAACTGGCCCCATGTTCTCACTCGGTGGAGGTGTAAATTAGTTCCTGTTCTGAGACACATAGTTGGGGTCAATCCAGCGCAATTGTGGCTCCAAGCTTTCCATTGCTAATTTCTTATTCAGTCAGTGGTTTTGTTCTGTATATAATGATTCTGTCCTTCCAGATACTCTGTTTGACCTTGCCTGCTGATTTTAACTGGAATATCAAAACAGTTGTTAGCTGGGTTTTCTGCACACAACACACCATCTAACATGCACAGACAGGCATTCACTGGCACTCGGACAAAGGCAGGCGGTAAAGCTACGTTTTATGTGGCCAGTCCAGTTGTACAAGCATTTATCTGCTTCTCCTGAGCAGGCATTGTGGTTTTTCCTGACAGAAACCTTTGAAGGGTTTCCAAAGCACACTACCGTACACACTACCTACTATTAAACACTTATTTGATGTCTTGACAGTTACATCACCAATGAATACTTAATATGCTTACCTTAAGGGGAAATCATGCTACACACTACCATTTATCTCTCTTCTTTGGCTTATTTTATTGGCTTGACAAAGTCAAAGATGTGTAATAAGCTATTCAAGCTTCTGCTTCCTTGATTAAATATGTAATTTATGAAATTAATTGTGGGTTAGTTGCACATTCAATTCTTGCTGAATAGGCTTATTATCACCGACTGCGACGCCCTGCTGTGATTATTGATCCATTTGAGTTGATATTTTTTATTCACACATCTATTTGAAGATGGCCGCATACTGTGCCTGGCTCTTAATGAGGTTTCTTTGCTGTTTTGAGGCTCATTAACACTCTGTTGGCATTAGGCAGACATGCTGGATATTGATCTAATTGTCCAAGAGTGCCGTTCCAGCCTCCCGACTTTCCTTCGCAGTTCTTTTTTAATGAGAACTCAGCGGTGCCAGTTTCATTGACTCTCTCTCATGCTTCGTATTTATAACGAGACTGTCACTAATTGCCAATTTTCTGTTTCACTGCTTTGTGATCAACAAAGGTATTGTTGTGGCATGTCACTATGAATTTAACTGTTTGCATTTGCACAATCACTGCAGAATAAAATGCTGGCATAAAAGGCGTAACTTAATAAGTGGATTGTTGATGGGAATAGAATCTGCATTGAGGAGTCCACATTCAGCAAGATATTATGTGTAATATTCGGTGTATACAGAACTGTTCTTATATTTTATGGCTGGCTGACCATGTCAGGATGTGGGGAAAGGAAATTAAGCTTTGATTGCTTAGCCAAGTTGACTCTGGACTGACAACTTTCTTTGGAGCAGACACCAAATCATTGAAGTGGATCTGGAGAGATAGTCAATTGTGAGTTGACGATGTCCCGTCAAAGGCTACAGTACTTTTGGGATAGAGATCTGGCTTCCAATAAAATATTGGAGGCCTACTGTTGTACATACACACGATATAGCAGAATAGTAGTGTCATGGAGCAATCCCGTGATCATGAATGGACGTACCTCATATCTAACACACACACAGGCTTATATTGTTGCAGCATTAACATGGTCTGGTTATTGATACGGATATCATACATACTCTGACGCATTGTGTTTCATGTGTTTAAGATATGTGGGGATACAATGTGAATTTGTGTGTAATGTGTAGTGGATACATGTACAATGTGTTTGGGTAAAATTAGCCGCTAACATTGTTCATTCATTGTTATTATAAATAACCACAATACGCATTTGCATGATTTCAAGTCTTTATTTAAGATGGGGTTACACAGTATAACAAATATAACTTACCGACTTGTAAAACACCAGTGACCAAACCTGTATTGTTTTAAAAGTGGAATATTAATTCATGGTGGACATGCTGTCTGAATGGGAGAAACCATGTTGGGTGGGTTGTTTCAGTATTCCTGTAAAACAAGGTTTATCTTTGTTAAATCATTTGTTGGATTGTTATATTGTGTTATAGTGTAACTTAATCATGGATAGATTGTTTTTATATGCTTAAAGCAGCACTAGGTAACTTTTGCTCTCGGGGTCCCCCTACAGTTAGGAAACAGTATTGTCCTCTACTACTGTCGTAAACTCTGTCATCCTACATCAGGGGATGCATATAGCACGTGCATTTGTTGACATGATAACTATGATAGCCCTGAACACTGCAGGAGGAGTTCACATGCAGGTGTTCTGCTTGCGGCGCATGTGAAATGTCTTCATCCCAGGTACAGTTATGTTTCAGCATGTCATATGAATATATTTCATGGGTTTTATTTTTTTTTTTTTTTCAAACGCCAAATGATCGCGATGCTCATGTTTACAAGCCAGTGTCATTATTGTAGTCTAGTCTATTGGTTACCGTTTTACAGAATCTATATGATACTTCAATTCAATGTTTGAGTGGTAGGTAATGACCATATATCGTCAATATAATATCAAGCTACCATAGATGAATCTTCAAATTTGAAAAGTCGATTTGCATTATAGCTTGAGGCAAGACAAATAAACAAATATCACAGACATGTTAGGTATTGTAACGAGTAGGAAAATAGTGTAGCCCCTTTAAGAGCGTTCGCCCCGGTTGGAGCACCTGCGTTCTGTGTGTGTGTGTGTGTGAACACTGCGCCTCGAGCTCCCATGTGTGCGGATTATTTTCTGTCTTCTGTTGCAAACATTCATTTATTTTTGTTTTGTTGGGTAATGCTGTGGTCGGAAGTGGAGTTTGCGCCGGACTCGTGCGGGCTATTTGATGTCAATCGCCTCCGTGTTTGCATCGACTCCAGTTGCGTTGAGTGAGCTATCCGTATTTTTCACCCGGACACACGCGTTACAGTATCCTAAAATATGATTTTGTACGTCTTATGTATTTACTTGCAAGAATGTAGCCCCTACCAAACTTGTACACGCCGTTTAGGCATAGGCTATCTATCCCTAACCCTCGCACGTCCGAATTTAAGGAAGTGACGTATATGCCGTAAAGCAGTCGAATTTTGTAGTTCTTTTTTTTCTCGGGTTACTACCCGAAACCCGAAGTTTAAAAGTACGATTAAAAACCATACAGACCCCGTCAGGCTATGGCAGACGTGTCATTCAACCTATTGTAAGTCGATGTATCATCACAAGAGTCTTGAAAATATATTATGAAGGTTGAAAAGTTACCTAGTGCTGCTTTAAGGTGATAAGAAGTTCATATGTGAGGAGGTAAAACTTACCTGTAGAATGGTACACTTCAGGGTGTGGCCTAGGATATAAATGGCTGCTGGAGTCAGTACATGCTGGGTACGTAGACAGTAAAAGAAATGGACACAGCGACCCCATAGGCTTCGATGGGGAAAAGTGAAGTCAGTTAGAAGCACTCACTTCCTGATGGCTGAGCGTACTGCACAGCCTCAGACTGAGCTTGACAACATAGATGGGACATGAGCAACCAGTCTGACTGGTTATAAGTCTTCTAGTAGTTGTGCAAAGTGAAATCTGAATCACGTTGTTGAAATATTTTGTCCCGTTGCTTTTGGCTCTCTATGGGCTTCTCCCCATTTCCCTTGACTTTATCGGATTTTATGCCTCCATGTCCCCATGATTGCCTTATAGACAGTAAAAGATTGCTCGCGAGCTTCTCCTCCTGTCTGTACGGTAATTCTCTACTATGCGACAGAGTCTCGTGGTTATGACGCAATCGTTAGCCTATTTTTACAAAAGCGGCTTCTACTGGGCAATAGTGTAAGATACAAGGTAATGGAGCCTTTTATACATTGTTGTGTTTCTTTAGAAATAAACAATGGACAAATGGAGTCTTTAAACGCCTCAGATGTAAAGTTATTCGCTGTTAAAGTGACACCAAAATGAATGGGAGTCAATGGGATGCTAACAGCAGGAGATGGCTTAGTTAGCAATGGCTGCCCCTATGGAAGGTACGCTTTCCGGGTGCTGAATTAAGGTAGAGTGAAGTCGAGTCTAGAGTTTCATGTTGGTTGTGTGGAGTTGAAGCAAACTAATAGAAGTGTCTGTTTAACAACGTTTGTTATAGTGACGGGCAGACAGAGGCTTCGTGAAGCACTGAAACAGTTGAAGCAAATGTGCCATATTGTTTCGAAGCTTCAAATCAATCTGACACCCGTCTCTACGGCGACACATAGTGGTCACTTGCATGTGTTGATCTGAAATAACCTTGACAATGATCCATGTAAAAAAATTTTTTTTAACATCTGTCTGACAACTACATGATCTTGGTTTTGTAACCTGTAGTCTCCTCATTGTTAATAACTATAAGTTTTTTTGGGTCATGAAAAATGAACATTAATAAAATAAATAAAGCCACGTGTCACATTTGTTACAAAACATTTTTAATCAAAATATTATTTGCTCTGCTGTTGAAGGACTTAGCCGACTTCATTTTTTTTTTACATATAATTTCTCCAGCCTTGTAAAAATCCTCTCACAAGGGACACTTATTGCTGGCATGCACAAATATTTTTTAGCAAGTACATACAAATGAGGGAAAATCACTGCTATCACAAAATCTCTCTCCTCTCTAAAAAACCCACGAGGTGAAGATGGATTAACTTCACTTTTAAACTATGGGGAATTAGGTTCATACTGATGTGTGACTGTGTGGTTTGTTCCCACCTCTTTTAATCAAACGCAGTTTCGACAGGCGAAACTGCATCATGTCTGTTTGGTTATTGTCACCACCAGAGTTGGCAGGTTTCCATAACAAAACCAGCCCTTTTTAGCCGGGGGCTAAAAATCCATGTAAAATTGCGCTCCGTGGATAAAATTGCTCTGGGGGGTTAAAATTGCTTTGGGGGGTAAAAATCAAGTTCTGGGGGATAAAAATTGCATTCTCGGGGTAAAAATAACGTTCTGGGGGTAAATATTTTGTTCCAGGGGATAAAAATCCTTTTCTGGGGGCAAAGATTTTGTTCCGGGGGGTAAAAATCACATTCGAGTGAGGTATAAATTATGTTCTGGGGGAAAAAATAGAGTTCTGGGGGTAAAATTTGCATTCCAGGGGGTAAAAATGACGTTCTACCAGAAAGATTCAGAAGCCAGATGAAGTGCAAAAAGTAACAAGTTTATTGATAGCCAAGCAAGTATGATAATTAATGGTTCTTTGGCATAGGCCCTGTCCTTAGCTTACGTTATGAGGGTAACAGACTCTGCATTTTCTGCCTGAAGATGAAGACAGGGGCACAGCCGACCCCCGGGAGGTATAGGCGGGGACCATCCTGGTGGTGGTGGGGAGGCTGGAGGTGAATGTCGGTGTCAGCATCTACAAACTCAGACATGAGTAAGTGACCATATTTTATACTCTGTGAATTAGGACGTGATTAGTTAGGTCTGAATGTGACAAGTGACATAACATTGAATCTTCCTGGCAGAACTTACGCTAAAGCTTTCATTTCTGGGGGGTAAAAATCTTGTTCTGTGGAATAGCAATCACGTTCTGGAGGGAAATGTGTTTAGGGATCAGTGAAAACCACAGACTTGGCAACACTGATCACCACATTTGTTGAGGATTTTTCATGTTTTGAGCATTCAAATGCTATGGCCATTTGTTTTAATTTTCCCCTTATTCTCTGTAGCTAACAACATACAACACTGTATAGTAGAAAGCTAACAATCGGGATCTATCTCGCTATGTTTTATTCTTGACACATGCGTATGGATGAGAAATGAGGCCTATTGATCA
Organism: Romanogobio albipinnatus; assembly: GCA_023566225.1. Lineage (NCBI taxonomy): Eukaryota > Metazoa > Chordata > Actinopteri > Cypriniformes > Gobionidae > Romanogobio > Romanogobio albipinnatus. The sequence continues at coordinate 28,291,194 of CM042263.1, read as the reverse complement.
TATGTGCAGTTCCCCATCATTTGGGCTTCTGGTGTACTGAAAGATGCTTTAGAGCCAGATGGTGTAATGACAGTATCTACGAGCAGGGGCTAACTGCACCATGCTAACTAGCACATATAGTACATTTTGTTAAAGTGTTACAACCTTTCCAAAAGTACGGCATGCTAATTCGCTGTGTTGACAACTCAGGAGTGTTGAAGAGTCATTAGTAACTGTTTCCTGATCCCTGTTGGCTTTGTGAAATGGGTAATTACAATAACAAGCCCTTGTGGTGATCACTGCATCTCAAATGTTATCTCTACAGTTCCTATATGTCTGGGACTTCCTTCCTACTGTAGTCATGTGTACAGCCATGCCAGCAGGAATTAATCGGCATCTCTGCCCCCTGTTTCTTCTTGGCCGCATCCATCTGTATTTCCACAAGCTTTCTTTATTTATCAATTTCTTCATGTTAAGCTCCCTGGGGACTGGAGACATCTGCTGCGTGCACTTTGAAGATGCCCCTCTTGGCTCAATTATTAACAGGGCTGTGGCCTCATTTGCATTAGGTGGCATGGAAAGTGCATCGCTAACAGGTGGTGGAGAGAATACACCCAAGCTGCGCTGTTTGATAAATAAAATATATTATGATAATGACACTTAGAGAAATGGAAGATCTGACTAGAGATAAGTTGTCGTCCTCTGTACCCACACCTGTAGGGAGAGGAAGTCAGATGTTTGCTAACACATTCACACATAGAAAAGCAGCTAAAATCCCCCCGATGCACATAGCGATTTGAACTTGCATGTCTGGTCAGGGGTTCATGAGTCAGCGGGAGTCATGAGACAGTGTGGCTCCTGCTCAGGAGGTGGAGGTGGAGGTCATCTATCAAGGTTTTGATCTTATTTCAACTCCATTACTTTGGAGTTACTCCCTATGCTCTTCAAAATAAAAGTTCAACAAAGTTTCTTTGCAGCTTATCTTATGGAAGCATATCATAAACAATAGTTCAGAGTACCATAGTGCCTTAAGTCTTAAACCGAAATATGTTTATAACCATGGCTGGGAAGGTTACTTTCAAAATATATTTCACAACAGATTATAAAATACATGCTTTAAAAAGTATTTTGTAACGTATTTTGTTAGATGGCTTAATTGAAATACTCTAGAATACTTTGGAATAATAAGGCATATAACACAAAGGGTCCACCAAACACAGGACTTGGTTCCCTTTCGAGGGAACTCTCACTGCGTCGGAACGACATTTTGGGGATACTCCTTAAGCATTAGCGAATCTGAAGTCCGTATAGAAACTAGCCCAATCTGATTGGCGTGTGTGATGACGTCACTGTGACGGCGTACCCGGAAGTATAAAAGGGGAGCCGGCGCATTGAAACGGCAGTTATTGCTCTTCAGCATTGCGCTCTGTGTTACAAGTCTGTCTATTTATTGTTGTCTGTCCCAGAGAGTGTGTGTGTGTGAAAGAAAAAGAAAAGAAAATATGAGTGAGAGAGAAAGCTACAGGCAGTGTGTGCATCCTTGCCCACGTTTTATATCTGGCTCGGATGCACACCTGCTTTGTGTGCATTGTTTGGGCGTGGAGCATGCTCGGGCGGCTCTTGAGGGAGCTGAGGCAGCGCAGCGTCGCAGATCATGGGGTTCACAACGGGACTTGTCAGAGGGTTTTGGGACTGCTGCGGCACTTTCCCAATCCTCCTCTGACAGTTCCGATGATCTTCCTCCCCGTGTGGAAGCCCGCGCTGCGGCTTCTTCCCCCGGGGTGGAGGATCCGATGCTGATCCTCTCTGGTTCTGAGGAGCCGGATGAGGGTGGCATCGGGGCGGGTGGAGAAGCAGGAAGTATGTCCTCGCTTCATTCACCCGCCCAAGAGGAGCTGGTCGAGGTGTTGACTCGTGCGGTGCCCAAATTGAACATCGATTGGCCACAGGAGGTGCCGGAAGTCCAGCCACCAAGTAGGCTGGACAACCGGTTCCTTTCTCGCCGGGTTCAAGCACCTCGCCGGGGCTTGCCATTCTTCCTGGATTTACACACCGAGGTGTGTAATCCACACATTCGAGTGGAGCCTGTGTCCAACTATGTACTCGCCAGTGATGCGCGGGTTGATCCAAAATGAGCGGGTGCCTGCGGTCACCCGCGGTTACCCGCGGTTACGAGTCATCCAAAAATATTTTTTTATGATATTCGGGTCACGGTCGGTCGGGTCGTCAATAAATCCTTATTTACCTTTTGAATGTTGAGCGTTATTAACTTTTGAATAAATGCTGACGCGGGACAAAATGCCCGATTTCCCAAAACGTTGAACTGAGCAATGCCATTGTACCATTTTAGGCTACTTTTAAACGCATATAGCTCAGTAAAGTCAGTTTTATGTATTTTCTGAGAGGGGCGGGATTTTTGTTGGTAAAGTCGGGGGAGAGACGCACACTTCGATTAGACTGGATAAACACATGCAGCATCTTAATTGTTAAGAAAATGAAACGAAATAAATGAATAAATCAAGCCTGTATCATACAGCATCATACAGAAAAAGAACAGTTTGCGCTCCTAAGGGCTTGCTGATGAATTCTTCAAGCCGGGTTGAAACATAAACATCGCGTTCATCAATATATGCATCTAGAGCTGAAATGGAAAATGATGGGCCGCCTCAAGAACTGCCTGCTCTCGCCGAGCGCACCACGTCAGGGCCTGAAACATTTTCTCAATGGCCCAATGACGCTACGATGAGCATTTACTACGTGTAAAAAATGCGGGTCAGGAAGCGGGTCGGGTACAATATTTTCTTCTTTTTTTTTGCGGTCCGAGTTGCGGGCGGGTTAGTTGAAAACGTCGGTCGGGTGCGGGTTGTTTATACATTGACCCGCGCATCACTGGTACTCGCCTCTACTAGTGGCCGGTAATGGGCTAGGCTCAGGTGTCTTCGCTTGCTTGCCATTGCACTCCACGGACTGGATACGTGCGATTTTTCTCCTCAGGTGAGCTTCCCGAAAGCCCTGAGTTCCTCCAGCACTGTTGATGCCGACATCAGTAAGTCTGCCCTCTCGAGCCCAGACCCTCGTGTCCGGCCAGGTCCCCCGTGTGCATGGTTCCCCTCCGGCGACCCCCACACGTGTATTTCCACCGTAAGTCTCCTCAGTGAGCAGGTGTCTTTCCCTTGGCAAGTCCCTGCCTCCACTGGGGTTAAATATCTACCTTCGGCTGGTACCCCAGAGTTCTCCATATGCAGCCCTTAGCGGGTCATATGTGTACTCTCTAAGTCCTCCCTACGGGTAGGCGTCTTGCATATCTCCACCTGGAATATGCTCCCAGTGTACCTTGGTATTCCTGTGTTAAGTGGGAGTCCTTCTTCTGTACTAGCCTTACGACAGGGCGCTCGCACTTACGCAGGGCACTGGAAGACAGCCGAGTGGCGTGATTATATTGGGACCCCCATTCGTTAGTCACTGACGTTACGTCGTAGTGACTGAACGAAAGGGAACGTCTCGGTTACAGATGTAACCCTCGTTCCCTGATAACCCGTAACGTCCCTTTGCCACATCCGCTGTACTGCTGGAACGGCCGGGAGTTCAGTCTTGGCTCCTCAGCAGGTAACATAATGCGATATTGCCCATGTACTTCCTTATATACCCACACGGTGGGGCGGAGTTACATATGCAAATTCCGCATGCCCATGGCATTGCCACTGCCATTGGGCGTTTTTGAATTCTCGAAGATGATTGGCTTCTAAGCGAAACCCCCATTCGTTAGTCACTAACGTTACGTTAACGAGACATTACTCAAATTTTGAAACTAAGTTACATGTATTTCGTTACTCCCCAACCCTGTTTATAACCTATAGCCTTTTTTATCCTATAAAGATAAAATAACATTTAATTGAAAAAACATTTGTGTGAAGGCACCTCAGACAGGCATCTAAGCATCATGTCTAATGATCAAGAACAAATTCAAGTGAGCTTTAGAGATAAATATTATGCGACAATGGTTTTTTCGTCTAGTCACTGAGTTTGAAATATGTTTGGGTTTCATTGAAATATAAAATAGGTGGGCAACCTTTCAATGCTAAATAAAGATACACGTACGACATGGGGACATTTTTATGCTCTATAATATTAAACACAGCATGATATAAAAGTAGGGTTGCGTATTAGCCGGGATGTCCCGTTTATTGGGCCTAAATGTCCCGTACATGACTGTCCCGTTTATTGACTGCTACGCTGATGTAACCACTGACTAAGCCGTTCACATATGTTGCATGCTCAAGATTGTTTAAATGTAGACTAACGACAAGTTCGCTCAAATAGAGAGCAACGCCGTCGTCATGCTCATGCGTTGGGGCACGCTCGTTTTCCCAGACACGTCTATGCGTAACAATAATTTTTTTTCAGGATTCTTTGATGAATAGAAAGTTTAAAAAAAATGCCATTATCTGAAAAAAAAAAAACAACTTTTGTAACTTTTGACACATGTAATGCTTTGTTGCTGAATAAAACTATTTCTTAAAAATTATTAATTATTAATAAAACTATTCATTTAAAACGAATTCTTACTGACCCCAAACTTTTGAACGCTAATGTATAATGCTACAAAAGCTTTAGTTGGTTTGAGTGTAACAATTGACATTCATTTCTATGATGTTACAATTATTTTTAGGATTAAATTGCACATTAATAGGTTGAGCAAAATAAATGTTTATATCTGAGAGCATTTTATACACACACTTAACTGCAGACACTGAAATGACATTCACGGTGTGGTAGCTACAGTGCAAACATTTTGAGTGTCCCTTATAAATAACCACGATTGTCCCTTATTTTTGTCCCACTTTTTGTCCTTTGCTATGTTGTGTTGTAAATAAATGCAAACAATTCAAAAAGCCATTATTTTAATCTCTTCATATTCTTTGTTCTAGTTCCCTCACAGTCATTCAGCTGATAGGGCCATTAGGATTAGGGGAGGGGTCTTTGTCTTTCTCAGGTGTGAAACACGCCAATGTTCATGATGATTCACACCCTCCCCGCATAAGCCTTCCTGACACAAAACATGTCTTACAAATTTTAAATCAGTATATTGTTTTATGTGAATGAGTGGCCAGAGTGATTTTTACATCGTCTTGAAGCAAAAATTATAGCCTACGTGATCCAGTTATCAAAAGTCTTGTGAACAAATATTCAGTTATGGGTTTCATGGCTTTTTTTTCACGAACCACGCATACAAGTTAGTTATAGTTATATATTTAGTTATAGTCAATGGAAATTAGTCATGTAGTCTTGATGTAAATGGAATACATTCATTTTTTTAAACTAATTTATAATTATTTCACATAGTCAATTAATTACAAGTATCCTAAATGGGCTATAAGTCAGTCTGTTGTGATTGGTCTACTCTGCTCTGATTGGTCAGATGGCCTAGTCTGTTGTGATTGGTCTACTCTTGCTTGCTTGCCTTTTTACGTACTAGCAAAGCATACTGGGACTTGTAACCCCACCCCTGCTCAGCAACATTTTAGCAGAATACTAAATTAAAGTACATAACTAAATGGAAGAATGATGTTAGATCAAAAAACTTCCATCAAGTACTTCCACAAGGTAATTTCCCTTCATGTACATCCAGTTATAGTCAATGGAAATTAGTCATGTAGTCTTGATGTAAATGGAATACATTCATTTTTTTTTTATTTTTTACTAATTTATAATTATTGCACATAGTCAATTAATTACAAGTATCCTAAATTGGCTATAAGTCAGTCTGTTGTGATTGGTCTACTTAGCTCTGATTGGTCAGATGGCCAAGTCTGTTGTGATTGGTCTACTCTGCTCTGATTGGTCAGATGGTCCAGTCTGTTGTGGTTTGTCTACTCTGCTCTGATTAGTCAGATGGCTCAGTCTGTTTTGATTGGTCTACTCTGCTCTGATTGGTCAGATGGCCAAGTCTGATGTGATTGGTCTACTCTGCTCAGATTTGTCAGATGGTCCAGTCTGTTGTGGTTTGTCTAATCTGCTCTGATTAATCAGATGGCTCAGTCTGTTGTGATTGGTCTACTCTGCTCTGATTGGTCAGATGGTAGTCTGTGTTGATTGGTCTACTCTGGTCTGATTGTTACAAGAATCTTAAGTTGGCTTTATGCCTTTTTAACTAATTGTTTTAGTTCTTGTTGTTTCATTATAGGGTTTTCAGATCAACAAATTGCTCTTTGGTTCATATAATGCACCAGTACATTAACAGTTTTTTATAACTAGAAAATAAAATGTTCTTTGCGGGACAAACACACTCTTTTACTTTTTGACAAATTCTCGATCATGTGTATTTGTACAATGTGCTTACGCCTCACCGAGGGTTAGATTTAGGGCTGAACCTTCATGCTTACTTTTTTCTAATCGTCAACAAGTAAAATTGTCAAGTGTTCTCAATGACTAATTGTTAACCTGAGCAAAGATTTGAGACTTTACTACGCCTTAGCCATACGTAAATGAATGGATTCTGCCGGCCCACGCAAGCATCTCATCACAGGAGTGTTTAAGCTGTCAATCATTAGTCTAATGACGGGGCAAAAGGGTGAGGGTGGAGCTAGGTTAATGAAGGACTAACAAACAATCAGCCAGGAAGTCTTTCCTCCTCTGATACCTGGTGTTTTAGGAATCAAGCCCAGATGTTTTCAGGGGGAAAGGGTCTCGAGGAAGTGCCACCTCAACAGGTCACACACGGCCAGCATATTTACTCCTCATTGCGCACAGCTGTGGCTACGATCTACCTACTTTGACCTTTGAACCCTGACCTTGTTGTAGCCCTCTTCAAGAATGTGGGGCTATTGGTTTCTAGGGGTCTTTTTCTCAAGTTGTGCTCCCAGGCCATTTGAATCACTGATGATAAATGGTATTATCTAAGTTATCTAATCTATCTTGTTTTGACAAGTTTTTTTTTCCAATGATTTCACAAGTTGCAAAAAAAAACAGGACCTCAAATGAGATAAATTGAGAGACAAATGAAACTTTGAGTATAAATGAACCTCTGGTTTAACCCATTTTAAACATTCCTAGCCTTTAGTATTGCAATATACATCCATTGTGATGCTCAATGTGAAATAATACTTATATTTAATAAGATGTGGAAGAAAGAAAGTGAACTATGTGAAACAGGAAACTCTATCCCACATGATAAATTTCTCTCGGTGAATGCCAGAACCAGAATGAGGAAGTATGTGGTAGTAATGCGTTGAAAGGTTGTTAGAAGTGTGCTTTATGTTGGAGTAAAGAGTAAAGAGCATTGGAAATTGGGACAAGGATGAATGTGAACCAGCCCATGTGCCCCGATCATCATCCATCCAGCCATGATCAAGTACAGAGACACTTTATAGTGGCGGTCGACTCCACTGAGCTTCCCTGGAGGATATATGAGGGATTCATAATGAGAATGGCTAATTTTAAGTTTCCTAATTTTGTTCTGGAGGTCTCCAACAGTAGATCCAATGTGTATCAAAAGTCAAAAAACACTTTCATTTTTGCATAATATATATTGCAGCATAAGCTCATTATTCAGAGAGTTTGAAAACGGTTAATTCGAAGATTCAGTCTGTTGTGATTGGTCTACTCTGCTCTGATTGGTCTGATGGCCCAGTCTGTTGTGATTGGTCTACTCTGCTCTGATTGATCTGATGGCCCAGTCTGTTGTGATTGGTCTACTCTGCTCTGATTGGTCTGATGGCCCAGTCTGTTGTGATTGGTCTACTCTGCTCTGATTGATCTGATGGCCCAGTCTGTTGTGATTGGTCTACTCTGCTCTGATTGGTCTGATGGCCCAGTCTGTTGTGATTGGTCTACTCTGCTCTGATTGATCTGATGGCCCAGTCTGTTGTGATTGGTCTACTCTGCTCTGATTGGTCTGATGGCTTAGTCTGTTGTGATTCGTGCGTTCATTCATACTCATTATTTAACAAAAGCTGTGCTCATAGGATCCTTAGATCTGGCCATGATTTGTCCGCTTGTTCATTATTCACATTTAATAACAGTGAGGAACGCCTGCTGTACATGCAGTAAAGTAACTGTACACCTCCATAGAAAAAAAGCAATGTATTAAACTCACATTTGCCAAGTCTTTTATAGACATATGGTGACTGAATTTCATTAAGGAGCAATAGTTCAGCAGAGTTGTTAAAGTCCAGATATTTGCGCATAGCATATAACGTTCTTTTTGCTCACAGTGTAATTCATCATATAGCATGATCACAACTGCTTCAAGTTAATAGCAAAATCTCCAAAGCCATATGTGATAGCAGAGCAAGTTGTTTAGTTTTCTTTCTCTTTCTTCTGCATGCATTATTGGCACGTCAAGTGCATTGGTGTCCTGCATATTCATGTGCTTCAATCCTAAAATGGATTCATTCCTATTTATTTTATTTGACTGAAAAACGTGTTGCTTTGCATGACTTCCAAGCAGGATGTTATAAACATTCTCTGAAAAGAAAATCATAACAGGCCTGTTTTACAGTGGAGAGAAAGTGTTTAATGGCCTCATAACCTCATCTTTCTTCACTACGGCTCACTGAAAGAGTAAAACATAATAAAACAGCACGTCAAATGCTTCAACTGTGACATCTTCCTATTCTTGGAAACATCCAGTGTCATTCAGGGTCATCCTGACAGGTTCCTGCATTAACCTTGTCCATCCCGTCAGAATTGTGTCTCCTGAACTGTCACTGTCAAAACTGTGTCTACTGTTATACCTCCGAGAAACAGACAATAGATGAAATGATGCTCTCTGGCAGGATTTGTTTTCGCTATCTGTGTTTATATTGGCTGATAAGAGTGTGTGGAGATTTTTCTCATTATGAACACACCAGTGATTAATGTGTACAGAGGTTTTGTTTTGGTTCCAGTAGCTGAGGAAACCCCGTTATTGAACTACATTTTTCAGAAGTGGGACAGTAGCTCAGTTGTTTTCAAAACAGTGTTGATTTCCTGGTAACAAATGATTTTTGTGGAACTACTTGGTGTTTTTAATGTCACGTTTTGTTGCCTGAACCACTTCACAGCTGAGCCAAGTGAAATGATAATCATTTTAGCAAAATATTTAATAAAATAAGGTTTAACACTACTTTTTACTATTTGTGTTGTGTTATTTATTATTTAGTTATTGCTAAGTTAATGCTGTCCCCCATTTTAATGTAATGATTGTAATGTGTGTGTGGGGGGTTTTGTAGATATTTATTGTATCTTTATATGCTCATGATAATACTGTCAGCATTGAGATGTATATTTAAAATATATAAAACACTTATTTCTAAAATATTACAAACACTCAAATAAATACATATTGTAATACAATTAATATGTTTAACAATTGTTATAGTAATTTTATAATTGTATAATAATTAAGAATATTAATAAATAAATAAAAATTAAATACAGTACCATTTTAATACAATTCTATTTATATTTTAATCATTTAAATTTGTTTTAGTTTTTTTTTAGCATTTTATTTAGACATTTACTGTAATATAACATCCTCAAGTTTAATATTATCAGCATTAAAATGTATGTTTAAGGTATATTACAACATTTACAACACAATAACATTATACTACTAATATTTATATATAATAATAATAATAATAATAATAATAATAATTTTTTTATTTGTTTGTAGCATAATTTATATGATCAGTTTTAAAGCTGTCATTGTTAAAATGCATATTTAAGGTATAAACACATTTTTATAAATTAAAAACAGAAAATAAAACAAATATATTATTTAAATAAATAACTAAATTAGTCACCTTACATACATTTTTTATTAGTTTCCTCAATAATTTACTTATGTACAACTATATTGATACATACATATTCATTCATATATATATAGAGATGTGGAGATGTGTTGCACTGCATGAGGCAAATGGTTGTCACACCAGATACTGACTGGTTTTCGGACCCCCCCGGACCCCCCAAACAGTAAAACTGCACATTTTAGAGTGGCCTTTTATTGTGGCCATCCTAAGGCAGACCTGTGCAATAATCATGCTGTCCCACACCTGTGAGGTGGATGGATTATCTCAGCAAAGGAGAAGTGCTCACTAACACAGATTTAGACAGATATGTGAACAATACTTGAGAGAAATAGGCCTTTTATGTACATAGAAAAAGTTGAGTTCAGCTCATGAAAAATGGGGGCAAAAACAAAAGTGTTGAGTTTATAATTTTGTTCAGTGTGTATATATATATATATATATATATATATATATATATATATATATATATATATATATATATATATATATATATATATATTAAGCATCTCAATGAACTTAAATTAACTCATGCATTGATTAAAAAGTGATCAAAAGAATGAGCCTCTGACTGAATCGTCCAACCCTGATCAACTGCGGCACATTTAGCACAAGCAAACACAAAGGTAAAACGGGCGTTTCTGAGAATAATGTGACCTGCGGAGCATGCAGGGTTGGGGTCAGGCCAGGTCAGAGGCAGGAGCCGGAGGAAGGGCTTTGAGTCTTGAGGGCCGTCCCTGGGGTGCCCGCACATGTCAGTGGGGTCCTGTACACCCACTTCCTCATTGATAGATTGCCCTTCTAATGGGCACTTCGTCCGAGTAATTGTTTAAAGAGAACCACTGACTTGCTGATTGAGGAACTGCCAGATGCACAACGGTTTTCAACACCTCGACAACAACATCGGGAAAAGTGATTGCTATTGAAAGACCTGGAAGAACGAGTGAGCAAAGACAATGTTGCCATATTGATGCCAACAGCGCCGAACAGCAGGACTTACATCAGTGGGTTTTTTTCTGCTTTCACTCTCAGGCCTTTTTTTGAAAAACTTGAAAAAAATTTGATCCCCCCACCATAATCATTTGTCTGTATTTTTGCCAAATCTTGACACTTAACAATGCTAAATAATGAAGAAAATACATGATTTAGCATATATTTTTTGCCCCAAGTCACTTAAATGAGTAAAATCACGTGCAATTTAACATAAAGGCTTCCCCCCCGTAAGTTTTAGTTCAGTTTCCAACTATTTAGGGTACATTTATACGTCTACGATCTACTAAAAACAGAAATGTTTTTCCTTACCGATTCTCACGTACAGACGACAAAGTTTGTCAAAATGATCCCGGTTCACACGGATCCGCAAAAACAACTAAAAACGCTGTATTACTCATGTTAGGCCAGTAGATTACGATGTCACTGTAAAGAAACGCTACTCTCCTATAGACTGAACATGTGATACACATGCGCATGACGTCACCGCTTTCACAGATTTACGTTTTTGTCATTTAGAAAGAGACGATAACGGTCTAATTTTCAAAAACTTGCACTTTGAAACAAAATGTGCGTTTTCACCCCCAAAACGCAGATGTCATGTAAATGAATGTGTTGTGTAAACGGCCCTCAGACTAATATTTATTATTAACTTATTAGTAGTTTTTTTTTTTACAATCGCTAGGACACATTTTTCAATACTTAGCCCGTTAATACTTAGACGTTTTACAAAAGAAATCATTAATGCTCCTGATGTTAGTGTTTTCTAGGTCTCTGTTTTATGATTGATAAACTATGTTTGTTGGGTGAAACCTGTGCTAGTGTTCTGGAAGAATGTATAAAGTGTTTTCATAGTTTTAGTGCATTTTGAATGTGAAATTAACTATTGCGCCAAGATGAAAGTTTGTTAGGAGAACTGTGTGAAGAGTTTTGAAAAAGTGAAGTATTGAGAAATGTGTACAGAGATTTTTCTAGAGACCTAGAAAAAAACTGGTACATTTTGAATTTCTTAGTAAAAAAAACCCTTGTCTTTTTTATCTTTATTTTATTTTATTCCATACATTAAGAAACTGAAAATATATTTCTAACATCCAATGATGTTTTTATAAAAATCTTTCAAATGAACATTGCAATGTTTAAAGGAACACTTTTAAATGAACCATATGAATAAAACTTCATATTACTTACATCATTCTTTTTTTAAATATTTTATAATATTTTTATAATATTTTTTCATTATTATTATTTTTAAATGCTACATTTAATAAAAATAATAATAATAATAATAATAATAATAATAATAATAATTATTATTATTATTATTATTATTATTATTATTATTACATAAGTTTTGAGTTCAGTTCAGTTTTCTCCCATATAAGCTCAATGTATTTATTTAAGGAATCCTTGTCATAAAGGAAACATTGACTTTTCATATTACTTGCATAATTCTCTTTTTCAATATTTATATATATTATTATATATAATAATATTTTTTATTTATTCTTATTTGGATTATTAATATAAACAATAATAATTTATAATAATTTAAAATACATAAACAATTAATAAAACTTCACATTACTTTTTTATTAAAATATTTCTATAAAGACAACTTTTAATAATTATATTTTTATTATTTTGTTATTTAATATTTACATACATTTTTTTTTTACTTAAATCATTATTTTATAAAATATTTTATTTAAATATTTCTATAATGATAATGTCTATATTCTTTATAATTATACATTTTCAATTATTATTATTATTATTTTATTTAATAGTAAAATTTTTAAAAATGAAATCCCAACAGTTTTCAACACCTCAACAACAACATTAAGAAAAGTGATTGTCTTTGCTCAGTCCTTCTGCCAAGTCTTTCAATGGCAATGTTGCCATATTGACGCCAACCCCAGTCAGTACAAACGGGATGTCCCGCGGGTGGGGTGATGGGCCGGGCCGCTCCGCTCACACAGCTGTTGAGGAAAGCATGAGCGGAGGCCAGGCATGGCATTCCTGAATCCTGTCCCGTCTGAGCGGCTGCACTCTTGCCCTCTCAGATCCCAATCAGTGCTGGCCGCCGTGCAGACTCGAGCAGGCTTCACCTCTTCCCGATCACGCCAAACAATCAAGTCCAAGAAAGCAAAACCAGCGTTGTCTTCTTTAGCAAAATGGAGCTTAATGAGGAGTGCCAGGTAAATCGCTGAGCACTTATCAAAGCGGGAAACACAGATAGGGTGTTTATGAAGTTAAATTTAGCCTTTAAAAGTCTTAAGGATGTTTCAGTCGTGTTGGTTTGAGCTATGAACAATCAAAATAATGGGCCGGCAATTACACATACAACTCCCTACAGACATCAACCGCTCCTCAGGCACATGTCTATCTGCACTGGCTCCTTCTAACAGACCATAAATGGGTAAATAACAACAACTAAATGTCCAGACCTTTAGCTTACCAAGGCTTGTGAACAAAATAATTCCAGCAGGTTCATTCTGTCGGCAGGGCCAAGGGAAGGATTGCCGGGAAATATTTTGAAAGCAAATTAACTTCACCACAGACTAATGCTCGACTCAATTTGACTTGATTTTGGCCTATTCCTCAACACCCTTGGCAAGGAGAACTGCTTTATTCTGATTTTCTATGGTTTGAGGCAAGGAGACCTACCTCAAGAAAGACTATAAAGATGAAGGAAACATGAGTGCGGTGACACTGAGATGGAGTCACACCAGATCACGGCCGGCGTTTTATTGGCAGCTCTTACATAATTTTTGTTCTTTTGGTCACTCCTCCCTTTAAAACTTGAAACATGTTTGAACCCCTACCGTAATCTGATCGTCTGTCAGTATTTTTTGCCAAATTACGGATGGTAAATACATAATTTAGCTGATTCTTTGTCCACTTAACATTAGTAAAATCACATGCGATTTAACCCTTTAACTATCACCCCCCTTTTTGAGAATACACATGAAAATGCACTATCCAAACTTAAAGGGATGTAATTCAATAATGCTTTGGAATATAGACAAACGTTTGGTCTCGTTTTAAAGACGACACTCTGCAGATTATTGCTAAAGTGAAAGCAATTCAAAATATGAAAGTACGAAAGAGTTATGGAAGGTTACATTTACTGTAAATGAAAAATACTGTACTAAATATTTTTTATTTCATAAAAAAATTTATATTTTACAAAATAGAATTTACTCTAAAATTACTATAAAATCAAAGCCATATGTCTAACCAATTTGTGTTCCAAATTTGAAGTTGATGTCACAAAAATTGAAGTTCCCATGAGATTTTTGTTTAGGTGCTGTACCAAAAATAGCCACCGGGTGTCATACAAATTCCATTTATTGTTTTTTTGATGCATTTTCCTGTAAATTTCTGTCCAAATATCACTTCCATCACAAAACAGTCACCAAATATGGACCCTTGAGACTCAGACCTTTCCGACAATATGTGTTTTGTCAAGATTGGAAAAGATTTTGAATATAAAGTAGTTAAAATAATTGTTGTAATATGAAACATGACACCGCCCACTAGGGGAGGAGCCCGCTAGAATCATTTAGAGTAACATTTCCATGGTAACACAATGTCCGATTTCAAAACGGTTTTCACAGGATGAAATTTGAGTTTGTAAGCTTTCAAATGATACCTAATTTATGATAATTACTTAAATATATGATACGAAAAAAGGCGATAAAAAAAGAGCACCAGGCGTCCCACCTGTGGGACGGTGTCAGTTAAGAGGTTAACATAAAGACAATTTTTTGTAAGTTTTGAATTCAGATCAGTTCTCTACCATAAAAGCGCACGGTATTTGACAACATTGTGACATTATTAGTAATCATAAAATACTAAACTTTAAAAAAATAAAATAAAATGTAAAAACTTTTTTTATCTGTATTTTATTTTATTCCACACATTATGGAAGCGTTATTATATTTGTAACATCAAATCCTTTTTTTGAAAGTGGAAGACTCCTCTTTTTTTGAAAATAGGCTCATTTTCCAACTCTCCTAGAGTTAAACAGTTGAGTTTTACCGTTTTCGAATCCATTCACCTGATCTCTGGGTCTGGCGGTAGCACTTTTAGCATAGCTTAGCATAGATCATTGAATCTGATTAGACCATTAGCATCTCGCTCAAAAAAATGACCAAAGATATTTTTCTGTCGTTACATCGTGTACTAAGACCGACGCAATGATATTATGCAGCGCCTGAAAATAGTCCCCCTCCCTGTGTAGGAGGTTGTCACATTGGTTATGTTGATGCAATTTAGCCTATTTTCAGGCGCTGCGTAATATCATTGCGCCGCTGCACCCATGGTACAGCAGCAAAGTTCCTTGATTATTACGCAGGAATGAGAGTTCCTAATCATATCGGCCTAGAAAATCGCAACTTTTCATTTTTCCGTCGGTCTTAGTACACAAGTTTTAAATAGGAAAAATATTGAAAGTCTTTGGTCATTTTTGGGCGAGATGCTAACGGTCTAATCAGATTCAATGATATATGCTAAGCTATGCTAGAAGTTCTATCACCAGATCTGGAGATCGGCTGAATGGATTCGAAAACGGTAAAACTCAACAGTTTAACTCTAGGGGAGTTGGAAAAGGAGTCTATTTTCAAAAAAAAAAGTGGTGTTCCTTTAAAAAAAATATATATATTAATACAACTTCATATTACTTACATAATTTTTATCTTTTTCATAATTTTACATTTAATTATTATTTTTATTTATTTAGTTATTTCCTTATTTTTAATGATCCTTTTTTTACTATTATTTTTCAATTATTTCGCTTTTTAATTTTTTTTTAAATTATGAAATTAATTTAAAATGTGTAAAATTATTAAAATATGTGTTATAAAATGATACATTTTAATTGAATTTATATGGAAAGTATATATATATATATATATATATATATATATATATATATATATATATATAAGTATATATATATATATATATACACATGCTGTGTACGTTTGTATTGTACAATATGTGTCATATTTATTGTTTTGTTGAATACTGAAAAGTTACAATCTTTATGTCTGTCTAAATCTGTAGGATTCTTATCATCTGATTGTGACTGAAGGTTTTATAAAGGCTTTTAAAAAACGTTCAGATTTAAAAAAGGTGAAAAAAGTATCATAAAAGTAATCCATATTGTAATCCATATAAAAGTAATCCATATCTACATGTCAAGCCTTCTGAAGCCATAAACCTAAAAAATTTCCCTCGCTGTAAATCTGCCCTCTTTCATTATGCCTTTCACTAGAGAGGAAGCATTTTACACAATATCTGCGTGAGTGGCACAGTATCAGCCGTCCCTGGAGCAGCTGCTGTGTTATCGGTCAGAGTATTCTGACCACAACTGTTGAAGTCCTGAACGGAGCGGGGCTCGGGGTGCGACCCTGGTGCCGTGGGTCACCGCCGGGTGAGATGATGCCGGTCAGAGAGTGAACAGGTGCTGTCTGTGGTTGAAGAGCGGCGGGGATGTAGATCAAAGCTCAGCGTCTGACGGTGAACCCCAGCCCTGACAGACACACTCATTTTCAATGGAAACTCTTGGACATGTGAGCGCTCTGTACAAACTGAAATGAAGACTGTTTTAAATTTCTAACCTGTTTATGCCATTACATCACTGTGGAAGATAATGCAAAACATTGAATAGACGGAAAGTGGCTTTAGATGTCAATACTAATTTATTTACATATATTTTATATACAAGGATATATTACACATGTGTATATTACATACACACGGATCAGTGGAAATGACTAAAATCGCATGCCAGGCCAGTAGATGGCAATGTCACTGTAAAGAAGCACTACTCTCCTATCGACGGAACACGTGATACAGATGTGCATGACATCAATACTCCACATATTCATGTTTTTGTAGTTTATGCGGCGACGATAACAGTATTGTTTACAAAAAAATGCACTTTGAAAACCGCTTCCCAAAACACTGTTGTCATGTAAATGAGCGGCCAGAACACATAAAAAGTTTTACTTTAACTAAGTCACTTTATACAGGTTTTTTTAATATTGTTCACATTATTTATTTTATTAATTGTTATTATTCTAAAATGTTTTAAATTAATAATGATATTTAATATATTTATGTATATATATATATATATATATATATATATATATATATATATATATATATATTTAAGATAATTAAATATGTTATGTATAAATAAAATAAAGTTATTTAATTGAATTAAACTTTTTTAATTCAATTAAAAAATTAAATTAAAATATTTATTTAATTTTTTGCATTTTCTTATAAAAAATATGATAAAAATATAACATTTTATATTTTTTATAATTTATTTATTTTATATTTATTTTTAATATAATAAATGTTTTCTAATTATTTTAAATTAATTAAAATTATAATTAATTTAATTAAAAAAAAAATTCAATTAATTTGATATTATAATTTTTTATTTATTTTATTAAGTGTGATTTAACAACACATTGTTTGTAGTAGATGTTGCTGCACTGACCTATTTGTGTTAAATAATAATAATAATAAAGTATTATTGCTATTGATGAACAATTATTTTAAAATATTAATTGAAGAACGTATATATATATATATATATATATATATATATATATATATATATATATATATATATATATATATATATATATATATATATATATATATATATATATATATATATATATATATGTATGTATTAATTAACGAATCAAGGTAATGACAAACCTTGCTAATAACATTGAATTAATGAATAACTCAAACTCAAATTTCAAAGTTAAACTGAAATGATCCTGACTTTTTTTTTTACTTTTGGTCTGATTTAATACTGGTTGATTTATTTTTCTCCTAACACTTGCTGGTGATCGAAAGTAGCCCAAGAAAGTAGCTTTATGTAAAGCATCTCTGAAAAAAGAAACAACAAGAAATGTTAAAATAAATGTTAAAATATCGATTTCCAAAAGGGGTCTTTCTTCCAGCTGTTCTGGACACCTGCCATACGTGGACTGATCCTTAGTTTCGTTCTCCTCACATTTGTGACCCGTGGTCTGCATCGGATTGAATTGTTTCAGAATTTTTTGGAATTGCGCTATACTAATGAACTCTTATTTTGGCTAGCTAACGTGTAAACTTTGATAGTGGGGGAAATGACCAGCTGTATGGGAAATGAGGCCATAGTCATGATCTGGAGCGCTGTACCTCATTACTCCCACAGTAATAACCTCATGCTTTCCATTAATCATTTAGAATCACTTAGAAAGCATGCAGAAAAGCTATTTGTCGACACCTCAGTTTCCTCAAAACACCAGACCGACAAATTATTTTCTTTATTATTTAGTCTGCTGTGTATAAAAGAGCTTTTCATTCATGATGTCAATTTGTAGATCAAACCCGGACGTCTAGATCGCCTAGATAGATTTCAGAATGGGTTTGAATGCGTTCAAATTTCATGTAGTCATACCATAAATGTAAATTGTTGTTAACATTACTTGCTCTGTGACATAAATTAGGCTACATTCACAAACAATGGGCCTCATTCATGAAACATTCGTAAATAATTTGCACGTAAAATGCCCCTTTACGAAAACTCTCCTCCGGATTCACAAACACTTCATATACCACAGATTCAGTAGTTAAATGTGTGTATATTAATGAATTCCAAACATTCGTAAATAGGGTGTGCGTGCACGCTCATTCATAATTAGCATAATCCCCGCCCATGAGATACGACTACGCCAATTACGTGTCCAGGAATGCAGTGGAATCTTCTGGGCTTCCTTCTGGTTTGGCTTCACTATATTGCATAAGCTAAAGAGACTAATTGGCCATATGCCTAGCAATAAATATTCAAGTATCGTGTGTCCACCAAAACATTTTTAGCCAGCTAAAAAATGCCAGGTGCTCTTCTGAAAACGGCCAGCGGGTTGCGTTTTTTCCATCTGAGATACTTTGGTTGCTATGATACAGAATACCCATGGCAGTAATGTGTTACTAGTATCTCGTTTTGAAGAATATTACTGAATATAAAAATGCAGTAACCAGCAATATTAAAGGGTAACTTCAGTGATTTAGCATTAAGCTTTGTATCAGTAGAAACCCCGTAGTACATTTGAATTATGGTACTTTCCCCCCTCATATCCCCCTGAGAGAATTAGGCATTTTATCTCTGGAAATAAATCCTCCGATGACGCAAATATCGTCATCTGAGGATTTTTTGGCCAGAGGCTATAAACTACAGCCAGGAGAGGGAGCTGTTTCGCATGTTATCAACCCGGCCACAGGGGAGGGATCTCCCGCACAGAATGTAAATGCGCTCGGCTCGGCCTCGGGCATTAATAACAGAGCAGTGCGGAGCAAAGTGAGTGTTTCAATAAAAAAATAATTTCACATTTCTACTACATAAAAGACACAGTTAAATACACATTCATCTTCCCAGCGCTGAAGTGCCCCTTTAGACATTTAGACATTTATGCATTTGGCAGACGCTTTTATCCAAAGCGACTTACATTGCATTCAAGGTACACAATTTTTATTTTTTATTTTTTTTACATTTTGTCAGTTCTTGCTTTCCCTGGGAATCGAACCCATGACCTTGATGTTGCTAGCGCCACTCTCTACTGTTTGAGCTACAGGAAACTAATTATTAACACAATATTAATCCATTGTTGTTCAGTCGTTGTACAAGTAGGATGATTGGTCGGTGTAGTATTTGTCCCGCCTCTCCTCCACTGTGATTGGACGGCTGGGTAAAAAGTGACCGTGACGAGAGCTGCCTATTACCCAAAGTTGGAAAAAAAGACTTGTGAACTCGTGAAATATTATTACGGTATATAGTGCATCAACGTCATCAGTTTGCCTAAATTAGAACATAGAACGTTCAAATGTTTTACGCACCATTTACACGTGGTAGGGAGCAGGTGTACATTACTTTCGTACCAACTAGCATTTGGAAAATACGAACATTTTCACAAATCCGAAAACTTATGTCAGAACGGCTTTACGAACGATTTACACACAAATTCGGTCTGATCATGTTTCATGAATGAGGCCCATTGTTTCTTAACACACTTCAGTATACACTTTTAAAAAGTGCACTTTTATAATAAAAGTTTAAATTTAAAACAACTATTAAAACATAATGCTTTAAAGAAGTGCACTTATTTTGATGTGTTGATTAACAAATTATGATTTTAACTGTAGTGTGTTATTTGATATTACATTTAAAGTTAATATAGTTTAAATGTACTAAATTGCAACTTCAATATTACAAATGTGCAATTACAAATACATATCATTTATGTAATTTCAGTTACACTATATTTGACGGTGTCTTTGTTACAGTTTATTTATATATTTAAGTACTGAGTAATATTAATTAACTACATGTGCTTACTATAGGGTTATGGTAGGATAAGGGTTAGGTTGAGGGTTAGTTGCACGTAGTTATGCACAATTTACTGTTATTGCTATGGTAAGTACAATGTAACGTATGGAACAATGACACTTTAAAGGCCCACTGAAGTGCCTTGGAACGCGCAGCATTATTCAATGTTTTGACGTAATTTCCCCTCAAACGGCTCCAGCTGTTAGCAGCTCCTCCCCTTTTTTGAAACAGCCAATAGCGTTCCGTAATTACCACAGTTTGACTAGAGCCTTTCTGTTTTTTTAATGCCAGTTGAAATCCAATTGAAATGTCCTCCGAATCTAACCGTTTATCATCATAATCTCCTCCATTTCTCCTTGAAATACAGCATTCTGTGAAGCATTTAAATGGGTCCGATATGTTTTGTTGTCTGCGCCGACTCGCGCATATGATCCGCGCTGCGCTCTCGTTTATGTAGTCAACGGCTCTGGTCTAGACTATGTGTGTGCACTGCTGCGGTGCGTGAAACTATCGTGAACCCATACTTCATTCGCCTCAATTGAAAACATATTTACACTGTCTGAATCGTTTCCTATCGCATATATAGTGCGCTATGTGCCATTCACCATGTAGAAAATAGTAAATGCGTGAACAACTGACCGTTTTCAGACGCAGTTCAGGGTCTATTTATAAAGCAGGCGGCGGGACTTCAGATTCTAGAGCGCATTTGATTGGACTGAAGATTTGATGAGAAGGTGAAGTCTGCGATGATGTCATCAAAATCTGTGATTCGTTTTGAATGCAAGTTTTGAATGCTTATATCTCCTAAATGCAAATTTTGTCATTGTTTTGGAACACACCAGCTTATTAATAACCTTGAGGCTAAGATAATCATACTAAAAACTAAAAAACTTTATTTTGATTTCAGTGGGCCTTTAACATAAAGGGCCCTATTTTAACGATCTGAAACGCAAGTGTCAAAGCGCAAAGCGCAAAGCGCAAGTAACTTTGTGGGTGGGTCTCGGCGCTGTTGCTATTTTCCCGGCGGGATAAATGGCTCTTGCGCCCGGCGCAAATCTAAAATGGGTTGGTCTGAAGTAGCTTCATTATTCATAGGTGTGGTTTGGGCGTAACGTGAATAAACCAATCAGAGCGTCATCCAACATTCCCTTTAAAAGCAGGTGCGCAAGTTCCATTATGGATTGCTATTATTATGGCGTATTTACCAGGCGCACGCCAGGAGCGGTTCACAGCCGAGGAGACTGATGTTCTTGTAAGAGCAGTGAAAGACAGAGAAGTTGTGTTGTATGGGGATGGGAGAAACCCACCCAAAATAGCGTCGGTTAAATAAATAATTAGCCTGAATAATTTGTAAGCTAGATTTATGCCTATTTTTTCACATCTTCGTGGCACACCACAATGATTTCCGTCATCTCATGTGTTAATATTTTTTAGTGTAACAATTTATGATTTGCAAAAATATCTGTTGCATCTGTGTAGATTACATGAGCAAAGTGTATGCGCGTTGTGCACGCTATAGTCAAGCATGCGCCCTTAAAATAGCATAATGAACAACGCGCAACGCGCCACTGACTTTAGACTAGGTTTTTTCTGGTCAGTGGCGCAATTGTTTAATGGAACAGCAAAATAGCACCAGGGATTGTTTGCGCCGGAACACGCCTCCTTTTTTGCGCTGAACCGCCCAGGGAGCGCAAGTTCATTCACTAGTTTAGCGACGTGCTTCTGTGGAGGGAAAAGCGCGCTTTGCGCGGGTGCAAAATAGGAATGACACATGCGTCGGTGTACAAAGTCAATTGCGCTGGGTGCAAGATAGGGCCCAAAGTGTTACCAAATTTAGTTTACCATAAATGCTTGTCAATGCATTCAGCAGTGCAGGTTTAACACTATTTCAAAGACAATATACAAATAATAATTATGAAATTATATATAAAGCACTCTTAAATTCAACTAATTGCTTTAACTATAATGCATTTTCATTTAATTGCAATTATCATGCAATTAAATGCCCGGAATCATTGGATTCAGTTTGCACCTAAGCTAATTCTTTTAAAGCATATTATTTCTATAATAAGCAGTGTACTTCACCATGCTATCGATAAGATTCAATCTATTTGTTTTCCATATGGTGTTGGTGCTTTATGCGTAGAAAAGGCCCATTGAGTGATTGGTTGTAAAGGATTTAAGCTATTAATGAGTTTTTGATGAGCGTCCAGAGACGATTCATCTAAAAGGGGAGTGTATGGCGTGGCTGATGGATTGATGAATGTCTGACCCTTGTGTAAACAGCCTAAGGAGCACATATGCGTGGACATGGCCCCCTGGGGCCCCCCGCACATGGGGTATCTGTGAGCCGGTGCTGACGGCAGTGAGGGAGGATGATAGATGAAGATGTATGAGTGCAGATAGACCATCAGATTATCGGTAAGTCTATCTGATGCAATGCTGTAATCAATCCCATTTCCCATTGGCTCCTGACTTATAAGCCACGTCTAGCAGTCAAACAGCCCGGGTGCATGAAACGCAGCCATGCTTTCATTTCAAACCTGATTTCCTTCTCCCTTCGCGTTTGAGCTGAACTCACCACAGGCGTGGAGCTCAAAGCCAACGGCTTTAAAGAAGACTCATTGGACATCTTTTGATAATTATGTTGTTTTGCCATTTTTTCTCTGTGCCTTCACGCGGATGTGATGTGCTCGAGCCGCATATCAGCCGTTCCCTCTCAACTCTTGCCAGCGTGTCTTGTTGAGATGAGCTAATTGCTAAAGGGACAGTTATGGCGAGCAGAGCGTAATGGCCGCTGGTCAATGTGGGAGACACATGTTGAGTACGACTGGAGCCAGAACTCAAGGGAAGCCAAGCCACCTACGTGAAAACATCCAGCGGGACTCCAAACTCGTGAAAACAGCTATACGCGGGGGTAAACATCCAGATAGACGGGGTAATAATTGAAGCCTTTGAAACCGAACGCTTTCGTAGTCTTCGCTTTAACGTTAGCCAAAGGCCAGAGACCTAAACAATGACAGCATCTGCAGGCTTTGAGAAATGGTTTCATCGTGTTCAGTTGATTTCACAATAAATCATCATGTTGCCAGACCTCCTAAATTGGTGGGCCGGTTTATGATTGATGCGAGTTAGCGATGGCAATTATGATGTGTGTTCCAATTAGTCATCTGTGCAACTGAAAGGTTCTCTCGTAGGATCGATATGGCCACGCTTTTGCTGCCCTGTAGCATTGATGGTCACTTGTGCAAAACACTACTTAAGTGCGATATTGCAGTGAAATTTTGAGGGGTCTATTATCTATTGTCAATAGCATAGAGATACACAGTTGACATATGAAACCAACATGAATACAATACATTTATATTAACGTCTTTTAAGCAGGGTTTGACAACTAAACAAAATGCCAAAACCTACCTAAAATGACTTGTTGCAATCACTGTTTTTAGTAAACAGCGCATGTTCTGCATCCACAGGGCCCATTTTAGTTCAGAAACACATAGGGAAATAGCAGAGGATGAATGAATTGACGGCTTCATGCAGTGTTGGAGCATTACCAATTACTAGGCAGTTTCAGGACACTTGGCAGCATGTATTCACCCTGTCAAGCATGTTGCTGAACAGACGCAAAGTGAGTTCTCCGTACATGCTGTGCAGTGGCATCCAACATCTGGCTGTTCTGACAGATAAAGAGGAATAAGGTGTTAGTGCATGATCAGCACTTATGGAAGTACAGTAAATGCTTTACCTGAGGCCCTCAGCAGCTTACCGCCCTCCTTTTCTCACATAACCACATACTTGGATCTGCTTAAAGCTCAGATGTTTGAATGTTTATTTTCTCCCTCTGAATTCTGAGTTTACATCTCAGAATTCTGACTTTTTTATGGGAATTCTGAGTTTACATCTCGGAATTCTGAGTTTACATCTTGGAATTCTGAGTTTACGTCTCGGAATTCTGACCTTTTTCTCGGACTCTGATGCAATTCAGAATTTTTTTATCGGAATTCTGAGTTTTCATCTCGGAATTCCGAGTTTACATCTCAGAATTCTGACCTTTTTATCGGAATTCTGAGTTTACATCTCGGAATTCTGACTTTTTCTCTGACTCTGATGCAATTCAGAATTTTTTTATCGGAATTCTGAGTTTAGATCTCGGAATTCTGACTTTTTTTCCTCATAATTCTGAGTTTATATCTCGGAATTCTGACTTTTTCTCTGACTCTGATGCAATTCAGAATTTTTCTATTGGAATTCTGAGTTTAGATCTCGGAATTCTGACTTTTTCTCTGAATTTGATGCAATTCTGAATTTTTTATCGGAATTCTGAGTTTAGATCTCGGAATTCTGACTTTTTTCTTATAATTCTGAGTTTACATCTCGGAATTCTGAGTTTACATCTTGGAATTCTGTCTTTTTCTCTGATGCAATTCAGACTTTTTTTATCGGAATTCTGAGTTTACGTCTCACAATTCTGACTTTTTTATCGGAATTCTGAGTTTACATCTCACAATTCCACTTTTTTTATTCTGAGTTTACGTTTTTTAAAATATTTTTGAGTTCACATCTCGCAATTCTTTTTTCGAAGTTTACATTTTGCAATCATGTTGTTTTTTGGTTCTGGAAAAGAAAAACTATTAAAAAGGGTTATTGCAAGTTCTAAAAAAATATATTAATATAATATAAATATAAACGAAATATCTCACTAATTCTGACTTTTTTCTCATTATTTCGACAAAAAGGTCTGAATTGTGAATTATAAACGTGTGATATATACTTTAATATATATTAAAGGGGGGTTTGGTAGCGGAAATAAGCTTCCATAGTTTCCTCTTCCGGGACTTTAGGAAGTAAATAAATTCGTTGTTTATAGAAGTTATAGTTATGGTTATAAACATTTTCTTTCTTCTACAGCAGATGTCCGAGAGTTGTTGAAGTGTATCTGCAGTTTGCAGTTAGCGATATTTACTCCCGAAAACTTTGAAGATCCACACAGAACATGGCAACTTCATAGCAAGATGAAAAAAGAAAGACACCAATTGGGTAAAATAAAATTAGCCCAACTTTTGCAGCTAATTAGTTACACATGGGAGGCTTCTTGAGAAAGTAGGTTGTGGGAGAGTTACTTGAAAAGGTGATGACATTTCCAACATCTTGCAGCATTTTGTGGTGTGGGAAACTTACTGCAAACAATTCTGTCCAGGACATGAATGTTGCGGCAAACTCTTCCAGCAGAAATTCCATGCAATTGCAAAAGAATAAAGGCAGGATGGGCTCTAGGCTAATAAGCGTTTCGTGATTGATTGCTCAGATCCTAATATTTAGAGGGGGTAGAGGCTTAAGATAATTAGGTTCAAATTTGTGTGACGACGGTCCAGCCCTTCCTGATATCTTTCTAAAATTCAGTTCAGATTTATTTAGATAGTTCTTCTTTTAATGATTTAAATGTTTTATTAAGCAGGTTCATGGTGTTTATGCCTGCGCTTCCCAAAAAATGTGCACAAAGCGAAAATTTTGTGAGGAATCAAGGCCCAAAACTGGGTCCTTTTTTTATTTTGGTTGGACTGGTAGAATAAATGAATGGTAATGTCCTAATATTTCATTTAAAATTCCTAATGTAGTAGTAGAATGTTTTTTTCTTAGACATATTTCTCAAAAGTAAGTTTAACATTAAAAAAAAAAAATAATAAAAAAAATAATAATAATAATAATAATAATAATTATTGTATACACCACAAAATGTCCTCCACAATGTAGAACAAAAAGTTGCTGCCTTAAATTTTGAAGTACAATCAACTTGGATTT
The DNA here is from genome assembly GCA_023566225.1 of Romanogobio albipinnatus. NCBI lineage: Eukaryota > Metazoa > Chordata > Actinopteri > Cypriniformes > Gobionidae > Romanogobio > Romanogobio albipinnatus. The sequence continues at coordinate 28,265,220 of CM042263.1, read as the reverse complement.
TTGGTTTAAGTCTTAAATTACATTAAGTGTAAATAGCAACTAGATTCTAAGTGAAAATAACATATTTTCTTAGCGATAGATGATATTTACGCTACGTGCAAATAGCTGTGGATGCTATTTACTAAGTGAAATGGCATACTAAGTAAAAATAGTGATATATTCTATTTACACCATATAAAAGTATATGCAGTTCTTTGTAGTATGTGTAAATTGTAATTACATGCTATTTACACTTTATTTTGAAAGATTCATACTATTTGCACCTCCGTATTGTTGCACATTAACAAGATGCAATAATAACAGTGTAAATTATTATATTTATTACAATTATTAAATGGATGCCGCGTTAATGGGACAATAAAAGCCCTCCCTACACCTAACCCTACCCAATAAATGCTTTTATTAAACATTTCGTTAGGCACTTTATTTCAATTTTTAGAACATTTTCTAAATTTTTATTGAAAGTAAATGCCTTTCCGATGTGATATGTGATGGGAAAAGGGAGAAGAGTGAGCTCGGCAAAAGGCGGATTCGAACCCGGGTCGATTGCGTCAAAACCTATATCCTTGAGCATTACACTTTACTGACTACACTACTAAAGACATTCAAATGCATGCGTCTTTTTTAATCTTGTTTGGCCCAACCAGGCATTGTTAGGCAGAGGAGCTAGTGTGAATAGCGCTTTCCAACAAGACACGCCATATTTTGTTTACAGTGCACATCTGTAATAACTAATATTGCCATTATTTGGTGTATGTAGTAAATCACGGCATTCTAGGAAATTAAGTGCTCTTTAAACATGTAAGGTTGAGCTATATAGAACGTTTAAGTCTCCACAATGTTTTGCTCATTTGTAACTAACATAAAAATGATATTCACAATGATTTTTTACTTCTGCAATATGGTGCATTTCAGAGTGAAACCGAATGTTCACCAAGAAAAAAAAGTTACACTTTATTTCAATGGTCAACTTTAGACATTCTACTAACTATAAGTAACTACATGTCAACCAGCAGTCATTGGAGTTTTAGTAGACTGTTAGGTAAGGGTTATGTGTTAGGGTTTGATTAGTAGAATGAGTTAACATGTAGTAGTAAAGTTACTTAAAGTCAGTAGAATGTCTGTTGGGGGAGCATCACAATCAAGTGTTAGCAGATATTAAGCACACCGTCTACTAAACTCTACTAATACTCTAATGAGAGTTAGTTGACATGTGGTTGCAAAGTTACTTATAGTAAGTAGACTGTCTAAAGTGGACCATCAAAATAAAGTATTACCGATAAAAAAAAATGGAGGGTGAGACTTAGTTGTCTGATTTGCTGTGAAAATGGGGCGTTGCCACAATGTGAATTTGGAGTCAATTACGGAAAATGAAGCACTCCTAAAACACATTTGGCTATTAGTTAACATAATTTTCTTCTTTAACAGTTTCAGGTTTGATTTCATGTTGATATTGAACTCTTCACTTTTTGCGAGCACAAAAAAACTTCAAATCAATCAAAACGTCAATGCCAAGATATAACATTCCACTTCACAATTCAGACAAAAAATGTACCTTTTGTGTTCCACGGAAGAAAGAGAATCATATTGGTTTGGAACGAGGTGTGAGTGAGAGCGAGTAATGACAGAACTTCCCTTTAAAGCAGAGTTAAACTTTTCAATGACGCTGGAATAGCTTCCGAATCGTGTCCGCACCACTGTTCCCTTGAGCAGGGCCGTAACCCCAGCTTGCTCCGGGCAGACTGTCCATGTAACAAGTGTACGGAAATTCCCATTGGATAATAAAGCATCTGCTAGCTAAAAAATAACCAACAAATGTTGTTGGCACTCAAAGGTCAACTTGTTTTAACTGCGTCTGGCTCTCCAGTGCCTGAATCGAGCTCAGGGCTCCAGTCACATTTTCGGAGATTTTTTTCACCAGTACATTGAATTCTGCTCTACAACATGCAGAACTTCAGTTTAAAGTGGTCACGAGGGGACTGACGTCTGGAAACAAACAGACAGCGGCCTTGCCAGAAATCCCCAAAACTGAGTGCAGCACTGTATTAATTTCATTAATCAGCAACACATGTGAACGTGGAGCAAGAGTGGTGATGGAGAAAGAGAAGAAGAAATGTGAGGTAGAACGAAAGTACAGAGCGAGAGAGAGGGGGAGCTGGAGGACTGTGGGATATGATGAACACAGATGAGCCTTAAAGGAATAGTTCACCCCAAAGTGGAAATTAAGTCATTGGTATGGCATTACTTGTCTCATAGTTATCTGCTCTACACAAAGGGATTCTCTACAGCTAGATCTCTTTTTTTTTTTAACACAAACATAGGTCACATACAGCGAAACTGATATCTTCAATAAAAAAATCAAGGTTATTTATTACCATCATATCCTTTGGTATGGAAAGGAATCACTAACTTTGGTGGATGAAGTACACAAATCATGTACTTGAGTTATAGTTGTAACAAAAAGTGAACTTAAAAACAAAGGAGAGCCGGATCCATACACTAAAAAGAGTTTAATAACAAACCAAACATAATAAAAAAAACACACAACAGAGACCAGGAACATAATGGGCAGCCCCAAACGTACATCCGTGTAGGACAAGACTTGACAAAGATGTAACACCGGGGTTAAGACTATGGTTAATGAGCAAACAAAACACAAACCTGGGAATAATCACAGAACTAATCAACTAGAAATGCTACAAAGGACTACAAAAATGGCACACAGGATAGGAAACACATGGAACACAAAGCCATAAAACATACACATTTACATTTTTACGTACTTCAGTATCAAAATAAAAGTACTGATCCAAAGACTGTGTTTAAGAATTGAAATTTGATATGCTTCATTCTACTGAGCAAAATAAGCATTTAAAACAGACTTCCAAAGTTCCAGAGACACACACAGGATAGAGATTATATAGGTCTGATCTTATTTTGAATTATAAATTGTCAGCACAGACAAGTCGACTTTAATGCTCTACCGCTCAGTCTCAGCTCGAGGTTCAGGCTTATTTGTTCATTAATGATGTCATCAGCGACTCGTCGACTCGACTTTCATCACAAATTTCGACTTAAAAAAATCTGAAGTCGTTCAACCCCTATCAGCTAGATGTCAAATTTCAAGCATTTTGTGTAATGAGCGTAAAGAGTTGCATAAGATTTAGTTCACAAGCAACTTACAATGGAAGCTCAAAATAAAATATAAAAAAGGTTACTGTGACATTTAACTCACAATTTTTAAGTTTAAATCTCGCAATTCAGACTTTTGTTTTCTGAATTCTAAATTGACATTTCACAATTTTAATTTTTTTCAGAATTCTGAGTTCACATCTAACAATTCAAATTTTTTTCAGAATTCAGAATTTAGATTTCACAATTCTAACTTTTTTAAGTTTTAAATTCAGCAATGTTGACTTTTTTCTTAGAATTCTTCGTTTATATCTCACAAGTCTGACTTTTTTACATTTACATTTATGCATTTGGCAGACGCTTTTATCCAAAGCGACTTACAGTGGCCTTATTACAGGGAGTAAAGGGCCTTGCTCAAGGACACACTGGTGGTGACCGCTGGGATCGAACCAGCAACCTTCTGCATATCAGTTCCATGGTTTAACCCACTGGACCACCAACTCAAATTCAGATCTTCAGATCAATTCACAATCTCGCAATTCAGATTTTTTTTTTTCCTGAGAATTCTTACATCTCGCAATTATAACTTTTTTCAGAATTCTGAGTTTAAATCTCACAATTTTGACTTTTTTCAGAATTCTCAATTTAACATTTTACAGTTTACAGACATTAAAAACAGTTTACATTTTACAATTCTAACTTTTTTTAATTTCTGAGTTTAAATATTGCAATTCTGATTATTTTTCTTAGAATTCTGAATTTACATTTCACAATTCTAACTTTTTTCAGAATTCCGCGTTTAAATCTCGCAATTCTGTTTATTTTTGTCAGATTTCTAAGTTTAAATCTCGCAATTCTAACCTTTGTCAGAATTCTGGTGTTTACATTTCACAATTCTAACTTTTTTCTGAATTCTGCACCTAAATCTTGCAATTCTGACTTTTTTGAATTCTGAGTTTAAATCTCGAAAAAAAAAAAATTTTTTTTTTAAATTCTGATATTAAATCTCGCAATTCTGACTTTTTTTTAACTCTGAGTTTAAATCTTGCAATTCTAACTTTTTCTCAGAATTCTGAGTTTAAATCTCACAATTCTAACTTTTTTCAGAATTCAGATTTTAAATCTTTGCAATTTTGACATTTTTTTCCTGATAATTCTTAAATAATATATCGCAATTCTGAACTTTTTTTTCTCAGAATTCTGATTTGACATTTCACAATTCTACCTTTTTTTCAGAATTCTGCATTTAAATCTTGCAATTCTGACTTTTTTAAAATTCTGAATTTAAATCTCACAATTCTAACTTTTTTAAATTCTGAATTTAAATATCACAATTCTGAATATTTTTGTCAGAATTCTAAGTTTAAATCTTGCAATTGTAATTTTGTCAGAATTCTGGTGTTTAAATCTCGCAATTCTAATTTTTTTTTTTTTAATTCTGGTGTTAAGTCTCACAATTCTGATTATTTTTCTCAGAATTGTGAGTTTAAACTTAGCAATTCTGACTTTTTTCTTAGAATTCCGAGTTGAAATTTCACAATTCAATTTTTTTTCAGAATTCTGAATTTACATCTCACAAATCTAACTTTAATAGATTACATATAATAGTAATATATTCTCTCTCTCTTTTAAAAAAAAAAACTAAAACTGAACAAAAAAAAAATTCTCAGGATTTAGAACAACCCCCCAATTAATGACAATTAAATGAATTGTAGTCATGTATGAGCATAAACAAAATACTCAAAATACAGCTGATTAAAAATGTAGGATACTTAAATACAGTACAGTAAAATATTTCACCAATGATAAACACACTGTCTCCGCCACATAGAATTGAGATAGATTTTGTTTATAGTTTAACAGGGGTTATCTCTTTTCACAGGACATTTAGAAGTCTTCTGAAACATCTTGGGAAGTTAGCCCAGAGATAAAGAATTGAATGTGATTAATAACAGAAAGCAGCTGAATGTCATAATTTGTCAGCAAAAGAATGTACGGCCTCCTAATTCAAAATGTCACTGATAATATTGTCCAGTATGCTTTGGGTGTATAATTATTTGTAACATATTCCCTACAGTCCAAGTAGCCTAATATTTCATCTGTTTAAAAGTATTTGCAGATTCTTTCATTTTTGGCTCAGGACCTTGGGGAAAATTCAAAACATGACCTTTGAAAGTGCTCCATAATTTAGCTCATTGCTTGTTAGAGTAGTTGAATACCTCGCTGGAGGTCCTTGACTGGAAATGAATGGCTTTTGGAGTATTGACTGTTCAGTACTGCTCATCCAATACAACTTGTCTACGATTTTGTAATAGTGTTCTTGGAACGCCATCTATGCCTGTTCCACATTGTCTCTACAGAAGGAACTTGTTTCCATCATATTTGCTGAGGTCAAAGCTGTCTAAAACTATTTCAAGGCTATTTGAATTCGTATGGACTCACATTCCCAACAATTTCCTCTTGGCAGTGCTTTCCTTCCTTGACCAGTTCTTAAAGTTGAACTGACCTGAAAATTGGTTAAAATGAAAAGGGACTTTTGTAAGAGTCCCAAAATAATAAATAAATAAATGAATGAATGAATGAATAAATAAATAAATAAATAAATAAATAAATAAATAAACAAAAAGTTATTGTCAGAGAATGTATATTAAAATAAAGTGTGAATTTATTTGCACTTTTTTTTCTTGCTGTAAGAACAAGTAAGGAACAAAATACAGAGAGAATTAAGAAGGTAAAAAACAATTTAATAAAAAAAAAAAAAACACATTAACATAACAAGCAATATATTCTCTAAAAATAAGCCTAATTATATTACACTTCAAATGGATGGATGGATGGATGGATGGATTTATTAATTGCATTTAAAATTAATTGCATTTTTCTTTTATTGTTTTAATACTGATGATTTTGGCATACAGCTCATGAAAACCTTTCTCAAAAAATTAGCATATCATGAAAAGGTTCTCTAAACGAGCTATTAACCTAATCATTTGAATCAAAATTACACCTGCAAAAGATTCCTGAGGCTTTTAAAAACTCCCAGCTTGGTTTATTACTCAAAACCGCAATCATGGGTAAGACTGCCGACCTGACTGCTGTCCAGAAGGCCATCATTGACACCCTCAAGCAAGAGGGTAAGACACAGAAAGACATTTCTGAACGAATAGGCTGTTCCCAGAGTGCTGTATCAAGGCACCTCAGTGGGAAGTCTGTGGGAAGGAAAAAGTGTGGCAAAAAACGCTGCACAACGAGAAGAGGTGACCGGACCCTGAGGAAGATTGTGGAGAAGGACAGATTCCAGACCTTGGGGGACCTGCGGAAGCAGTGGACTGAGTCTGGAGTAGAAACATCCAGAGCCACCGTGCACAGGCGTGTGAAGGAAATGGGCTACAGGTGCCGCATTCCCCAGGTCAAGCCACTTTTAAACCAGAAACAGCGGCAGAAGCGCCTGACCTGGGCTACAGAGAAGCAGCACTGGACTGTTGCTCAGTGGTCCAAAGTACTTTTTTCAGATGAAAGCAAATTTTGCATGTCATTCGGAAATCAAGGTGTCAGAGTCTGGAGGAAGACTGGGGAGAAGGAAATGCCAAAATGCCTGAAGTCCAGTGTGAAGTACCCACAGTCAGTGATGGTCTGGGGTGCCATGTCAGCTGCTGGTGTTGGTCCACTGTGTTTTATCAAGGGCAAGGTCAATGCAGCTAGCTAGCAGGAGATTTTGGAGCACTTCATGCTTCCATCTGCTGAAAAGCTTTATGGAGATGAAGATTTCATTTTTCAGCACGACCTGGCACCTGCTCACAGTGCCAAAACCACTAGTAAATGGTTTACTGACCATGGTAATACTGTGCTCAATTGGCCTGCCAACTCTCCTGACCTGAACCCCATAGAGAATCTGTGGGATATTGTGAAGAGAAAGTTGAGAGACGCAAGAGCCAACACTCTGGATGAGCTTAAGGCCGCTATCGAAGCATCCTGGGCCTCCATAACACCTCAGCAGTGCCACAGGCTGATTGCCTCCATGCCACGCCGCATTGAAGCAGTCATTTCTGCAAAAGGATTCCCGACCAAGTATTGAGTGCATAACTGAACATAATTATTTGAAGGTTGACTTTTTTTGTATTAAAAACACTTTTCTTTTATTGGTCGGATGAAATATGCTAATTTATTGAGATAGGAATTTTGGGTTTTCATGAGCTGTATGCCAAAATCATCAGTATTAAAACAATAAAAGACCTGAAATATTTCAGTTGGTGTGCAATGAATCTAAAATATATGAAAGTAAAATTTGTATCATTACATTATGGAATATATATATATATATATATATATATATATATATATATATATATATATATATATATATATATATATATATATATATATATATATATATATCAGAAATGTATATTTATATCAGAAATAATGAAATATTGATTAAGATAATATATGATGTCAACCCCCACCCACCCCATAGAATGCACTTAAAAATCCAAATTCAGAATGTCTGATCTGTGGCAAGAAAGTATTGTTGGCGAATATTATTTATTAACATTTTAGTCAGTTATGAGTTTAGTAAAACATTTTTCTTCATGACAATTTCTGTTTATGGCTTCATTTGATTTGAACAGATAATGTGTTTTTTTCTCAATAAGAGCTTGTATAGATGTGTTTCAGGGTTGGAGCCAAACTCTGCAGGACAGCGACTCACTAGGACAGAACTTGCCTACCCCTTCTCTAAGTAGAGGAACACAATGGTATAATTGTACCCCAAGGACCAATTGTGTACCTTTAAAGGTACAGTTATACGTTTTGTCCCCCAAGGAATTTACTCAGAATCAATTCTGAGGGAAAAAAAGACAGAATTGCGAGATTTAAATTGAGAATTCTGAAAAAAGTCAGAATTGCGAGATGTAAACTCAGAATTCTCAGGGAAAAAAAATGTCAGAATTGCGAGATTTAAAATTAGAACAAGGTGAAAAAACAATGGCAAGAATAAATCGAATTCACAATAAATGCTCTGAAAATAGTTATTATTCTATAAATATCTTACACTTAAATGTTCATATATGTATTTAAATGTATTGTTCTTTTTTAAAAATAAAACGCAAGACAAATATACTGGCTCTTTTCATAGTGTGACATTTTTCAAGCGGATATTGGGGAGCAAAAGTGAATGCTTGGGAAAATAATTCCCCGAGGTTTTCTCACGGGAGATTTAGGTGTTGAAAAATCATCAGGAAGATAATTGAGTGGTAAGCATAGCCGAATCATTAGCAGAGGGCTCTTGGGTCTTAAATTAAGAGCGGGTTTGACACTCCAGATTGACTTGTGCTCAAGTGTGAGATGGATTCCAGTCTAGGGCTCAGGCAGCTTGAAGGGATATCACTGGTGTTATTGAAACACTGCTCTCCGGCAAAGTGAAAGAGTCCTGGGACGCGGGCGGCAGCACAACGTCTCCATTTAGACTGCTGAAAAACAGCTGCATCCAAATGTTCCCTCACAGTAACCCAGAAGGGTCCCGAGCCGTTGCCTCCGAAGCCTTCAGAGGGCCCCTCCGACCCCCCTCGTCCACCGCTCTCGGCTAGAAATGGATTCCAGCTCCGGTAATGCTGAGCAGGAACAAATGGGCTGTAGACCACCCCTACAACCCCAGAGCTCCAGCGCTTACACAAATAAACCGCCAAAGATTTAATGACGTTGGGCTTTGGGATCTTTTTTTTTCGTCCCCGCTTGTTCATTGAAAGATCAAACAGTCCTGGAGCACCAAGTGACTCTGGGAGAGCGGTGATATATTCATCTCGCAGCTTCCCAGCAGCTGTATATTGTCTTTTCCGCGTTTAACTCTGAAGGGGCGAAACGCATGTGAATAACTCTCACCGTCTTGAAGACGAATGGTGGAGTTTTACTTTCTAGTTTATGTGGACAAATGATGCTAATGCTAAGGTTGTGTCACCCCCTTCGTGAGGCCGCGGAAACTTTATTTCAGCACATCGCTAGTGCTTCGAACGTCAACGAGCCACTCGGGTTTGTGTACACATTTAAGTCATCGTGTTAGCTGCGCAACACGTAAAGTTTGCATTGCTAAGCCGTAGCTATCCATCAGCGCTAGTTTGAGATGTTTTCAAGGCTCCACTGAAAAGTATTTCAGAGAGTTTCAAACATATTTTCACCTCAAAGAGATCATATTCTCTGGACTAAGTCAAATCCCTTCCTTCCTTCCCTTCCTTTCGTTCACCCAGTTTCAGCTACGGTCCTAACCAAAATATGATTTAAATAGTATTACACATTGACAACAAACATTAACATCTGACCAATAAGACTGGCCAGAAATTTCCCTGTCATTTCCGACTTTGACAGCACTAATATGTGAAGAGTTAGGATCTCTTAGAGGACAGCGATTGGACTCGAAGCGCATTTGGCAAGATAATGTGTTTTTCAAACATATTAAAGATCACTTAGGCTCCTTCGGGGTTGGCAACTTATATTCAATTTAGGCTACTTCTTTATTTTGCACCAAACTGCATGTTTATGTCACTTGCAATTATAGGCTTCATTTAGTTTGGGAAGTCTGGTGACAAATGTGAAATTTAAATAGATACTTAGAAAGGATTCATATTCCGTGGCAACATGAGTTGGACAACTTAAAAACTGTTTATGGCTCCGTTCCAAAACCTAGTGAGCCGTCATACTTTCTACTATCTACTGCCGTATATAGTACATTCAAAGCCTGCGACTGTCGTAGACAGTTGGTCCCCGTTGACTTCCATAGTAGGAAAATAAATACAATGGGGACCATCAACTGTTTGGTTACTGACATTCTTCAAAATATCTTCTTTTGTGCTTAGTAGAAGAAATAAATTCATACAGTTTTGAAACAAGATGAGGGTGAGTAAATTATGACAGTTTTCATTTTTGGGTGAACTATGCCTTTATGTATACACATGCAGATACTAAATATTGGGTAAATAGTGCAGTTTTAATGATACTGAACTATTTTCAAATGATATTTTGTTATTAGGCAAAAGCAACAAAAATCACAATACACTGAAAAAAAAAAAAAAGATTTATCATCATCGTAAATAATAAGATTTGTTTTTGTTTCCCAGTAAAAATATCTAAAAATCTTTAAAACAAGATTTTTTTCTTATCCTACTGGCAAACATTTTGTCTTGTTGAAATGGAAAATCACCCTATTTTCTAAATATTGAAGTTATTGTAAACAATTAATCTGTGCATATGACCATTAAACAAAATGTCATAATGCAGATTCCAAATAGTAGTAAAATAAGTAATAGTAAAAAAAATACATTAAAGAATTTTAATTTAATATTTTTGGTAGTGAGTAGGGCTGTCAAATTAATAATTGCGATTAATCACATCCAAAATAAAAATTTGTTTACGTAATATATAAGTGTGTACCGTGTATAATTATTATGTGTATTTGAATACGCACACACATTTTATATATTTAAGAAATATTTGCATGTATATACTGTATATATATATAGCCTGACGTCGTCATACTCAGATTATAGTTCTAGTAAGAATATGAGTCTGATACTACTCCATTAGGCTGGGATTATGGGCACGTGTTTCAACCGAAAAATGCCTCTGCACTCAATTGGATAGACCTACAACCAATCAGAGCAACGGAGTAAGTGACGTATGTTGAGCAACGCATAGTTGTCAACAGAACTCAGCTGCACGCACACTGGAAGAAGTAGAAGAAGAAGATGAGTGTAAACAATCTTTGCCGGTGTTGTAAAAATAATTTAAGGATACACTTAGTCAACTAGCCAACACGATCATCATTTTTGAGAGAAATATTAAAGGTGAATGCATATACGAACAAGTTCTCCTTTTATGATTAGAATGAATTCAACCTAAGCGCTCTTTAGTGACGTGGATGGTTACATTACTGTTGAGCATCTGTCCATCATCGTATAAAGCCCGCCCTGACAATTTGATTGGTCCGGACAGCTCTGGTTCGAGCATAGTTGCTCCACAACGGATCAAGTCCAGACAGAACTTCCCGACCTCAAATGTTGTGGGCGGGGCTAATTTCGGTGGTCATCTAGGTTAGTATATGTACTTTATGACTTTAAGCACAAATAACCACATTTAGTGGGGCTTATGCTTATGCTTTTTTTAACAAAAATGTTTGTGTGTGTGTGTGTGTGTGTGTGTGTGTGTGTGTGTGTGTGTGTGTGTGTGTGTGTGTGTGTGTGTGTGTGTGTGTGTGTGTGTGTGTGTGTGTGTGTGTGTGAGTGTGTGTGTGTGTGTGTGTGTGTGTGTGTGTTTGTGTGTGTGTGTGTGTGTGTGTGTGTGTGTGTGGGTGTGTTTGTGATATGGTCTTCTGAACATGTAGAAGAGTATCAGCAATGTTCCAAGTTCTGCTTTGCACGTTACAATGGCCAGGGGTGAAGATCTGGCTGGTGGGCTCTGGCCCACAAAAACAAGTGTAGGAGAAAATGCTAATGTAATCAAATATATTAAATACATGTGCATGCATTTAGAACAAGAGAAGAAAATGGCTTTGTTCTGATCCTCAGCTCACAGCCTCTCTGTTCTTGTTTTTCTTCCTGATTCCCACATATGTTTGATGTGTAATGTTTTTTTTTTATAAGAGCCAAAGGACTTAACAATCAACCTCAGGGGATTTTAAAGAATATGACATAGACTCAAATATTTCAGCAAAAATAAAAATTCTATCATAATTTACACACCTTCATATCCTTACAAACCAGCATGACTCATGTGGAACATTAAAAGCTAAACATTTTCAAGAAAGAATCTGTCACTCTCTTTAATGCATTTACAATAAATGGACTAGAGCTGTATTTTTGTGAATAAAATGGTTCAGAATTCTATTATGATGCTGTTAAAGGACGCACAACGTTTGATTACCACAAAAATGAATTTCAACACCAAAATGTAGCACTACAATGGAAGTGAATGAGGCCAATCTGTAAATGTCAAAACATTCACTGTTTCAATAGAAAGTGTTAAATGATTTTAGTGTGAAAAAAAAAAAAAATGTTCTAACCTTTTCTGTGTAAAGTTATATCCAATGTTCTTCAAACTTTATTGCCATGGCAACATAACACTTTAAAAAAATATGTGAACAAATGTCCAGCTCAAAAAATATCCAGGTTTTAACAAAAGAATGCATGTAAAGGTACTTTCAAAAAAATGTAAGGTTCAAATGTCTGCTTTTAAATCCTCAAAAATGGGCCCCATTCACTTCCACTGTAAGTGCATCAAAATGTTTATGTTTAGGCATGGCTGCTTGGTAAGAACTGATATGAATCTGCAAAACTCTGCCTAGAGACCAGGTCCTGCTGGCAGTATCAAGTATGTCCAAGAATAGCTGTTCTTTCAGATAGCTGTATAATGTGCACAGGACAAGCAGCGTGTGTGGCCCATGTTTCCCTCTCTGCCACATGTTCACACGTACTCAAACACATTTCACTTGACTTACATGCCTACACTCACCCCATCACTACAAAGTCACAGATGTCGCGCCACAGCTAGCAGGGGTTGGCCAGGTCACAGGAAGCAAAGCAGATTTTTTTTTACAACTACATACCACAAATGTGTAGAGTTATTGCAACTAATTGAAATTCTATCAAAAATAATACATATTCATTACCCACCAGCAAACAGCTTACCTAGGCACTGCACTGTGTAGGATCAGTGCTAGTATAACACTACAGTGAGTATTTTATTGAACTAATTGTCTTTTCTTTTTCTTTTTTGAGTGTAATTTAAACTTGCAATTATGACTTTTTTTCCTTACAATTGCGACTTTATATCACGGAATACTGATTTTATTACGCAAATGCGACTTTATAACACGCAATTCTAATTCTAAGTGTGAATTGTGAAAAAAAAAGTTGCAATTACCTTTTTTTTTTTATTCTGTGGCAGAAAACAAGCTTTCATAAGAGGCTATCTGTGAACAAACACCCAACATGTGCGCACAGAAAGCTACTTCAGACAGTGTGCCAGTGCCGCATTGAGTTCTCTTGAATGGACAAAAACACACAAAATTATGTCAAAATGTCCATTATTGTCGAGTATCCTCATTAGCAGAGTTTTAAATGAGTAAACAAGTGTTAAATGATCGTAAAGAGTTGTGAGAAAATAGGATGTGCGTCAGGTCTTAAAGTGACATCAGCCTAATAAACCTGCTGCAGTCTGTCATTAATGTAAATCAAAGCAGTGATGTGCACAGACCTCTGCGGGGGCAGGGACGAAAGAACGTCTCCTGTCTATCGTGTTGATTATTAATCTAATAATCAGGACAATAGCCAGGAGAATAACTAGGAGAAAACACAACCACTTTACTTCTCCTCTCTAGCCATCCTACCACCTGTCCTCTTGATCCCATTCCCTCACACCTCCTTTAAGCCATCTCTCCTACAATCCTACCAGCACTCACACACATCATGAACACATCTCTCTGCACCGGCATCTTCCCTACCACATTCAAGCAGGCTCAGGTAACTCCACTGCTTAAGAAACCCACGTTAAACTCATCACTCATAGATAACTACCTGTTTCTCTCCTACCATGCATAGCAAAAACTATTGAACGAGTTGTTTTCAACCAGGTTTCATCCTTCCTATCACAGAATAATCAGCTGGACATCAACCAATCAGGTTTCAAAAGGGGCCACTCTACAGAGACTGCACTACTGTCGGTCACTGAAGCCCTGCGGATAGCTAAAGCTGACTCCAAATTATCAGTCCTCGTCCTGCTCGATCTATCTGCGGCCTTTGACACGGTCAATCATCAGATTCTTCTGTCCACCCTCTCATCACTGGGCATCACAGGTACTCCACTCCTTTGGTTTGAGTCCTATCTCACAGGTAGGTCTTTCAAGGTTGCCTGGAGAGGAGAGGAATCCCAAGCACATCAACTGACCACTGGGGTTCCCCAGGGCTCAGTGCTTGGTCCTCTCCTCTTCTCCATCTACACTACTTCATTGGGACCCATCATTCAGGCACATGGTTCAGGCACACTCATACCACTGCTATGCTGATGACACTCAGCTCTACCTTTCATTTCACCCAGACGACCCCACAGTAGCTGCACGAATCTCCAGCTGTCTGGCTGACATCTCTGCATGGATGAGAAAACATCACCTGCAGCTCAACCTGGCAAAGACTGAGTTTCTCATCTTCCCCGCCAGTCCCACCATACAACATGACTTCACCATCCAGTTAGGTACATCCTTGATTTCCCCATCAAAGTCAGTCAGAAGTCTTGGAGTAATATTTGATGACCAGCTGTCCTTCAGAGAACACATTTCTAAGACAGCTCGCTCATGCTGGTTTGCGCTCCACAACATCAGGAAGATTAGACCTTAGATTAATAATAATAATAATAATAATAATAATAATACGCTGTTTGTTAATTGGCCAGAGGAGAACTGGCACCCCGACTGAGCCTGGTTTCTCCCAAGGTTTATTTTTCTCCATTAGGTCACCTAATGGGGTTTTGGTTTGCTTGCCACTGTTGCCTCTGGCTTGGCGTGCTCAGTTGGGGACACAACATTTTTCAACTAAACATCGAAATAAATCTAATTAATAAACTAAATTAACCATATAAACTAAATTACTGATCTAATTATTGATTAGATCACTGTATCACTGTCACCGTATGGAAATTGAAATGAACTGATGACATCAAATGGCTATACAGCTTAATAAAATTATGCTGCATTATTTTCCTGTTTAACACTGTAAAGCTGCTTTGAAACAATCTACATTGTTAAAAGTGCTATATAAATAAAGTTGACTTGACTTGACTTGACTAGACCGTTTCTAACAGAGCACGCAACACAGCTACTTGTCCAGGCCCTGGTTTTTCTAGACTTGACTACTGCAATGCGCTTCTGGTTAGACTCCCCTCTTGTGCGATCCAAACACTTCGAATGACCAGAATGCAGCAGCACGTCTTGTCTTCAACGAGCCCAAAAGGACCCACGTCACACCTCTCTTCATCTCCCTGCACTGGCTACCACTCGCTACTCGCATCAAGTTTAAGGCGCTGACGCTTGCATACAGAGCCACCACGCGCTCAGCTCCTGCTTACTTCGACTCCATTCTACAAATCCACACCCCCACCAGAAGCCTTCGCTCAGCAAAGGAACGACGGCTTGTGGTACCATCACAGAGGGGAAAAAAAATCCCTTTCCAGAACATTTTCATTCAACGTTCCCAGCTGGTGGAACGATCTTCCCAACACCATCCGAAACGCAGAATCATTGACATCATTCAAAAGTCAACTTAAAACTCAGCTCTTCCGTGAGCACTTAACCTCATAAAAAAAACACTTTCCTTTCCTCTTTCTCTTCCTTCTTCCCTCCCTACTCTAGCCTGTGCTACACTGAGCAATGTACACGGTCTCAGGATTTCAGGCTCTTATTGCGCTTCTCGACTCTTCATGACCAATCGCTTCATGTACCCCCAAGTTGTAAGTCACTTTGGATAAAAGCGTCTTCTAAATGCATAAATGTAAATGTTTACCATAAATGTTAAACAATACAGGAGAAAAAAAAACAGAAACTGAGGGCTTAAATACACATGGCAAACAAAGGACCTGATGAGTTAATGGTAACACTTTACAATAAGGTTCATTAGTTAACATTAGTTAACTACATTAATAAACATAGTAATGAACTGCACTTATAAAGCATTCATTTATATTTGTTAATGCTAATTTCAGCATTTACTAATACTTTATTAAAATCTTGTTAACATTAGTTAATGCACCGTGACCTAACATGAACAGCTGCATTTATTAGGGATGCTCTGATTGATCGGCCAGAGATCGGTATCGGCCGATAACCATATTTTATGACTCGATCAGTACTCACTAAACTTGGCCGATCTCACGAACCGATCGCAATTTGATGACGTCAGCACGTGAGGGCGTACATGATGCGTGAGGTAGGTAGGTAGTAGCAAATATTCAAACGAGAGCTTTGAAGGCAGAAGGTCAGTCAGTCCTAAGGGATGGGCAAACGCCGTTCGGAAGTATCAGTAGTTGATTGTTGATCAGTAGTTGAGTACGCAGAATGAGCTGATGCAGGGAAAGTGCATGATACAATGATACAATTTGTCCTAAACATGACACATGATTTACATTAAGGGCTTTTAAATAACTGGTAAGATAGTTAACACGTATAGTTTAAAGAAGCTTGCCCTATGCTCTGAGAGATACTTGTGCTGACCGACTGATACCTGCGGTGTTTAATACGTTTGAAATGTGGTGCTTTCCTCAGTGCATAACTTACATTTCACAGGGATATTCTCCATCTGTAAATGTTAGAAAGTCAAAAATGTTCATTTTGCTGTCAGGAGACGACGAGCCTTCTGCATGTTAATCTTCGTAAAAATTCAGAATTCCGCGAACGAAGCCGCGTGCACGCGCGCCAAACAGATCGAGCGCAATAGAAGGCAATAATTCGGACTAAAATATACATATTTCTAAAATATTTGTTGTTGGACAGTAAATGTGGAATTTTAAACCTACAAGTATGAATATTTTTTATGAAAGTGACCATTATAATTAGCCTATCAAATATAGGCTAATATGCTTTTACATGCCTACATTACATTTTTTTTATCCAAATAGAAAAAAGTAGAAAATACAGCCCTAAAGGCATATTAAAATGTTCACTGTATAATTAATAATTTTTGTGATTATTTAGTACCCTGTCAAAACAATAGTTACATTACATTACATAATTACCATAAAAATGTAACAAAAATATAATAAAGGCAACATCTATTTTTTTTTATCTGAAAAAAAAAAAAGGTTAACAGTGATCAGAGAGCTTACAAATCAGTGAAACATTGGAATCGGGATCGGCTGAAAAAATCCTGATACAATCATGTGGTTTTGTTTCATTAATACAGTGTATACTTTTTTCTTGATTTACCCCGAAAGAATGGAAGTGAAATGTGACAACATGCCCCATTGTTGGGGTACATTGTAACATGTGAGGGCCACATTGTAACATGACCAAATGACAGCTTAAAATGTTATCTGATATAATCAAAAAAAATTCCAAGACAAACTAAAATATTTTGTCAATAAAATACAATTATTAACTTTTTAAAATAAAATGTAATTTTTTTAATCATTTAAAATACCGGTATAGTAATTTTTATAGTAACAACAAACACATCGCTAAATACAGCTATACAGCATAGTAATAATTACTAATTTCTGAACATTGACTCTCAGTCATTATTCACCCTTTTCTCATGGTTTTTGAAAATAATTCATAAAAGTATGGAATATAATAACATATTTCGAATAGGGGCTCATTTTAACGCAGTGTTACAACGCACCCCATCTGTGCAACTAGGATTTAAACCGTGGCTCATGTCTTCTGCTGTTAGATCAGTATTAAAGAACTATTAAATTAAATCAACTGTTAGATAACAGATATAAGATTACAATAATATCAGATTTGTCTTATTTTAAATAAACACAAAAAACAGAGATGAAAAATAAACGCAAGTAAGAAATGTACTTTTGCTATGGTTAAATAAATGTTCAGTGATATCTTCCAAAGATTTTTTAATTTTGTCGCATTTTTTTTTCTCTAAATAATGTTGATATGGCAACTAGTAAATGCATTAAGTTTCGTCATCCTGGCGTGTGTGGAAAGTGTCAACTAACCCCGCGTTAGGTTGTGCCCAGCGCTCGCCTACAATAATCTAAAGTGTTACCGATTATTGCTGCTGCTGCTGCATAGCAAGTATGGGACTTGCTACTGCCAATACATACACAGCACACTGCTGTGAGAAAGTAAGACATACTGCTGCTGTACTGTATGAATTACCTGTAGTATTACCTATAGGTTTCTGAAAGCACGCTGCAACTGCTACAGCAAATGCTGACCAGTATTTGAAGTTTGAGTAGTGAGCTCATTGGCTACTGATACAGCAGGAATCAGTGGTACCCTCTAGAGAATCATGTGATTGCAAGCAGATTGAGTTATGTTTGTGAATTTGATCAAAAAATACTGCAGCTGGCTGGCTTTTAGTAAACACTGGCAGGGAAAGAGTTAAGTGAAATTTAAATTGAAAGCAAATAAATAGAAGCCATAGCTCACTGATACAATTTTTGAATCTATGATCATTTGTTGTTCCAATGCTCACCTTTATGTTGTACCTAACCTGTAAGTCTTTCTTTTGGTGAACACAAAATAAATAATTTTGTCCACACAATACAATTCAATGGGGTCCAATGTTTTGTTGTTTTGGAACCCATTGACTTTTTTTGTAAAAATAAAGGTTCCAATTTATATATTTATATATATATATATATATATATATTTATATTTTTTTAAGCGATGCCATAAAATAACTACTTTGGGTTCCCCAAATAACCAAATAACCAAAAGATTCTCCAAAATATCACAGATTCTTTCATGAACTTCGAGTATGTGAACTGGGCATTGGTTTAATTCGGCCTGATGTTCGTATGAACTCTGCATAGCTCTTTTGAGTTGCTCGTAAGTGCTGATATGTGCCAAGGGTGCACAGTGCCATCTGTCAAGACAAATTAGCTGCTGCTCTTCACTGGCAACCTGAGATGTGTCAAACAAGGGCAGAAACACTTGCTTTGAATGATTGACGGGCGATCCCACACTAGCTCAATGAAATCCACCACTTTTACTTTATTTCCAAATGTCTGACAAGGCAAACTGGAAGATCTCAGCCACAGGCCAGTGCTCAAGCACAGAACAACAGGTGCTGGCTTCTCGTCTTACAGACTTTTCAGCTTCTGTTGTCAGAGCTGCACAAAAATGGTAGATGACACTGTCAGATTTTTTGTTTTATTAAGCGTCAATATTTGCCCTATGGAATTGATTATTTCTGGGGCATTTTTACCTTTACAAAGGCATTTTTCTCTTCTAGAATGCATTTTAAATCATTTTCAGCATTTTATAACTATATTTGTAATTTTTTTTATGGCTACAGAGCCCCTCCATTTCAAAATTTAAAAACAACTTCTACCTACAAAATAATTAAAGGGTTAGTTCACCCCAAAATTAAAATTAGCCCATGATTTACTCACCCTCAAGCCATCCTAGGTGTATATGTCATTCTTCTTTCAGACTAAATAAATTGGAGCTATATTAAAAATGTCCTGGCTCTTCCAAGTTTTATAATGGCAGTGAATTGTTGGGTCATTTTTGAAGTCCATAAAAGTGCATCTATCCATCATAGAACTGCTCCACGCAGCTCCAGGGGGGTAAAAAAAGGCCTTCTGAAGCGGAGTGGGGCATTTGTGTAAGAAAATATCCATGATTAAAACTTCATAGACTAAAATAACTCACTTCCGGCAGTCAGCGGTACGCAAGTCGACTTTACGGCGAAAGAGTATCCCTGATATGATGTACAGAAGCATTGCAAGCTTTGACGCCTCTCATGGATAGGGCTGGGCAAGAAACTTAAGCCCCTCTTCTCTTGTATCGAAATCCTCCGAAATTTTTTTTCTTACACAAATGCGCCACTTCGCTTCAGAAGGCCTTTAATAACCCTGCTGGAGCTGCGTGGAGCAGTTATATGATGGACAGATGCACTTTTGTGGACTTCAAAAATTTACAAATGATGAAGCTTGGTTTGTTTCTTGTGATGTTTAAAATAATATTTATTTATTTTCATGGATTTTTGATGTATTTTATACTAATTTTGACACTCGGTTCTGACTTGAGCCAAAATCATGTGTTCAGAAAAGCCATAACTCAAATTTGATATTTTTGATGTGCCTTTGTAGGACAAAGCTGAGCAAATAAATACAATTACCTTTTGAATGACCTTTTACAAATTGTTCAATATTATATGAAGTTAAAAAATGGTAACGCAGAAATAATTATCGTCAATCTCAACAACAGTTGACGCAATTAATTTATCAGTGTTTAGTTGTGGTTTAAATTTGGACTGTCACGTATGCTGAGCAGTCATTTTGAAGAAATTTTATACAGAGATGAATCTGTTTTGGTATTGCAGCTGAGAAGCTAAACACACAGGAAATTCAAAACACCTTGAGTCAAGCCTAAATGCATCATTTCTTCAAAGACGGGCCAGTTTTTTTTCCTTCTGAACTCTGAGTTTCAGATTTCAATCACTGACATTACAGAGATTTTGAAAAACAAAACATGATCTTCTCTCTCACGCTGCCTGTGGCGGGCAAAGGTTAAGCCCATTTCAAACAAGCTGGTCCGAGCTTACACACACACACACACACACACACACACACACACACACACACACACACACACACACACACACACACACACACACACACACACACACACACACACACACACACACACACACACACACACACACACACACACACACACACACACACACACACACACACACACACACGTATCCTGAATGATAAATCTCACCACTCCCCTCAACTTGCCCTCAGAAAATCCCTTTACTTGTCCTTAAAACACTAAGAAAGCTTTTTTGGTGGGGATGTGTGCAAAGTTTGCACCGTTGGTGGTCACCGCAGTAATAAAGCCAAGAGAGGCTGCATACTCCATAAAACCCACCGCCAGCCGAGCACAGCTTTCACATGAGCTTAGTTTAAGTAAGTTAGATGGCTTCTTTTCATGGCCAAAGCCCATCCTCTGAAAATCTACAGGGTAATAATTTGTTAATAGCCACACCGGTGTTTTATTAAATAAATTCACTTATGCTGCATCAGATCATTTACCATTTTACATTTTGTGTCTCATACAACACATTTTCTCTACAAGAACTACTCTAGGTTTTGAGTGTATGAGAACTAGAATGAGTGCAAGGAAAAACAGGAACATAACTTTTCCGCTTGTGAAATATAAAGCCAAGTTTGGGACCGGAGTGAATCGGAAAGCATTAAACACTTTGAAATAATTTAGGAAAAACGTAAGACCTTCTCCTGCTGGAGCTTACTTAGACCAAACATCCTGTTATGACTACATCACCTCGCATAATTCGGTTAACCTAAAGCAGATTTCTCTTGCAATAATTTTAGGAGCTTTTCTGATTGAATCACTGACATCCTCTAAGCATCTTAAAGACCCCATAAAACCAAAAGGGCTTGAAACTAATGTCCATGTGTGTTATCTTTGAGGTCATTGCAGATATTCACATTTAAAATACAGTCTTTCTCTTTGGAAATTGTAAATACATCAACAAAGACAATACACTTAAGGGATTAATGTTAAACAGACCACGTGCAGATTTTATAGTGTTATAATAGAGAGAAAATTATGGAAGCCTCAGAGTAAAACAATAAACAAAATAAAACACACATACAGTATAAAGTTGCAAAATTCACTGACAAACTGTGAATTACACCAACTTACAAAATATGAAGTCTCAAATATGAGACATGGTAGCAATTGTGA
The DNA here is from genome assembly GCA_023566225.1 of Romanogobio albipinnatus. Classification (NCBI taxonomy): domain Eukaryota; kingdom Metazoa; phylum Chordata; class Actinopteri; order Cypriniformes; family Gobionidae; genus Romanogobio; species Romanogobio albipinnatus. The sequence goes on along the minus strand of CM042263.1, from coordinate 28,243,649 downwards.
GATATAAAGTTGAAAATACAAGATAAATTGCATGTAAGATGTAAAATTGCTATTGTGGACTATAAAGTCGGAATAACAAATATGAAGTTATGAGTTATGAAGTTGTAAATGTGAGATAAAGTCACAATTATGAGAAGTAGTAGCTCACCTAAAGGATTATTCGGAACACCATACTAATACTGTGTTTGACCCCCTTTCGCCTTCAGAACTGCCTTAATTCTACGTGGCATTGATTCAACAAGGTGCTGAAAGCATTCTTTAGAAATGTTGGCCCATATTGATAGGATAGTATCTTGCAGTTGATGGAGATTTGTGGGATGCACATCCAGGGCACGAAGGTCCCGTTCCACCACATCCCAAAGATGCTCTATTGGGTTGAGATCTGGTGACTGTGGGGGCCATTTTAGTACAGTGAACTCATTGTCATGTTCAAGAAACCAATTTGAAATGATTCAAGCTTTGTGACATGGTGCATTATCCTGCTGGAAGTAGCCGTCAGAGGATGGGTACATGGTGGTCATAAAGGGATGGACATGGTCAGAAACAACGGTCATTTAAACGATGCCCAATTGGCACTAAGGGGCCTAAAGTGTGCCAAGAAAACATCCCCCACACCATTACACCACCACCACCAGCCTGCACAATGGTAACAAGGCATGATGGATCCATGTTCTCATTCTGTTTACGCCAAATTCTGACTTCGGAAATCGACATTAATCAGACCAGGCAATATTTTTCCAGTCTTCAACTCTCCAATTTTGGTGAGCTCGCGCAAATTGTAGCCTCTTTTTCCATTTTGTAGTGGAGATGAGTGGTACCCGGTGGGGTCTTCTGCTGTTGTAGCCCATCCGCCTCAAGTTGCCGCCTTCACAAATGCTTTGCTGCATACCTCGGTTGTAACGAGTGGTTATTTCAGTCAAAGTTGCTCTTCTATCAGCTTGCCCATTCTCCTCTGACCTCTAGCATCAACAAGGCATTTTCGCCCACAGGACTTCCGCATACTGGATGTTTTTCCCTTTTCACACCATTCTTTATAAACCCTAGAAATGGTTGTCCGTGAAAATCCCAGATTATGAAATACTCCGGCCCGTCTGGCACCTTTAAAGTTTGCAAATGCAGCATTGCTTCACACACTCCCACTGACTGCCTGTGTGTGGATGAGATGGCGTAAGAATCAGTTGGATAGGAGTTGTTGGGTCAGGGTTGGCACAAGGGTTGCCCACTGCTGTCATTCCCCTAAAGGATTTCCCACCCAGTCCATAGACACACATTCAATCTTTAATTTCAAACACATTTCTTTCTGTACAAATTATTGCTAAAGCTCACATCCAAAAATGACAACATTTTACCTGATGAGGCCCTAATGGGTGAGATTTATTTCTGTTGATGACATCATCGGCTGGAAAGTCACAGTGAAATAATGATGAACTCCTGCATCGGGGAAGCAGAAATCAAAAACTTCAAAGCTACAAACATACGTTTGTGACTAATGGTGTCTCTTCTAGCTAACTACTTTGAAGCTATTGAAATGGTACATTTAATACATTTTCTAATTTTGTTAAACTGAATTACAATAATGTAATAATAAATAATAAAAAATCATTACGCAACAGTATTTATTTTGCTACAAAAAGACAACGTAAAATGGCATGCCCAGAGAAAGAGTAATGAATCAGAAAACCCATTCAAGATGTTGAACAAAGTTAGATACATGTCAAATATACTTATTACTAATTAACATTTCTGAAAAAATATCAATGAACATAGTTCAAATTATGTTAGAACTGGTTTACCCCAATTTTTTATGGGCTGTGCGTTTTTAATTCTTTGAGAATATTACTGTTAACTTAGCAACATGTTAATGCCAGATTCTCCTTGTGAAAAAGTGCGGTTTAGCATAAAAAAAGAATACTTATAGAAATGATATACTTCTGACACTTATTTGCATGTTATTTACAATTAAAATTGTAGTTAAAATTGATCTTAAAGACAATTTGTTGAACTTGTTTTTTGACCCACGTAGGTACATCTTTATTTGTAATTTCATAATTACTTCCATTGACTCTCAATAATCCCGTATGGTACATTGGCATGGCAGATGCAAATGAACGGCAGGTATAATTACACTCAAACAGATCTTATTTGAAATAAACCACAGAGGTTAGAGCTGGCACTGATGTAGAGAATAAAGCCTTTCTCGTATTGTAATGCACCAACAGGGACGGAGCGCAATTAGAATTGTACAACTTTTTTGAATAATCATCAAGCTGTAACCTACTTACGCAAATACCTTTGTTTTCCACATGGCCTCATGGGATATTAGAGTAGTTCTGTCACACAATGTCACAAAAAACTCCTTTCAGTATCGAACACATCATGGAGTTGCTGATCTGTGCTACTTTGAAAACATGCTTCATAGCATTAAAACAATCATTTTGGGGTGAACTATTTCTATTGTGTTTTTTGTGCATATTCTAGGCAATTTTTTTGACCAAAGAGCCATTTTTTCCCCCATTTTTGTTTAATGCATTTTTCCAAAAATTATATAAAATTATTATTAAAAAACAAGCTTTTTTTCAATAAAATGTCAACAGTAGTAATTATTAGGTCCATAACTAAAAACAAAGAAATATACAGCAAACAATAAATAAGTTGCAAAATTGCTGAATTGTGCAGGGCTTTCACTGTGAGGTTGAGTTATAAATCCTCTTTGTGTGTGTGAACGCACAGAGTGCTTACATCTACTTTGTTTATGTGAATACTCGACTTGGCATTTTGATATACACTCACCTAAAGGATTATTAGGAACACCATACCAATACTGTGTTTGACCCCCTTTCGCCTTCAGAATTGCCTTAATTCTACGTGGCATTGATTCAACAAGGTGCTGAAATCATTCTTTAGAAATGTTGGCCCATATTGATAGGATAGCATCTTGCAGTTGATGGAGATTTGTGGGATGCACATCCAGGGCACGAAGCTCCCGTTCTACCACATCCCAAAGAGCTCTATTGGGTTGAGATCTGGTGACTGTGGGGGCCATTTTAGTACAGTGAACTCATTGTCATGTTCAAGAAACCAATTTGAAATGATTCAAGCTTTGTGACATGGTGCATTATCTTGCTGGAAGTAGCCATCAGAGGATGGGTACATGGTGGTCATAAAGGGATGGACATGGTCAGAAACAATGGCCGTGGCATTTAAACGATGCCCAATTGGCACTAAGGGGCCTAAAGTGTACCAAGAAAACATCCCCCACACCATTACACCACCACCACCAGCCTGCACAGTGGTAACAAGGCATGATGGATCCCTGTTCTCATTCTGTTTACGCCAAATTCTGACTCTACCATCTGAATGTCTCAACAGAAATCGAGACTCATCAGACCAGGCAACATTTTTCCAGTCTTCAACTGTCCAATTTTGGTGAGCTTGTGCAAATTGTAGCCTCTTTTTCCTATTTGTAGTGGAGATGAATGGTACCCAGTGGGGTCTTCTGCTGTTGTAGCCCATTCGCCTCAAGGTTGTGCGTGCTGTGGCTTCACCAATGCTTTGCTGCATACCTCGGTCGTAACCAGTGGTTATTTCAGTCAAAGTTGCTCTTCTATCAGCTTGAATCAGTCGGCCCATTCTCCTCTGACCTCTAGCATCAACAAGGCATTTTCGCCCACAGGACTGCCGCATACTGGATGTTTTTCCCTTTTCGCACCATTCTTTGTAAACCCTAGAAATGGTTGTGCGTGAAAATCCCAGTAACTGAGCAGATTGTGAAATACTCAGACCGGCCCGTCTGGCACCAACAACCATGCCACGCTCAAAATTGCTTAAATCACCTTTCTTTCCCATTCTGACATTCAGTTTGGAGTTCAGGAGATTGTCTTGACCAGGACCACACCCCTAAATGCATTGAAGCAACTGCCATGTGATTGGTTGATTAGATAATTGCATTAATGAGAAATTGAACAGGTGTTCCTAATAATCCTTTAGGTGAGTGTATTTCTGTGTAGGGCTGTAATCAACCAAAGAAAATCTTGGTCGACTAAAGTTACTTTAGGAAAAAAAACGTTAAATGAATTAGCTGCGCACTGTGCGCAGTACTTGGTAGCCTTGTTGTCTGCCTAAATGAATTATAAATAAACATAAAAATCTAGTAGGGTATTTGCAGTATATTAAATCGTTTTTGACCTGATTATTTTGCACTGAAATGAGTCTGACACACGCGTCTTTCGGCTCTGACAGCGTTGCATCACGTGCTTCATCATAGTTATAGTACTATGTTGTCAACTAGTGATATCATCACAAGAACTTTTGAGGAATATGCAACATAATTTAGACAATTGTTTTTGTCAAATGTATTATAATAACTGACAGACACTATCATTTCAGCCGCTCTGTGCAGCTCGAACACAGGATCAGCTCAGCTTCGTGGCTGGAGACACGAATAGACTATTAACTTAAAGTTTTAACTCTTAAACACAAAAGGCACATCCACTTATAAAAATGAGTCCACTTATCCTTTAATAAAAAAGGAATATTTATTAAACAAGCCAGATCAAGAGCAGAAACAAAATAAAGTGCATAACTGAAAAATAAAGCATAGGCTCAAAACTAATACAAACAGTGGCCACAATATGGCAAATAAATGGTAAATAAAAAATAAAATAAAAAATATTGAAATATGGCAATTCTGATACGTTCATATAGCCTACTCAAAACAGACGGGGCAACCTAACGCAGACAAGTTAGCTTACCGTTTTTAGGTGATATGACATGTTTGTCGTCGAGCTGTGATATGCAAACTGTTGCTTGCAAAATTGCATTCGTCTTTTTTCCCCATTTTCTATTTTTTTTTAAATGCTGCCACACTGCCAATGTCTTTGTTGACATGGTAGAAGAGGACTGACTAGGAAAATGCTCTTACAATTAAATAAATAATATACAGCAAAGTAGCCTAACGTTACTTCAATCAGTCTCTCTTCTCCAGTGGGTTGGGCTAATCCAAAAGAAGTGAAAACAAAGGGGGTGTTCTGAAGACAGACTGTTACCTGTGAAACAGGGGTGCTCTGAAAACACCCCCATTAGCAATTAGTGCTTTCCACCAGATGAAATGAACGCGGCAAAACTGATGAAATGAACGTGGCAAAAAATTGACCAATCAGAATTTTGGTCGAACCAGAATGTATCGACTAATAATCGACTAATCGACTGGGAGATTACAGCCCTTTTTCTGTGTTTATTTGGGTGCGCAACCGAGGACAGCGGCTATAGCTATGCTTGTCTGTGTTGCGCTCGGAGCACACGCACAGCATCTTGCCAGTAATTTGGTTGTTTGGCGCTTTTATTATTATTTTTATCAACTGAAATCTGCGCGGATTATCATAAATACGACACATTTATTTATCACAAGGGTCTCTGCAGCAAAAGCGAAAGTACCAGCGGGTGAAATGTTTCGAAATGTCCCTTTGCACAGCAAACCACCAGTTTCAATTAAATGATAGGCCTATATTAAAGGGGTCATAGAATGACATTTTTGTACAAGTTAATGTGATTCTTTAGTGTCTAAATGAAAAGTTTGTAATATACTTTAATTAAAAATTCTCATTAGTATTGTAAGAAAACACTCATTTTACCTGGTCAAAACCAGCTCAGTTTTCAGCAAGTCATTTCAGTGCATGTGACTTTAAATGATAATGAGCTTTGCTCACCCCGCCCCCTCTGCTCTGTGGGGCGTTCGGTTCGACACAACACCACAACACACGTGGAGTGTTGCCTTGACAACATTTGAGGGTATATTTTCGAGAAATAATGGCAACGGGAGTCTCTGAGGAAACATCTGAGCAACCTTATCATTTTGAACCGGAGTCGGACTAGGAACAAGATGACGAACCCATCGAAGTTCGAACAGGACGTTTCTGAATGGTTGGTTAACGTCATGTCACTTTGATCTATCTTTGTACTGGCAGAGTAGTGTAGTTGCTATGTGTTTACTGATGTGTTAGTTCATTGACAGATTGATGTTATGTTATAAGATTTTTTTTTTACATTACTTCTTAATCAGTAACAGACACCGTTATAAACCATGTAAAAAAGTAAGCTTAGTGTAGTGTTACCACGTTAACTTTATCACCCGAGTACACAGTTTGTAATAACAAACATAACGCGTTGTTCATTATAAATGTGGGATTATGAATTATATTGAGAACATCATACACAGAAAGCATGCCGTAATGTAACTTACCCTGTAAACTTTAGCCTCATTCATCGTGAAGCGATTTGCAAAGATTAATATAAAGGTTAATAAAACGTTACACTCACATCTTCCTGAGGTGCAGCAGGAACACGATCCTTTTTTCAAGAGCAGCTTATTAGCAAAACCTGCTTTATACTGACGCTCGTTTATAAAGCAGTCTGCTGAGAAATGATTCGCGCAAACATTGACGTTGATCGGGGGGAATATTCCCTTCTAAAACAAAACTCAGCAGCCACTGGGTCTTCAGCAGTTCGGATTTAGGAACATCAAAATGACTGCTGTGTTCGTTATTACACACAACAACAACACAACACCACAGTCGCTTAGACGCCATTCTGTTCCAGAGTATCAACAATGGCGGACTGATGACAGCTCTGTTTTGAAACGCTGCTGTCAATCAACAATCTTAGGAGGGGCGTACACCGTGTAACGTGTAACAGGGGAAAATATATAAGGAGATTAAAAAAAAAACACTGGATGTATTTTTATCATTATAGGATGGTTGTGTACAGGCACTGCCAACACACATTTCCGTATAATCAACTTGTAAAAGTGCATGTACCATTCTATGACCCCTTTAAAGGTGGGGTAAGTGCTTTCTGGTAATCGATGTTGATTTCAAATCACCAAAACAGACACGCCCCTATTTTGATAGCTCCACCCCACACATGTGTAACCCAGGCAAAGACTATGGCGGAATCTGCTGTGCCAGCTGGCCGAGGGTATGATCTCATCAATAAGTGAAAGCAATGTGTGTTACTCTGGTAATCCAGGTCGAATGTTCAGTGAAAATGTCATCCCTTCCATCCCAAAAACACAAACAGTTCTCATGAACTCGAAAGCACGAGCACGACAGTCCAACTAACAAACATATTACAATTATGACAAGATTAGAGGGTTATATCAATCACTAAAAGAGGAACCAAAGGAAACAAACACATATTTGGAATTTATTATCTTACTTTTCATACACACTTTGGGAGCTAACGCTTGAAAAGAGTGGGGGTGGTTTAGACGCCCCAGGCTTATACGGTGTGGAAATTAATGGGTCTTTATCATCGCTGAAGTGATCGACAATACGATCACAAATGGACAAGCAAGCAAACATGATACACAAGCATATTCAAGCATAAGCCAGCATATATTAGTTCTGTGAAACAAAACAAAATCAATGTTAAGAAATGAAGGAACCTCGGCCTTCGCTCCTTGAGTTCTCTCCAGCGCTCAAAGGCTGATCCGATGTTTACACGGGTCCTACTTCTTGCCTGATCATAAGCCTTCTTTTGTTCCACAGACATCTTCCACATTTGTTTTTTTATCTGCCATCTCTCTCTTTCTGTCGTCCTGTGTCGTGTCTTTTGAATAATGACGTGCACTGAGCGCTCTCTTCTCACCATCATTGGTAGACACACCCCTTACTGCTGATTGGCTACAAGTTTGTTTTGGTACTTAGCCCGAGACACTTTTCTAAAGCAGTTTTGAAATACCACTTACCCCACCTTTAAAGTTTATATAGCCCATTTTTACATTTTCACTGCTGTTCTAAAAATGAATTGATAATGAGAAGGAATTGTTATTGGCAGCTTTTTCTACAGAGACGGATCTCTGTTTATGTGTCAAATTTTTTTATTGATCATTTGTTGGTAAAGGGTGAGAGACCTGGCGAGCCACATGATTTTTGACAAAGAGCCAGGTGTGGCTCGCGAGCCATAGGCTTCCCGACCACTGTTCTAGGCCAAGAACATCATTTTATAGCATCGCTCCACAGTTGTGTTGACAGTATTTTCTCAAAAACCGTGCAACTCAAGACCGAGGCAGATTATCCTGTTATCCTGACATTTTCCTGTAACCAAACACCATCACACACATCACTGGTCTTCTTAATAAACCGAAGCATGATATAATATAGGGTCACAGAGGAGTCAGGGGAGCCTTAGTCTATATCCTGTACAGGAAATCAGGTTGCATCCGTCTTTGATCATGTTTACCAAAAGACTGAAGCTGACAAGATACACGTGCAGGTCTGCTAGCGGTCCTGCGCCTACGTTTGAATGCAACATGTTGCACAGAGGATTATTGTCTTCGTAGGAGTTCTAACACAACACACTAGCAAAGCAACAGATTTGTATTTTTTTTATTTACTTATGTAGCATTGTTAAAAATTGTTCCCTTTTGTAGCATTTCAGTCTAAATGATTCCCTGACCTGAAAATAAACATTCATTTCTTTCACTTACATCCAGACATTAGTTACCAGTGACAGTTGCATTTGGAGGAACACCACAAAAATCCTGTCCAAGTCACACTTCACCTAAAAAATGATATAAAAAAATAAATAAAAATAAGCAAATGAAACCTATACTACTACTACTACTACCACCACTAATTATTATTTAAAAAATAATAATTAATGTTTTTAATATTTTTTAAATAATAATAATAATAATAATAATAATAATAATGATAATTACTATTTTAATGATAATTACTATTTTAAAACATTAATAAAATTATTATTATTATTATTATTAATTACTATTTTAAAACATTAATACAATTATTATTATTATTATTATTATTATTATTATTATTATTATTATTATTATTTGGATTCTGACATTATTTTCATGACAGTTAAACATGAAATTCTTTAAAAACCTTGCAAATTCTCATAATGGTTTCCAGTCCACAGTGGCAGCTGGTCAATAGAGGGCGCTGGGGTGCCGCCCCCATCAACATTCCAGAAATATACATGTATACAAGAATTATATAAAAATGAAATAAAAATAAAATAGTTTACTCATACGACGTGCCGGCTGTTAGTAAGAGCCTCAGCATTTAATAAAAACTGGCTTTGATCGGTTAACTATTTTATATGTTCTTCAATATGTTTCATGCGGTTTCATGGGCGTGGGATGCCGGACAAATGGATGTCTATCAGAGTTCAAAAATCTACGGGCCGCATGTGACCTAAAGCTGGTCTCTAATTGGTTTCTTAAAGATCCTCCTCCGGACGCAGGTCGCTGCGTACCTGGCGAATCAGAATTGGAGGCGTGTTATTTTATCCAATCTGATGGGTTCTCGTAACCTGTCATTCAAATTTACGTTCTTGGCCACTAAAGCGAAGTTGCGCGGGCGACACCGTCACTCCGACTCCACCAAAACCTTGTTAGGATGATCACTTTCGTAGAGATGGCAGCAGTTAAACTAAATTCTTTCACAAGGCATTCGTTGGAAGAAAAAAAAAAAGGATTAAGGATCCCGCACCGGACCAACGCGATTTACAAATCCAGTGACAGAGGATGAAGCTGCACTCGGAGAAGCTTCACACGCTTGTTATGAGAAACGTAAGTTAGGTGGCTGGCTGGATGTGTTGTTAGCAATGCCCTTTATTGCTTTCCCTGTCTTTTATTTCAAAGTGTCGGTACTGAAGTTTTGTGGACAACAACGGGGGTAAGAGACCTCAAATATCTGACTGAAAAATGCAAACGTCATGACATTGACTGACTTTAATCAGAGAGGCATTGAGAAATTTGCTGGCCAGAAAGAAAGGAGAGCAAAATTTATGTTCAAGTAGTCAACATGCTAGTCTGTTGCTGCTGTTTTCTTTAGTTTTTCCTTTCCTCATTCAATTATATGTGGGAAATGAATGTGTAAAAAGATAAAAGTGAAGACATTGTGTTCTCTTTAATGCTTGAATTTAGTCAACATGCATCTTGATACTGCTTTGTATTTATTTGACCCCCCCCAAAAAAATAATTATCATCAGCCCCCACTGCCCCCCCATAATTTTTTTTTAATGGCGACTTGTCGAGACTGTTTTCCAAGATGGCTCTTGTCTGTATACGTGTAATGTACTGCCTTTATAAAGTATCTTCTTATTAAACTGTTTGTACACTTACAAAGTTCTCAATGCTTCGGTTTGCATGTACGGACCCTCATTATGCTACCGTGCTAGTGTGAGGCTATTTTGAGCCTTGTTAGTGGTATTAACTAGCGATTTAATTTTACTTATTCTATGCCCCATATACTAGTGTTATAAGCTAATCTGTTTTTAGAGATACAAATCTTTACATTCGATTTTCATGAAAACGCATCCCAGAGAACGATCTACTCTGTAACCATGTGTGTTAATTACCCCTAGGTTCATTTTTCACCGGAGTTGTCCTTTAAGATGTGTGGAAAACACCATTTTGAAAATGTGGAGCCAAGAGAAACAACCTGACTGAATCACGCTGAACAAAAACACTTGCTTTATGATGCTCAAAGAGTTCTGGTTTCCTCCTCTTCTTAGGTCATATTAAATCACAGCCTATTTATAATTTGTGTGGAAGTGACTCATGATTTCCTTCTACCTGGGTTTCTGTAATGATGGCAGTGTCTGGCCAAAGCTGACCCACTGCGATTTAAACCAAATAACATATAGAGTGTGAGAGTTCATATATAATGTTTAAGAGCTGCTTATGATATGAGAAAATAAATGTTAAGACGATAGAAATGTTTTGAAATATAATGTTACCTAATTAAGCATTGACTGAATGTACCAATGGGCAGTTGTGACATTGTGCTGGTTCTGTCTCATGGCAGCCTGACCGTCACAGGACCTGACTGAGCACCGCAGCAGCGTGTGGTAAATGGAACAGGCTTATTTTCTTAACAATTCATTCTTTGGCCAGACAATGTAAATTATTTAGAGGAATGGCCATCTTCACTGTCAATAGACCTCACACGAATGTAATCACCTCTTATAATCATCTATAATCAGCTGTTGTTGAAACTCTGTAACACAATGCCAACCTGAGCTGAAAAACATATGTTCAGCCACTAAGGGTTCATTTACACGACAAAGATGTACTAAAAACTGAAACGTTTTTCCTTTGAGTTTTTCACTTACAGGCAACAACGTTTGTAAAAACGATCCCTGTTCACACGGATCCGTGAAAACGACTAAAGGCCAGGCCAGTAGATGGCGATGTCACTTTGTAAAGAAACACTACGTTTAAGTTTTCCAGCCCAAAAAACACTGTTGTCGTGTAAATGAACGGCCAAAACGCAAAACAGTGACCACCTAGAAAAACCCAAACACCCTAGCAACCACACAGAACATCTAAGTAATCACCTAGCAAGCACTCAACCATCCTAGCAACCATCCAGTAACCACCCTGAACATCTTAGTAACCACCTAGAAACAACCCAACAGCCTAGTAACCGCTTAACAAACACCCAAACATAATGGAAATCAGAACCTAGTAACCAGAAAACACCCTAGCAACCACCCAGGACATCTAAGTAGCCATCTAGCAAACACCCAAACACCCTAACAACTACACAGAACATCTTAGTAAATAGAAAACACCCAAACACCCTAGCAACCACCCAGAACATCTTAGTAACCAAAAAACACCCAAACATTCTAGCAGCTGCCTAGCAACCACCCAGAACATCTTAGTAATCCCTAAGCAAGTACCCAACCATCCTAACAATCATAGTAACCACCTAAAAACACCCGAACAGCCTACTAATCACTTAACAAACAACCAAATATACTAGAAATACTAGAACATCCTAGTAACCAGAAAACATCCAAACACCCTAGCAACTACCTAGCAACCACCCAGAACATCTTATGAACCAACCAGAACATCATAGTAACCATTCTAGTAACCAGAAAACACCTAAATACCATAACAACTACCTAGCAACCACCTGGAAAATCTTAATAACCAGAAACACCCAAAAACCCTAGCAACTACCTAGCAACCACCCCAAATATCTTAGTAAATAGAAAACACCCAAACATTTTAGCAGCTACCTAGCAACCACCCAGAACATCTTAGGAACCAACCAGAACATCATAGTAACCATTCTAGTAACCAGAAAACACCCTAGCAACTACCTAGCAACCATCCAGAACATCTTAGTAACCAGAAAACACCCAAACATTCTGGCAGCTGCCTAGCAACCACCCAGAACATCTTAGTTACCAGAAACAACCAAACACCCTAGCAACTACCTAGCAACCACCAAGAACATCTTAGTAACCAAAAAACCCCAAACATTCTAGCAGCTGCCTAGTAACCACCCATAACATCTTAGTAATCACTAAGCAACCACTCAACCATCCTAACAACCACCAAGTAACCACCCTGAAAATCATAGTAACCACCTAAAAACCACCCGAACAGTCTAGTATCTGCTTAACAACACCCCAAACATACTAGAAACCAGAACATCCTAGTAACCAGAAAACACCCTAGCAACCACCCAGGACATCTAAGTAGCCATCTAGCAAACGCCCAAACACCCTAGCAACTACCCAGAACATCTTAGTAAACAGAAAACACCCAAACACCCTAGCAACTGCCTAGCAACCACCCAGAACATCTTAGTAACCAGAAAACACCCAAACACCCTAGCAACTGCCTAGTAACCACCCATAACGTCTTAGTAATCATTTAGCAAGTACTCAACCATCCTAACAACCAACTAGTAACCACCCTACAAATCAACCAAATATACTAGAAACCAACCAGAACATCCAAGTAACCAGAAAACACCCAAACACCCTAGCAACTATCTAACAACCACCTTGAAAATATTAGTAACCAGAAACACCTAAACACCCTAGCAACAACCTAGCAACCACCCAGAACATCTTTGTAACCAGAAAACACCCAAACATTTTTAGCAGCTGCCTAGCAACCACCCAGAACATCATAGTAACCAGAAAACACTCAAACACCCTATCACCTGGTAACCACCCAAAACATCCTAGTAATCACATAGCAAGCACTCAACCATCCTAGCAACCATCTAGTAACCACCTTAAACATCTTAGTAACCACCTACAAACAACCGAGCAGCCTAGTAACTGATTAACAAACACCTAAACATACCAGAAACTAACCAGAACATCCTAGTAACCAGAAAACACACTAGCAACTACCTAGCAACCACCCAGAGCATCTAAGTAGCCATCAAGCAAACACCCTGGCAACTACCTAGCAAACACCCATCTTAGTACCCCCTAGTAAGCACTTAGCCATCCTATCAACCACGTACAGTAGAAGCCTCCTATCAATGTCACAGCAACCACTCAGAACGTATAAGTCTATCTGTGTATCTATTTAACGTCCAAACGTATTTATTTTATTTTATATTTGGTATCAAAGCTATTCGGCAAAGCTATTTGTCTATATCTAACTCCATTGTTTATGTTGCACCAAAGTAGTTGAGTTCATAGTGTTCATTTACTTTGTAGCGACTTTCATTTTGCATTCATAAAAGCCCTCCAACTACGTCATTTGCATTTTGATAGCACGCTTTTCGCCTAAAGCCCAAAGCCCTATTGTGAGTTGATGGATTCAGTTTACGAAGCACTATATTATGCATATCATCCATAGAGTAATATAAAATCAGCTGAATTACAGTGTTTATTTCAAGAGTTTTCAGACAAAAGGAGCTATCAGGTTATTTTCAAAGGACTTTTCATAGATCATAAATATCTCAAATGAAGCCATTTATCGAAAGATGATCCTTGGTAATCGTTTCTCGTGCTTATATGAAGGAAATAGAGAATTATTGGCGAGTACAGTATAGGGTACTGCAGGCACAAAAGCTCTTTTTGTTGCAGCGGTCCGGAGCGTGCTGCCCCTCCACTCCGCCTATTAAGCACTCCGATTTCGATTTCAAATTGGCCCTCGTTATTAATCCCAATCACCCAGAACAGAAAGACCACAGAGCTCTCCAAAACACATGTGCAAACCCCCACTGCATGGGCTGATTCTAATTAATTAATTACATCCCAGGTGATTTCACTTTAAGATTGGGAAAAAAAAATAGGAATGGAAACACTTCCCACAGGCTATACCAAATTGGCAGCTCTAAGTCTTGGAAAATAAGCACAGTATATACTGCCCCCAGGATTTTTTATGACTTTCGAAGTACTCCTACGCTCCCCCATTCTCTCCAAGGTAGGCCAGGAAAATTCACCCTCTTGTGCTCCTCCAACATGTTCTTCATGTTCCCAACAAAAGTATTTTTAAGCCGTTTGATCTTAAGTCAGCGGTGTAGGTGAGTCAAAGCATGAGCGGCTACTTCTAGAAAAAGTATTTCAGAAATCTGATCAGAGAACTGGAGAATTTTCCATCCATGAAGCTAAAACAGAACATACTGTCTGAAAACGGAAAATGTTAACCAACAAACAGAAAGTTATCCTCTGGAATATATAAATGACAATCACATTTATGCCTAAGAAGATTCGCTATACACTCTTAAAAATAAAGGGTTCCAAAGGGGGTTTCGCAGTGAAGAACCATTCTTTTAGTTCCCTAGAGAACCTTTCAGTGAACAGTTTTTTCTAAATGTGAAGAACATTTGAATAATCTAAATAACTTTTATTCTCTATAAAGAACATTTTGCGCAATGGAAAGATTCCATATATGTTATAGGTATATCATGGAACCACCTTTAGCTTCTTACTGAAGGTTTCCAAATGTGTTTTGATGTTTTTTTTTTATTATTTGGCAACTCAGTGCTGGTTAAATATTTGAGAGAACTAGGAATCCACAGATATAACAATTTTGGACAATATGGCGATAATTATTTTCATGCTATGGCTGAGAACTGTTACAGTAAATAACCAGTATATAAATTCTATACTACTATAAATAACATGTTCATTGTTTAAATCATTTTAATAAAAAAAACAAAACAAAAAAACAGTAAAAATTAGAATGTATAATGTATAATTTGGAAAAAATGGATATTCATTGAAAAATTTTATATTGGCAAATACATACATATATATATATATATATATATAGAGAATGTTGGATCTATGTATTTGCCAATATTGGTTAATTATTCATGCATGCTAGAATAATTAGTGAATAATTATTGAATAATTAGTCAAAATGTATTAAAATTGCATTATATTCTATAAATTTTTGGGGGCTTTTGACCATCAAATCATATGATTTTGATGTATCATTAATGTCTGCAGCACAGTTGGCATAGGACAAATGTAATAATTTAGGTGCATTAAGTTTAATACTTTGTGCTGGTCTTAAAAATGTATTTTATGTATAATATAATACAGTATGTGTTATATTTAAAATGTACATCTACGTCTACATTGTTATCTTGTTAAATCTGCGCGTTTATGTATTTTGCATCTGAATTTCACACCCCAGTTCGCAACACATTGAAAATGCAGCCAATTATCTCTAGGAGCTAAATAAGGG
The DNA here is from genome assembly GCA_023566225.1 of Romanogobio albipinnatus. Lineage (NCBI taxonomy): Eukaryota > Metazoa > Chordata > Actinopteri > Cypriniformes > Gobionidae > Romanogobio > Romanogobio albipinnatus. The sequence goes on along the minus strand of CM042263.1, from coordinate 28,228,156 downwards.
CGCTTTGTCCCTGGGCGTATTGCCCTACAAGATTAAGTCACTGGAAAAGTTAAAGTTTTCCAAAGTCATCACTCCAAACAATAAGTCTTAGTTATGTTAAAGTCTGACTGGCTAGTCTTGAATAATTACCCACCACAGCTTTCAAACATCCAACGTGGAAATGTAGAGACGTTGTGGGATTAGAGATGAGCTTGCTGGAAGCTCAGATATCATTTACTTTGGTTTTCTTCCCCGTTGGCGGAACGGTAATTAAGTTGTTGCAGGTCCCTAATTCCTTGTTCAGCCTCTGGCTGGTGGTCTCGAACACGTTGTTCGTCCATTATAGACATGTTTACCGGCTCTGGTAGCTTTACCCACATCACTGCACAGAGTCGTAAACACAAGGGACTTGAGTGGACTCCAAGGTTGGTGTTCTCACAACCACAACGAGACCTCGAGCCTCACAAGCGTCTGAGGAGAGGATGAAGAAAATGAAACCCAAACTGAATGTGAGGTTGGGCAGCAAATGATACGACAACAGTCGAGATATAAACAACTTCTTCAAGGACTCAAGGATAGTTTTGTGGAAATGGTTGAGTGTGCTATGGGATCAGAGAGTAAAGGTTTGGCTGGTTAGAATGGTAAGTTAGTCTGTTCATTTGTTCGGACAGTTGCACCATCTGACATTTTGGGGGTTCTAATATAATAAAACATAAAATAATATGTATTAAATACACAGATCAAGCATAACTTATTACATAACTAATTATGAAATATTGTGTTATCCCCCTTTTGCTGCCAAAACAGCCCTGACCCGTTGAGGCTTGCACTCCATTAGACACCTTTCTATCAGAACCAGCCTTAACTTCTTGGGCAATTTGAGCTACAGTAGCTTGTCTGTTTGATTGGGCCACAAGGGCCAGCCTTTGCTCCCCACGAGCATCAATGAGCCTTGGCCGCCCATGATCCTGTTGCCGGTTCACCACTTGCTGTTGTCCTGATGTTCACTTGCTGCCTAATATACCCCACCCACTAACAGGTGTCATGATGAAGGGATAATGTCAGTGGTCATAATGTTATGCCTGATTGGTGTAAATGTACTAAAAATTAATTCAAACTAAACTTTATAGAATAAAGTGATACATGTCATGAATTTATCAAATTATTAAAAAAAATTAATAATGTACGTGGACACAAAATGATGTACGTCATGTCATTGACCCATACGTATATATGGTCACCTTCCTAAAATAATTGGCCAAGTCATTTTTTGACAAAAAAGATTTTTTTGCTTAAGTCATCTCCTCATGATGCTGGCCACCTCTGGTAAAATCCTCCACATCCTCAGTTGAACAGATCATACAATTCTACCCCTGTAGTATAATGGCCTATGTCAAGTGTGTGACTTAGGCCGTTTTATTTTGCCGAAGTTAAAAGGTAATTCGACTTAGGCAATTTTAAAAGCTTTTCAAGATGGCAGGTGCATCAAGAAGACCAAAAAGCTACTCAACCTCTGAAGTTATTTCCATGATTCAGGGCTCACCCCCTATTGGTAAGTGATGAGGTTTACTATAATATAGGCTAGACTATAAATATGGCATAGTTTTTTGTCTATTTAGAGTCTTTTTAGTCAGCATTTTAGTCAAGAAAAATAGCCAAGTCAATAAAGCTAGCATTAGGCTTTCAGTTAACCCTTTTAAAACAATATTTCATCTTTTTGTTTATTTTTTTCCACATTACATGATCTAATTAAGAATGATTTGAATAGGCTACCGAACACAGAGAAATTATGTAATCTGTTTGGTTGTAAAACGTATTACCTGAATGAAATTAATTCGAATGTATCGTCCTGTGGAATAATTCATTCACAGACAGCATACGAAGATGTTCAACTAATAAAGATCTTCATCGCTGGCAAACAAAATAATTAATTTGCAGATTTGCTTTCACTTGACTGTACTGTAGGTCCACCGCCACTTCACCCGATGATTGAAGTTCTTAAATCTTCCTGTTACGAGATAGCCTGACGTGGTCATACTCAATTCTAGTCAGAATATGAGTCTGATACTGCTCCGTTGGGCTGTGATTATGGGGCGTGTTTAAACCGAACCAGGAAAGACCTCAATTGGATAGACCTACAACCAATCAGAGCAACGGAGCGACGCATAACGTTAGTTGTCAAATGTCAACAGAACTCAACTGCACTGTGTTGCCAAGTCCGCGGGTTGAAGCAACCCCAATTATGTGATATACAGACACAGGAATGCGAAATTTAGCAGGCAGCCCTGCCGAAATAACACATATTTTACCCCCCAAATGCCATTTTTCCCGGAGAACCAACCCCCACCCCACCCGGAAAGCTATTGGGCTTGTTTTTGGCTAGTTTTGAGTAGCAATCGGGATTGGGCGGGTTTTGCTGTAAAAACTTAGCAACCCTGTCTGCACGCACACCCGGAATAAGTAGCCTAACATTAGAAGAAAAAGATGAGTGTAAACGATCTTTGCCGGTGTTGTAAAAAAAAGAATTTAAGGATACACAGAGTACTTAACAACACGATCATCATTTCTGAGAGAAATAGTAAAGGTGAATGCATATACGAACAAGTTCTCCGTTTAGGATTAGAACAAATTCAACCCAAGTGCCTTATGACGTTGATGATTACGTTACTGTTTATCATCTGTCCATCATCGTCTAAAGCCCGCCCTGACAATTTCATTGGTCCGAACAGTTTCTGTTCGGGCATAATTACTTCTCTACGAATCAAGTCCAGACCGAACTGCCCGTGCAAAATGTTTTGTGGGCGGGGCTAAGTTCGTCTGGCATCCAGGCTAGTTACGAGACAGAGTGTGAAACCGCTTCAGATTCAGTGCGCGCAGGAAACCAAACAAATCATTCAAACTGATTTGCGAGCTGAAATCGCACAGACATCACACAGTATGCCTGCCTTTAGACAGTTCTGCCAACTTATTTGAATTTGAACAGAATCGACACAAAAGAGTTATTAATTTGTCAAATGAGCATTGCTTGTGCCCAGAAAAAAAGTATTTGAACAGAATCGACTCAAAAGAGTGATTCATTTGTGAATTGAGCATCCCTCATGCCCAGACAATAAAGATACAGCGCGCTTGGAATAAACTATGCATTTAAAAACTTATTGTGTTAAAATAAAGTAACGAGAGGAATGTTGCCCAATGTATTTTACAAGTTCTTAATTGTTTTACTTTAACCATTTTACATATATACATATATTTATTTATTTATATTATTAATTATAATATGTAGATTTAATATTATAATGTAAAAACCACACAATTTCCCAAACATTTATTTGCTTTAAATTGTTGCTAAGACTCCAACAACCAGTATGGAAGTTCAGCACGGTCCATCATGTTGTCCTTTTTGTTGAATATTTTATAGAAATTGTCAGGGCAATGACCTTTGACCCGTCAGATGGCTTGCCATGTGCCTCATCAGTCACCCTGGAGTCCCTGCATGAGAACCACTGCAGTCTGTGGAATGTGAAACGGAACGCCTCACTCCAAGACTTGATACCAGGACACATATTTATTTGCTCATTCATCACCGAGCATGAACTTTGACCCATAACACTGGATCTTTTCCCGCTTGCCCAGACGGTTTGCCTTGGATACAATGTGGTAAGTCTGCTCCTCATGTGGGATCTCTGCAGGGTTCCTCCTCAACGGGCCCATTCACTGAGCGCATGACCCTTATGGTCCAAATAGGCCAGATTTGTTCTGCATTTTGCTGCAGCTAAAAGAAACCTTTGTTTCTTTTTATGTTATTGTGCTGTCTCACAATCTCACAATGCTCATTCAACTTGTGTTAACCAAGAACGTCTATAAATCATGATGGGTAAAAAGGACAACTGTAGAGCCAGGCCTCAAATATTGGCATCTTGGAATGCGGCATAAACAATAAAGTGCATTTAGTGTGCATTGCTTGACTGGTAATAAAATATATATAGTGTGTGTCATGAAATTATTTATATGCAATCTGCAAGCAATCACATCATTACCACATGGCACAAGCCTCTGCTGATCCTGCAGCCAATGAGATTGCTTGCTCAACATTTAAATAGTCTGGTTCAGTGTTTGCTGTAAGCTAATCCTCTGAACTCCTCCACCTCCCCAGCTCCACCTGTCTAGGTCTATTACAGGATTTATATGTTTATTTTATTGGGGGGATTGAGGTATGGGTAAATCTTATGTTAACCGATAAATCTTATGTTAACCAAGCCTGCATTTATTTAATAAAAAAAATAGTGTAATATTATGTTAGAAAATATACACAGTTGAGTATGGTGTGATCGAATGAAAGCATTCAAACTAATATGCATGAGCCTGTTGGAATCATCTGTCTATGGAATCCTTTGGGATTGATTTGAATTTACATCGATTTCATGGCTTCACGCTGGCTATGGGGTTAAATCTACTTTGTCATCACATGAGCCTAGACAGAGAAACATGACACCAGTGAAGAAGAGTTGGAGTCAAGCTCTCCACACAGATGAGCTGAGAGCGTTTCAGTCTGAAGCAAAACATCTTCAATAAAAAAACCCATAGTTGAAACTCATGACTTGCCAGAATAGCTCTGGCAGGAGGACAAAAGACAATAAGCCACTGGAAATGTGTGAAATTCGATTCTGACACGATTTTGGTAGAAAATGATCAACTTTGACTGCGACTGAACATTTTGTATGTTCACACATTTACGCTTGTAAGAAAACAGCTGCATGAACTGCAGAACCATGTAAAGTTGATTTTTACAAATTTTGATGAAAACGCAAGTTGGCTCTTTGATACAGCCTATTGTGGGTGGTTACTATGTTGTTGCTAAGGTGGTTGTTTGAGAATTGCTATGCAGTTGCTTGAGTGTTTTTTGGTTGCTTAACTGGACCAAGACAAAATATATATTTTTTTAAATACTTATGATATTCTATAGCCTAAATATGGCATAGGGTGTATTGCTATGTGGTTGCTAGGTTGTTCTGGGTGGTTTCTAGGGTGTTCTGTGCGGTTGTTATGGGGTTGCTAGATGGTTCAGATTCTGACTGGCCAGGTATAAAGAGCCCTTAGTTTAAACAATTATGTTTTTTTAAGTATTTATTTATTTAATATTTATAATATTTATTTTATAGATAAACAAATGGAATTTTTTTTATTTCATGCGAAAGGATTCACTTATAATTTATTTCGTTTTTTTGTTTGTTTAATTAGTTAGTACACATATCAGTGAAAAAGTGCACTTATTTCTATTGAATGTTCACTTGTATTCAAATCTTAAAATGTATGTTTAAAACATCTGTACTTACAGATAATATAATATTAATGAAATAAAATACCTTTCTAGTCTTTCATCGCATTATTATTATTATTATTATTATTATTATTATTATTATTTCAATAAAAGCTGTTTTTGACTGACATGGAAGTTTTGAGTTCTGAAACTTACAGGTTTTTTTTTTAATGCAATGACCTATTACATGTAAAAAGATTTAAAACATTTTTTTTTCTTAATTCATGTCCCACTTAAGTGTCCGAAAACATTACATTTCAATTTTAAGCACTTAAAGGGGACCTATTATGCCCTCTTTCACAAGATATAATATAAATCTCCCCAGAATGTGTCTGTAAAGTTTCAGGTCAAAATACCCCACAGATAATTTATTATAGCTTATCAAATTCGCTCTATATGGGCGTGAGCAAAAACACGCCGTTTTTGTGTATCCCTTTAAATGCAAATGAGCTGCTGCTCACTGTCCCCTTTCCAGAAGAGGGCGGAGCCTTTACATCTCATGGTTCGCAAACTCCGCAAAAACAAAACTGGAGAATGAACAAAATGTCAGTAGTGGTGTTCAGCCTTACATTGTTTGAACTGGAGTCGGATACGGATGGAGAGACTCAAAAAGAGGCCACAACTTTTAGAATGCAACTGGACGATTCTGAAGGGTTCGTGGATACATTTATGATGTTGTTGTGGAGTTAAGTTGATTCAACTCATTGTCATGTTAATCTAAAAATCTTTCAGAAATAACTTTTGTTCAAATCCAGCGTTGTACCGACTCTCATTTGTGAAGCAGTGCGGCGTAAAAAGATTTGCGAAAATACTGTATATATCACTTTAACAACTTTCTTTGGCACATTTCCTTCATAAATGAAATTTATCCACGGTGTCCTCAGTGGCTCAAGAGTTTTGTGGTGCAGACATTGTATATCTCCATCTGCTACTGCAAGGAAACAGAAATGGCGAACTGTGGCAGCTCAATCAGGGCAGATCTATGCTAATAGGGCAGATTGTCACTGGTCATGGGCGGGGCTTCTGGAACTCACTCAGGGCGGGGTCTATGCTAATAGGGCATATTGTCACTGGTCATGGGCGGGGCTTCTGGAACTCACTCAGGGTGGATCTATGCTAATAGGGCAGATCCTAACCGATCATGGGCGGAGCTTCTGGAACTCACTCAGGATGGGGTCTATGCTAATAGGGAAGATTGTCACTGGTCATGGGCGGGGCCTCTTGAACTCACTCAGGGTGGGGTCTATGCTAATAGGGAAGATTGTCACTGGTCATGGGCGGGGCTTCTGGAACTCACTCAGGGCGGGGTCTACGCTAATATGGCATATTGTCACTGGTCATAAGCGGGGCCTCTGGAACTCACTCAGGGCGGGGTCTATGCTAATAGGACAGATTGTCACTGGTCATGGGCGGGGCTTCTGGGAACTCACTCAGGGCGGGGTCTATGCTAATAGGACAGATTGTCACTGGTCATGGGCGAGGCTTCTGGGAACTCACTCAGGGCGGGGTCTATGCTAATAGGGCATATTGTCACTGGTCATGCCCGGGGCCTCTTGAACTCACTCAGGCCGGGGTCTACGCTAATAGGGCATATTGTCACTGGTCATGGGCAGGGCCTCTGGAACTCACTCAGGGTGGGGTCTATGCTAATAGGGAAGATTGTCACTGGTCATGGGCGGGGCTTCTGGAACTCACTCAGGGTGGGGTCTATGCTAATAGGGTAGATTGTCACCGGTCATGGGCGGGGCTTACATAAGAGTAGGGGGAAATCTGAAACCGCTGGTTTGGAGAGACTGCTTATGATGTATGGGGATTATATAAAAAAAGGAGTTTATGGATTTTTACACACTGTGAACTCACATCAGTGTTCAAACATGAAAAAAAAAATTGCATAATAGGTCCCCTTTATGTAAGTTCTTATAAAGTATATTATTTCCATAATAAGTACTCTTTTTCATTTTATGATTACCTCTGTTTCAAATGGCAAAGATGTGTTTTGATGTCATGCTGTTCTATTTGAAGTCTGCTTTGAGTCGCTAATATAGACCTTTGTCAGAAAAGCTGCTGTTCTGTCGGATCTGTGTTGAGCTGAAGGGACATTATTTGGCCATGATGAAAGTGGCATGTGATTTTACACGTGTTGCCCCTGTTTCATGTCACTGGCAGAATAAGTGAGCCAGATTTCACCTTTGACTCAACTGATATTACAGTGCGGGGTCCAGATGATGTAATACACTGCTTATTCAGCATCCTCCGGGTGTTACACGCGACCTACCGACCCTCACTTCACCAACGTCTGCGGATTACTGTTCTCGAAAAGGACTGTGATTAAATGAGGTAATTAATTAAAAAGTGACATGAAAAACAAATGCCCTACAAAGAAATACTGTCTCCAAAGAACTCAAGCTCATGACTAGTTTGTAACAATTACCATCGCCTCTCAGTAGGGCCAAATGTAATGATTTTTCAAGGAAAATTATGTTTAAAACCCTGCTGACGGGGTGTATAATATAGCATAATTACAAATTAAAACAGCCTCCTTGAGTGTAAATAGAGACTGGGAGATTGGGACAATGTGGTTTTCATTGCTGGGAACAACATATTTAAGTGAAGGAAACTGGGAACTTCAAAAACGAAGAAAAAATTCCAACAGGCAAAGACAATATTTCATTAGTTGATTTTGAGAGACATAGTGAAACATGAATGATTGTTTTAATTTAAAGAGGAATGCCCGACTGGATTGAATTAAGACCTTACTGTGATAATCTCTTTTAAAAATCCATCAAAAAGTCAATATGTGCTGCATCCATCACATCATTCTGCATGTTGTGAGCTTGAACTGGTTTATGGCACTATTTTTAAAAGTAAAAAATTGTGTCTAATAGATGAGTTTGTTTTATTAAAGTCCTCATGAAATCAAAACTCGAACTTATTTACTTTGTTAGCAAATATTTCAGATCTTAGGGTGAACAATTAATTTGTGCAAGTTAATACACTGAAAAAATTTGTTTGCCGTGGTAATCTTTAATCAAAATCTGAAAAGTAACGTCCAGTCTGGAATGGCGTTCCCTTTCCGATGACGGCAGTTTGACGACCACTCCCATCCAACCGTTTAACATAGGTCTGCTATGAGCAAAAGATGAAGAGGAGGAGCGCTGAAGTAAAACCCTGCCCTCTATTCAATATTCCGTTTCACTTGGAAATACGCTACAGCACTGAAATAAAATCAGTTGTAACTTACGGTTCACTGGGACTTTAAATGTAGATTCTCTAATGAGTCACTATTTCACTTTTTTAAAATCATTATAAATTCAATTTTAGAATAAATATGTATAAACATGTAGAAAATGTCATTTAATTACATTAATATTTAATTATTTTTAGTTGCACCACAGTAAACTGAATATTTTTTTTCTTTTCAGAGACTGATAATCAGTTAGACTTTTAAATGTATCTATTTATTTTAATGTGCTTAACTGTCATTAAAGCTGCAATTTACACTCACCTAAAGGATTATTAGGAACACCTGTTCAATTTCTCATTAATGCAATTATCTAATCAACCAATCACATGGCAGTTGCTTCAATGCATTTAGGGGTGTGGTCCTGGTCAAGACAACCTCCTGAACTCCAAACTGAATGTCAGAATGGGAAAGAAAGGTGATTTAAGCAATTTTGAGCGTGGCATGGTTGTTGGTGCCAGACGGGCCAGTCTGAGTATTTCATAATCTGGCATTACTGGGATTTTCACAGACAACCATTTCTAGGGTTTACAAAGAATGGTGTGAAAAGGGAAAAACATCCAGTATGCGGCAGTCCTGTGGGCGAAAATGCCTTGTTGATGCTAGAGGTCAGAGGAGAATGGGCCGACTGATTCAAGCTGATAGAAGAGCAACTTTGACTGAAATAACCACTCGTTACAACTGAGGTATGCAGCAAAGCATTTGTGAAGCCACAACACGCACAACCTTGAGGCGGATGGGCTACAACAGCAGAAGACCCCACCGGGTACCACTCATCTCCACTACAAATAGGAAAAAGAGGCTACAATTTGCACAAGCTCACCAAAATTGGACAGTTGAAGACTGGAAAAATGTTGCCTGGTCTGATGAGTCTCGATTTCTGTTGAGACATTCAGATGGTAGAGTCATGATTTGGCGTAAACAGAATGCGAACATGGATCCATCATACCTTGTTACCACTGTGCAGGCTGGTGGTGGTGGTGTAATAGTGTGGGGGATGTTTTCTTGGCACACTTTAGACCCCTTAGTGCCAATTGAGCATCGTTTAAATGCCATGGCCTACCTGAGCATTGTTTCTGACCATGTCCATCCCTTTATGACCACCATGTACCCATCCTCTGATGGCTACTTCCAGCAGGATAATGCACCATGTCACAAAGCTTGAATCATTTCAAATTGGTTTGTTGAACATGACAATGAGTTCACTGTACTAAAATGGCCCCCACAGTCACCAGATCTCAACCCAATAGAGCATCTTTGGGATGTGGTGGAACGGGAGCTTCGTGCCCTGGATGTGCATCCCACAAATCTCCATCAACTGCAAGATGCTATCCTATCAATATGGGCCAACATTTCTAAAGAATGCTTTCAGCACCTTGTTGAATCAATGCCACGTAGAATTAAGGCAGTTCTGAAGGCGAAAGGGGTTCAAACACAGTATTAGTATGGTGTTCCTAATAATCCTTTAGGTGAGTGTATAAAATTTTTGCAGTAAAAAAAAAAAAAAAAACACTAGGCCAGTGTTATATATTTTGTTCAGTTGAGTTACAATATCCCAACTATGATGGTTACTTACAATGTTTTCCAACTATTTCTAAATCATGAGAAAATTGCTATTTTAACCAAAGATGTGAGGGAGCCGTCTGTCAATTGCGTCACATCTGCATTACCCTCGGTTAAAGCAGAAAAACTTTACTCTTACTGCAGTGTGCAACAAGTGTCATAGCAGTTTCATTTCAACACACTCTAATGTATCTAATATGATCAACAGAGCTGCGTTACCTCATACTCATGACCGGAAAAGCAGAAATGGCGCAGGCGACTGTGGCATAATAAAAGTCCCGCTGCTCGTGAGGCATGTGTTGCATTCATCTTATGAACAATGACACCAGCGGCCTTGCTCAGCTCCCACAACACTCGGGCCTGCTCTGCTTCATACAACAGTAACATTAATAATCTCATCCGTTAACATGATTTCTGCCCAAGTCCTATCCCGATCCCGGCTGTGAGGTGAAGACCTTGTCTGGCTATCACCAGACCAAGCTCAAATTAAAATTGAACATTGGTCTGGGGAGTCTGCTATGTATTTTCTACTGCATAAATCAGCATAATTCAAATTACTCTGTATGCAATTGGTTAGTCCTTCAACCAATCAGACTACAAGATAGCCCGTCAGGTGGATAAGCCAGTCTGTGATTGGTTCCCGCAAAAGTGTAACAGAAGCAGTAGAAATGAATGTAAAGGTTTCCAGACTGAGTTGCAGGGCGAAATCAAATCGCTGGCAGATCAGGCTGGGTTTACCCAGTCTAGTGAAGACCACATGTCCTAAGAATCTGAGCTCAAACTTGGCGTCATCAAGCTACGCCTTTGTTTTGAATAGGCAACCTCTAGTGGACGGAAAAGTTACATATAGTGCACATTTAAAAGAATGCAACATGTTTTTAAAACACACTTAATGGTCATAAAAAAATACACTTCATTCTCTCTATGCAAAATATATAATAAAATATATAACCCAAACATATCTTCACATCTTTCTTGATTCTCCTAAATATAATTCATTTTACTTACAAAACACGCCGTCATTCAACATGTTCTCACTTTCTCTATTTAAACCCAGTTCAAACCAAGTAGCAATACGCACAAGAATCTATACAGTCCAGTGACAAAATGCAATGATACCGCAGACATCTGCTTAGCGTTTTCTGCGCCTCAAAGATTTATTGAGCTCGGTGTAGAGGAAAAAAGAATGTTGTCCATAAAGGTTCCCTGTCCAAATAAATCACCTCATTTGCAAACAACTTGCCTTGTAAAACATATATAGGGACACCATTAGCATTTATATAGGGGTAAAAGGATTAGGAGCGCTTCAGATTCGCCTCCATTGATTTTCTGTGTGTGTTATTAGCTTTAGGATTAAAGTAGGTTGGAGAACAGGTGCCTGTGTGAAATGTGGGGCTGCTCCCTGTGTCACGGGATCTCTGGGAATAGGCTTTTGCAAAAGAAGGCCATCTTCACAGTTAAAGCGAAGCTCTATAGTCTGGCTTGGCCTGGTAAAAGACTGCGAGCGGCACGCTTGTCACTTAGGGGGTGCTCCCTCGGGACAGAACATAATTATGAAATGACAGGCCTGAGGCCAGATTAAATCCGCTTTGAACCTCCCCCTAATCACAAATCACACGGCAGCCAGCGGCTGTGGCTTCCCTCGGAAACTGTACCAAAAACCCTTCACTGGAAAAGGGTCAGGTTTGAAGGTAACTCGAGGGTATGAGCCTCCCCTGCTTAGTTTTTAGCAGTTAGCCTTCAGTCCGTCGACAGGTTGGCTGCAGCCCAGTTAGCTTTACATGCTAAACTTTCACTGGTGAGGGGAAAGTGTGTACTAAATGTTATTAAAAGCATAAAATAGCATCTTGATGCCATAAACCCCTTTCGTATACTGTTTGTGTCATTAGCATGTAAATTCAGCTACCGATTCAGTATTACTTAACACGAACATGTTTTTCCTGGTAGGGACACACATCGTTTGCTGTCATTATGTATGAAGGCTGGCTTGGTTTTGTCCTCTGTTGGATGTGGTCCTGTCATAGTGGGAATGGTGGGCTGCACAATGTGTGTTTCAGCCATGTGTTTCTTGAACAGCTACACTCCATATGCATAAAATGTCAAAATATATTGCATGCTTAGAAAATGACTTATGACATTTTTTAAGTTTGCACTGAATGTTTAATTTTGACTTTAAAGGCAAGACTGGGTGAGGGCAAATGTGTATGCAATTTGAAAATATGTCAGTTTTATATTCTAATTGGCACGGGAATTAACTTTTTACCGCACGGTTGTGGTTAAACAATGATTATTTTGGGTTCTTGAACTCTATCTATGACAAGAGACGTGCTTTTAATGTGGAGTGCACGTGGTTATCAATGGCAGCAAATTTCCAAAGTTGCAGTTATGAATTAATTAGCTGCTTTGTCATTTCTACAGAATTAATTAACATTGAATGGGAATCAGATTTTTTTTTTTTTTTCATACAACATATTCAAATAAACTTGTCACGGTGCCTGTTGTTCAATCAGCCATGAGAATGAATATTGTCAAACTGACACTCATACAAGATAAACAGGAGGACATTGACACACTTAATAAAAAATGCCATTTGTTGTAATGTCATTTATTTGTATCATTTTTACAAAATATGTTACTATTATGTTATAAAGTGGTATTTGTTTTATTTGCATATTCGCATTATCGATATTGCAACTTGATATTATGCACATCATGAAAATTGTTAATCATTTAATTTTAGGTTAATATTAATTTCTGCATGAATGTATTAATTAAATGTATGCATGTATTATGAACAAAATGATAATTTTTGGTAATGTAGCTTACTTTAAGTAAGATTAAATAATTGTTATTATTGTGAAATGTTTGCAAAACAATTGGTAAAAGTGCCTTTGAAGGTTTCGTATAATATATTTGGGGTAACACATTACAAATAATGTGAGTTATGTAATCAGATTACTTTTTAAAAGTAACTTGTAAAGTAACACATTGCTTTTTACTTTTGATGAACTTTTTCAAATAAGTGTTTTTATTTTAATTTTTTTTCCAAATATTAATTTAAAGTTTTCTTTCATTTTTGCCAGAAGATGTAAAATTTACAGTACAAATTGTATGACAAATGTTGTTTTGTCATGTTTTTGGAGCTTGCGGTGTCAATTCTCATTCATTTTTATTCAAAGAACGGCTCTGAAATTCCTAACATCTTTTGTGTTTCATGGAATAAAGTAAGTTGACAAAAGGGTGAGTAAATTATAGCATTTTCATTTTGGGTGAACTGTTTCTTTAAGAATTTTGCATGCTCTTGTACGAACAAACTGTTCATTCAATAAAAAAAATGTTGTGAAGAAACAATTTCTGCCAGATAAAAACTAGATATGTCTCGCTTAAGTGAGGGTATAAGCAAAACATGTAGAAAAAAAGCACTCAACTCCATCTCCTCCCTATTTCCTTTCAAACCATCAGGACCTTCAAGGTCTGGCCAGATCACGTCACTTTGTCTCCACATCTGGTTCCAATCCACTGCAATTAGCCAAGCTAGCTTGGGAATGTTGCACTCTCTCACATTTTTAACCTTCTTTCTATGTTTCTGAGTATCTCTGCCCATCTTTTTCTTTGTCTGTTTATGCACGTCTTTCAAACTTTACACATTTCCTTTTTATTGTAACTGTGGCTGTAGTCTAGCCTGAGGTTACAGTAACAAGGGGCCATGAGAAAATATTGTTATAATCGACCGTAAAATTGAACCCTAAATGTCTTTGTTTTGTTTTAATTTCCATCCAGTAAATTCTATTTTTATCTCATTCTGAAAAAGAATGAGCTTTTAACATTTAACTAAGCACACCCTCACAGTCCATTAATAGCAGGGTATGCTAACTATTGCTATATATTGAGTTTGAGAGTTGAAGCAACTTCTGACAATACAGTAGCCTAAGTATTAAACAAGTATGCTACTTGTATAAAAAAATGGATGGAAATAACCCCATAGGCTTGACCAGAACCCAATCTAGAGATAAACTAGACTTGGGGGCCATGGTCCAGTAAGCAACCAACCAGCAATGACCCACTCCCAGAACACCCTAGCTTAGCATCATGCTAAAAAAAAACCCCATTAAGAACACCTTAACCATGCATAGAAAACCCTGACAACCACCCAGAAGAGGCTTGCAATTGCTAGCAACATGCTAACAAACACTAAGAAAACCTTAGCCCCACATAGATAACCATGATGGGAGTGAGGTTTAGGTGTTGAGTGTAACGGAGGCCGACTAGTAAGGTCTGTGTGAGTAAACCAGGGGTTATATTGGTGCCTTGATCCAGATGGGAGTGAGGTTTAGGAGGGTGAGTGTAACGGAGGAATGAAAGTAAGAGCTGTGTGAGTAAACCAGGGGTTTCATTGGTGCCATGACCCGGATGGGACTGAGGTTCAGGGGGTGAGTGTAACGGAGGCCAGCTAGTAAGAGATGTGAGTAAACCAGGAGTTACATTGGTGCTGGGACCCAGATGGGAGTGAGGTTAAGGAGGGGTGAGTGTAACAGAGGCTGGCTAGCAAAAGCTGTGGGGGTGAGTGTAACGGAGGCCGGCTAGTAAGAGCTAAGTGAGTAAACCAGGGGTTACATTGGTGCTGTGACCCAGATGGGAGTGAGGTTTAGGGGGTGAGTGTAACGGAGGCCAGCTAGTAAGAGCTGTGTGAGTAAACCAGGGGTTACATTGGTGCCGTAACCTGGATGGGAGTGAGGTTTAGGGAGGTGAGTGTATGGACGCCAGCTAGTAAGAGCTGCGTGTGTAAACTAGGGCTGGTCCGAATACCATTTTTTGAGCTTCGAAGCTTTGGTAGTAATCAACATCGAATATTCGAAGCTTCGGAGGGAAGGAGCTGAACATATCCTTCTCTCTAATAAAGGTTCGAATCTGGAGAAGTGGCACGCCTCACGTGGGCAGGGCTTATATGCGTCTGTTACGTCCCAGTTTTGATATATTATAGTAGCTAGTAAAAATAATTATGTTCAGTTATAGAACAGACTAACTAGAGCCCTGCATTTCTGCCCCTGGGGCCGGGCTCCGGGCCAATTTTCACGTCATATCAAACGCGTTTTTTTCCTTCATTTTATATTTTAGACATTCATTAATTAAAAGAAACAATGAGATGTGCTGCGCTGGTGGAAACAACATGAGACTATGACACCACGACTGTCAAGACGCCTCGCACAGTGTTTAGAGTATCGCCGCAAATGAGTAAAGCAAGCCAACACCGAACGTCTTAGATGCACAAAAACACAATCATCTTCATTAAAACAGATGAAACTAAATTCTCTTACAGTGCTTAGGTCACTTGTTCTGATATTGCGGTCTTTGATCTTGAAATGAGCTGATGAATAGCCTATAAAGCCCGGGGTATACTTCACTTTCCGCACCCGGACGCGTCACGTGCGCAGCCCTGTCCGTGCGTCTTTCAAAGTATACTACACCAAGGATGCGTGCGGATGATCACCTATAATGGAGCTCATATCTGTTGCTTTTGTTGACGTGAACTCCGTTAAATGTGCATAGGCTAGCGCAAGAATTGAAGATCGGATTTATTTTAATTTTGCGGAGAGGTGTAAGTTAAGACAACCTGTCTGTTTTTTTGTTTTGTTTTTACACGTTTACTCAAAAAAAAAAAAAAAAAAGGTTCTATATGGCACTAAAAGTGGTTCAAAAAAGTGATAGTATAGGCTAAACGTTTAAACTAACATTTTGATGCTTGAAGTGTTTTATATCTATGGATTTTATTATAAGGAAGACAAGTCCAGTGTTGATTTGAGAGGCTAAATGGATCAAACATGCGGTTAACTCACTGTCGGCCGCTTGGTCGTTACTTTAAAAAACAAAAACTTTAATTTAACAAACCAAAAAATGCTTTAAACATTTTTCTAAATTAACTTAATAAAGAAACAAAACAAAATATAACTACTTTGACAACTAAGTCAAAAAACAAAACTGAACTATTTTAATGGCTGCAACGATGTGTAGGCCTAATAGGGAGGATACAAAATAAAATAAAAAAATCACAGGACTATAGTTTTGTACCGATAGTACCGATAGTTTTGGTAAGCTGTCGGACACGGCCGGCTAGGGCCTAGATTTGAGGCCCGTGCAGGGCTCTAAGACTAACTACAATTAAAAAACTGAACGTGTCACTTGAGCCAAAATAACGGGCGTCTCAGCACCTCAGCAGCAGCAGTCAGATCATATTCTTCACGAGAGCGAGGAGCTAAATTACAAGATGATCGTGGAATATTTGGTTTCAAAGCGATGTAAAAGTGCCTATTTAAGGGAGTTTGTCATTGTACTGTTTTGTTGCTTTGTTTTTCATTAAGAATAATAGCTAATGAACCCACAATTCAAGCAACCCGCCCCTGAATTGGCAAACCGAGCGCACGGCTGCATGCATTCAGCCGCACAAGCACAGCAATGAGGGAAACGGTGAGGGAAAAAATTTTCACGTCACATCCCTAACGTGTAAAAAGGATAATACATTTTGATTCTATTATTCTATTTTCCACAATGTCAAGCGAATGCAGTTTAACCCAAAATGCAAGCTCAGACATGGCTTCTGCCATATAAGCTCGTGCAGTTGTACGCTCTGCGGCAGGGAACACTAAGAAGAAGCAAATATATTTATTAAGTATAACGAGGCTATTAAAAATGTCTTGGTTGTAAGTTAATTGAAAAAAAGTATTGTATTGTATTGTGATTTTATAGTGTAAACATATGCAAGCACGAATTAGAGCCGTTTCTAGCGGGATGCCAGGTGTTCACGGAAACAAACAACAACGATATTCGAATCACAAATTTGAAAATCGAATACCAACCCATCGAACGAATATTCGAATATTCTGGTCCAGCCCTAGTGTTGGTGCCGTGACCCGGATAGGAGTGAGGTTTAGGGAGGTGAGTGTAAGGGAGGCCAGCTAGTAAAAGGTGTGTGTGTAAACCAGAGGTTACATTGGTGCCGTGACCCAGATGGGAGTGAGGTTTAGAGGAGTGAGTGTAAAGGAGGCTGTCAAGTGAGAGCTGTGTGAGTAAACAAGGGGTTACATTGGTGCCGTGATCTGGATGGGAGTGATGTTTAGGGGGGTGTTTGTAACAGACGTAGGCTAGTAAGAGATTTATGTGTAAAGCTCACTACCATGGCCTCCAGAGACGTGCAAGAAACTGAAGCTAGAGGCAGAAAAATACTCAGAAAAACTTAGCATCACTTACCAAAAACTGAAAGCTCTGGCATCTCTCTAGGACAAGGTAGCAACATGCAAACACTCAAAACACATTAGCAACAAGCATCCATAGCAAATGTTTTTGAGTTTTGCGTGAACAAGCACATTATCTTCAGAAAATGTAAAAAAAAAAAATAGTTCCCTATCTTGTGTAGCATGTATATAAAAATGGAAACTCCTTATTGGTAACATTCAAAATATAATAAATACAGTAATTACTGTTTTACGCTACAGAATGAACAGATGCCGTGGTCTACAGTTTTATTTAGATATGTACATTGATGCCAAATTCATGCAGACTCGGCGGTTGGTATTTCAGTGTTGTGTTGTGATTTTCTTGGTAACCATAGAATAATCATCCAAGAAACCATATATTAATTCCTCAGTAAAATGATTCCTTTACCCACTGTTTTCTCTGCTGGGTCATAAATCCATGGCTCTTTTGAACACTCATACAAATCGACAGAAAATAAAACCAGGTCTGGAACGGATGTTAAATATGTTCTTTAGGATTTCTGTAAGCCACATCACATGTTCAGCAAATCCGCAAGTAGCTTGTCTTGTGAAATGAGAGGTCAGAAGTTTTAAAGGTCCATCAATGACAAAGACTTTCAAAATACTAAAGCTAGCGCTTAATGCGTTCATATTGCTGAAGATGCAATGTATCTATCAGACAAAGGCCCTGAGAAACATGAGCTGTGATGGATATAGTATACATGCTCAAATGTTGTAGTCTCTCTAATTTCTTCTAAATAATAAATGTGCTGATCTTCACATTGTCCTTTTTAATAGCTCGATTTTTGAATGCAGCAAAATAACTTTTCAAAATGATCATAAAATCGAATTTATCATCTAGCTATTGGTTATTCATAGCAGATGCTTTTTTTTGTTGTTGTCCAGAGCATCATACAGTTCTCCTACAATAAAGACAATCCCCCAGAGCAATGTTGGGGTTAAGTGCCTTTCTCAAGGGCACAGTGGTAGTTGAGGAACTCGACAAGATGACATCTCCACAGTTCACAGGTCACCCTCCCCAGGGTTTGAACCAGTGACCTTTAGGTAACCAGCCCAGATATGTAACAGAATAGCTCATATAAAATTAAAAATTATGTCACCATTCCTAATGATGTTCTGTACCAAAGTTTTCTGACTTGCTTTCTTTTATGGAAAATAAAAGTGACCAGTGGCACAAAAAAAGAAGAAGAACAAATTCTAATAAATTCAAAAAATAAAAGGTAATATATATGACTTTATGTCTCACAATTATGACTTTATTTGTCATAATTGGAACTTATGCAACTTATGCTCATAATTGCAATTCTTTTCTTAAAATTATGGGTTTATGTGGCTTTATATCTCACATTTTCAACTTTACCAATTGTGACTATTTCTTCTGACTGCAAATGTATGTCTCACAATTGTGACTTTACATCCAGCAAAGTGACTTTATATTAAAGACTATATACAGATGCACACAAACTTTCACAAGCTATGATGTAATTAATAAACCAAGAAGGCTGCATGTTTTAAAGTAAAAATGCAGTGCTGTTGTTTGTTCTACATGCTTGCGTTTTTAGAGCAGTTAGTTAGCAATCACTAAATAGTCCATATTTATGCCAAATGGTTGTTTTGATCTACTGCCGATTAATAATAAATATTTTAATTGATGGTGTTTATATCATGGAGTGGTAGCCTAGTTGTAAACTCGCATTTCGGCCAGAAAAGTTTGATGGCATTTTCTTTTCATATTACCTCAGAATAATGCCTATAATAACGTAGTTATAAACGCAGCACTACTTTGTTTCTGTAACTTCTATAATTATGCTGTTCCACAAGCACCACCTGGCAAAAAAAGTGTTTAGTGTTAGTGTTTGTGTCTATCCATGGTGGATCTGGTGAAGAAGCTGTCAGCGAATATTTGAAGATATTGAAAACAATAGTTTTGAGAATATGTTTGAGATGGTGAATATGAGACAGATGCTGAATATACTGGGGAAATGAGCTCTGACGATGACAGTGATGATGGTATAAAACATCTGCTCAAATTGAACCCTTTCCAGTTTCAAAATATGCTTTATTTTATTCTCTGGTTAGTGTTATTAAAATATCAGGAGTTTTATACTATTGCACCGGATAGAAATCCATCCGTGTTAGAAATAGATCCGACAAATATGTAATAATGATTGACGAATCATTCATGCATTTAAGGAATAATTGCGACTTTTTTTTATCTCAATCTCAACTATCTTTATATCTCATGATATGACATATTTTATATCTCAGATTAGCAACTTTATCTCTTATTTTAAACTTTTTTGAGTTTTGAGTTTTGTTATATGTTATTTTATATTCCTGATACTGTATGGAATAGAGCAGCTGGTATTTTCTTCAAAACTTCTGCTTTTGTTTTCCATGGAGAGACAGTAAGGACAATGGTCATAAAATATTTAGAATAATGAAGGGTGAGTAAATGATAACAGAACATTCAGCTTTTAAAAACGTCATCACCATTTCAATATGCAGTTTACATACATCCCTCCCTTTCCTTTGTGCACAGGAGAAAAACGTAATCGCAATCATCCATCTACAAGCGAGGCTTGACCGTGTTTGTTTACGTTAGACTGACGGGACTGAAAAACACGAGAAACCACTCTCGCTTTCAAAGCCCGCCAAAGGTACACGCTCTCTTTCAAAGTGGTTTGTAATTTAGTATGGAATTTGTGTATTTGTACAACACCAGTAGCCATGGGCTCAGAGCATAAATGATGCATAACCAATGTATTCGATCTAAAATTAATTAGCAAGGCGCATAAAAAGAGATCCGTTTGCCAAGGTAAATAGAGCAAGAGACCATTGCAGCAGCTGTGACTTCTTAACACCTTTTTTCCAAGGAAGATTAATTGTTAATGCGAAGCCTTTAGGCAATGAAACTGCCCGCAGCAGCCCTTGTCTGTGCTCCGAAACGCTCATTGTCAAGGTATCACTCAGGTTTGAAGGAAAAACACACAATGGCTCAAAAAGTCTCCATCTCTACATACCATTACCGAAGAAAAAAAAACATTGCTTACATTTGGCACTGTGGTACCGGGTTATATTTGACAGCTCTGTGTGCGAGGCCTTCAGTTGAATTTGTATATACAATCGAGCACCAGATTCATCCAATCTGTCACCCTTCACCCACATCTAGGATCTTAAAATAGGAAAATGTCTGGAACGTTTTTCAAACGTGCCATACTGTATAATCTCCTACAACAGGAGTCAAATCATCTTAGCAATCAATTGGGGAAACGCACAGGCGTGGAAATCACTTGCCCGGAGTGGGCAACTCCCATGACAATTAATCACCATCCTTAATTAAAAATGCTAATGTGGAGGTTCATTATTAGTATATACAGTATATGAGGCTTCTCTCTGGCCTGAAAAGCGGCTGTTCGATAGGAAGTAGAAGGGTGTTTCTTTGACTATACCATTTTAGCCCTGTGGACTTTTATAAAGTATACTCAAAAACGCACCTGGAAATGACGTTACAATTTTTTTTAATAAACTGTACAATGCATTTGTCTTTCCAAAGCTAATTTCAAATCTATACATTTTTTTTATATCTTACATAAACACAATAGAATAATATATTCACCCTTAATAATTTGCATAATTTGATAAATGTAGTAATTTAGATACATAATTTAATTTACGATGATGAAATTACGGACTAATTGGAATTGTTGCATGAAAAAAAATATATTATGTGATATGTGAATATCAAGTGATATTTACATTGATTTTCTTCATATATCTTTACAAGTCATATTTCATCTGAATCAAGCTCTTCTTTTATACTGTTGACTCTTTAAAAAACATGTACACTTACTTTTCATAAACTGTATTAGTGCTAAATTGTGGTGAAAAGTTATACAAATTTATATTTCTACATTTTAATTATTTTCTCACAGTAAATATTGTTGTCAGTACTCTGTCAGACAGTACTCTGTCAGACAATTGTAATGATTTGTTTATATTATATCTTTTTTAACATGTAACAATATTTTTATTATGTATTATCTATTTATATATTCATAAATTAATATTAAATGTCTGGGTTTGGATCAAGTTTAAAATCTATAAAGGCATTTGAAAAGTAGCAAAAACACATGATGTTCATATTAAAAACCCTCTGGAACAGAAAGTGCCCCTTATTGAAGATACACTCAAATGCAACATCGGCATTGAAATCAAATTGCACCGTTCTCTGATATACTGTAAATCAGATCATAATTCAGCTGCAGTATATTGGAAATTTGCTAAACAAAATTACATCCGTATACTGGTTTAACTTTCAACCACAACCTCCAAGACCACAAGCCTGTCAGTTGCAAGCACTTTCCATCTCATATAATAAATGTAATGGTTCTTGATGGACATGAATATCTGTTAGTCAATGAGACATCAGACTTTTGCCATGATCTGTAATTATGTTATTAATGCCACTGCAACAACCTCCAAGTAGAAGAATATGAGTTATGATGACAGGAGATATATAACATGTACTTTAAACTAAGGGCGCTCACTAAAGAAACATCTAATAGGGCATTTGACTGATAGTGATGCATATGATTTTGGTCGCAAAAACCGTTTTTGTTTTAAACGCTCTTCCAAGTCATCTAATGGTTCTTGATGAACATAAATATCTGTGAATCATTGAAACAAAAGACTTGCGCAAACTCTGGACGTGTCAACGTTTTCATCGAACCAGATCTGACACAAAAAATAATACCCTCGTGAAAATTATTCACAACTCCTTTGAACACCAATGTGTGTATGTTTTTAGTTTGCAGCCCCTCACTGAGTCAAAGCTGTAAGTTATTTGATCGGAATAGTTTTTTTCCACTATTTAATCTCTAGGAGTTGTGTATCCTGGCGTTCTGAACGCTGTTAATCACGTACCGCTTCTTATGAGTTTGGCCTCAGATTCCAACGCTTATGAAAGTGCCAAACAAATGCAAAACCGCAACTTGGACGGCTGATAATTAATTGATCAGATTTGAAATCACACATTCATGTAAAATTTTACAGATGTGGACAGCTGAGTTTCCAGAGATTTGAATAAGCCTTTTTGGTTGAATTCATTCAAAATAATTTTCAATTCTCAATGTCAGTTAAATAATAATAATGACTTTTTTTCTGAGGTATTTGCTAATTATAGTTACAAGTTACATGACGAAAATTGTAGTTCCCTTTCAGTCAGTCATGTTCAACGTACGTCGGACATCACAACGAATTGGGATCACTTCTGGGAGCCCCTATCAGCTACAAGATATAGAGAACGGGCCCAATGGCCCGCACCGCGGGTATAAAACCGGAAGCGGATGCAGCGCACCGTTGTCATTCACTTCGGAGCCGAACGGTGTTGATGAAGCAATCAAGACTGTTCACTGTCAGCAGAGAGAGAGAGAGAGCCATCCGCAGCCACAGTGACGCCGCTCGGATTGGTTCATATAAGACCGCTTCAGCGCTGACTACACGATCGAGTCCCGAGATGGCCGTGGCACAGCGGCTCACCCCGTGTCTCAGTAACACCGAAGTGCCGCCAAACCTAAACTGCAATGGCATATCAATTGCCTGGAGTTGTTAGCAGTTAGCAGTACAGACAACACTGCAGCCATTGCGTATATCAACATACAGGGTGGTCTACGCTCCCGTCGCATGTCACAACTCGCCCGCCATCTCCCTCTATGGAGTCAGAAGCATCTGAGGTCGCTTCGTGCCATTCACATTCCGGGCATGCTTAATCGAGCAGCCAACAAGCTCTCACAACAGCAAGTGCTCACGGGAGAGTGGAGACTTCATCCCCAGGTGGTGCACAGGTAGACCTGTTTGCCGCCCCGGACACACGTCTCACTGCCAGTTGTTCGATTCTCTGACCGAGGGGACCCTCGGCTCAGATGCTCTGGTACACAGCTGGCCCCGGGGCCTACGCAAATATGTATTTCCCCCAGTGAGCCTTCTTGCACAGACAAGGTCAGGGAGGACGAGGAGCAGGTCCTGTTGGCCGCTCCATATTGTGCAACTTGAATCTAATCTAATTGGCCCAACCGGACTTGGTTCCCAGAACTAGTGCTTCTTCTCGAAAAACTAGTGCTTTGAGCCTTTGCAGTCAGCAGAGTTAAAAATCCTGTCTTGGAAGACAGTACTCCTGACTGTGTTGGCCTCCATCAAGAGGGTAGGAGACCTGCATGCCTTTTCGGTCGACGAATCGTGCCTGGAATTCGGGGGGGTGTGCCCAAATGTGCCGAATATGTGCCCAAGGTTCCCACCACTCCCTTTCGGGACCAGGTGGTAAGCCTGCAAGCG
The DNA here is from genome assembly GCA_023566225.1 of Romanogobio albipinnatus. Classification (NCBI taxonomy): domain Eukaryota; kingdom Metazoa; phylum Chordata; class Actinopteri; order Cypriniformes; family Gobionidae; genus Romanogobio; species Romanogobio albipinnatus. The sequence goes on along the minus strand of CM042263.1, from coordinate 28,204,455 downwards.
CTGCCTTCGGAGGAGGCAGACCCAACCCTGGCTTTTCTCTGACCCGTTCGCACACTGCGGAACGCAAAGCTTCAGAAGCTCAGATCAGCTCTTCTTCTGTTACGGAGGCCAGCAGAAGGGAAAGGCTGTCTCCAAGCAGAGGATGGCCCAGTGGATAGTAGATGCCATTGCCTTGGCGTATGAATCCCAAGGTGTGCCTTGCCCGATTGGGTTGAGGGCCCACTCCACTAGTGGTGTGACTTCCGCCTTGGCACTGGCTCATGGCACCTTGCTGACAGATATATGTAGAGCTGCGGGCTGGCCGACACCTAACATGTTCGCTAGATTTTATAGCCTCTGTGTAGAGCCGGTATCTTCCTGTGTGCTCACTTCAAATAGCCAGTAACACCTAAGTGCCTGTTCTTGTGTCGGATTGCTGCGTCATTCCCCTCCTCATGGACCGGCGTGCGCTGATATACTCCAGTCGAGTTCCCCAGGATGGCGAACCCTGTTGAGCTCCACCGCAACCCACGGCAGTCGGACATGGTGGAGCATCTGATACAGGTCTAACACTCGTATGCATTGGTGGAACTTGTGTTTGGCTGGGTTCCATATGTTGTGACCCCCACGGCGGTCCCATATGTGTATTCTTCCACAGTACGGCTCCCTACAGCAAGCCTGTGTCTTTCCCTTGGCAGAGCTAGCTCTGTTATCTTAGTGTGGTGTTGTTCCCCTGCCTGCAATGGCCGAGGCCACATACAATATAAACAAATATTGTATTTGTTTATCTGCATGTCAATGTGAACATTATCCAACATCACAGAACTTTGAACATGCAAATGTGTTGTTAAATTATAAAAAATAAAAATAAAAAAAAACTTTAAATCTCAGGGGTCTCCAAGAAAATATATATATATAAATATTTTTTAATTAAATATTCTCAAAGTATTTTCCAAGTTTGAAATATTTTTTTTTATTAGTATTGTATTGTGTTTTATGTATATTTGTATATTGTTTGTGATGTATTGTATGGTGAAGCCAGAAACAATTTTTCATAACGTAAAGTAAACTGAATAATTAGTGAAAGTCACTGGATATGATGAAGATATGTTTCACAGCTTATATATCAGCAGTATTTAGTGACTTATATAATTAATTATTCATCTCATACATGGTGTAAATGAGAGGTGTTTTGTCCCCAAATTTAGAAACATCACAAATGTATTCACATGGACATTCTGTATTGTAAATATAACAGTATGACACACAAAGATTTTTTTAGAAAGGAAAAAAAATATATATATATATTAGGAAGAAACAAAAATTATGAATCATTTACTGCCATTGCGTGAATAAGAGTAACTGTAATCTGATTATAAGCATTTTAATATGTAATAAAATAAAAGTACTCAATTTTTGGAATCTAATTACATCATCCAGATGTAATGTGTTACTACCCACTGACTGCTGAAAAAATAAATAAATAAATAAAAACATTAATAAATATATATATATATATATATATATATATATAAATGTATATATATTATCTGAATGATACAATAGTTTAGCACATCTATGTCAAAAGTTTTTGATTTATTTATTGATAAAGGTTGACAGACTAATTTGGTAACAGGACAAAAATGTATTTATATGATTTGAAAGGAGTCAAAATGTGCTGCTCCCAGGCATTGACCTTCTTGTTCCCTAAACATTAGCCCTTTTTACCAACTTAGAGTCGAGTTGTCTGCCCTTTCATGCCTTTCACATGGTTTTTACACATTGTAAAGTAAAAAAAGAAAAAAGAAAAATCAAAAGTGGAGAGCCGTACCCCCTGCTGATCGCACTAGCAGCTGTTTCTTATTCCAATGAAAAGTGTGAAGTGACTGGTGTTTACATTGCTATCCGCAGATATCACTGACACAACCAGAAAACATCTAGAATGAAAGAATGTGGAAAGCCCCTGACGTTAAAAAAACATTTAAGAAATCGCTGCAGAAATTTTAGACATAACAAAAAATTATATGATGAGAGCCATCCATGAAAGTATTTATTGTGCACTCACTATAACCATAAAGTCATAATTATGTTCACATATATATATAGCATTAGTGCTCATTCACTTTTCTTGATGTCGTTACTGATAAGGTTCCATTTTAGTCTTTAACATTTTTTTTTTTTTACTTGGACTGTCTATATACATTTTTTAATCTTATTTTTGGATCATCAGTCATCAAGCTCTGTAAACACAGACATGGTCACAGACATGAAGATGAACCTTTAATTTCCCCAAGCTGATGGCTCACTGAAATACCCACAGCCAGGGCTGTCTCAAGCCTTTATTGGGCCCTAAGCAGAATTTTATTTGGGGGCCCCTCGGTGCCACTAATACGACTGACTATTATCAGTTCTTGACAGTTCGCACACCCATTATCAATGTTATTAGATGTAGCTGTGATGCTCACATCATGTCTGCCTGTCATGTTTTTACCCTTATACGGTTTTTAATTGCAACAGTAGCAAATCCACAAGAGTGGTCAGATGTTAACTTGCACTTTAATATTCTTGCACTTACTGTACTACAGTTCAGACTGGGATATGTACACTCTTATGCTGAATATGCTCACAATTTCCCCCCAGAATTATTTTATGAATAGAAAGTTCAAAAGAACAGCATTTATCTGAAATAGAAAGCTTTCAAAGTATCCTAAAAAAAAAATAAAAAATTACACAACTGTTTTCAACTCCGATAATAATCATAAATGTTTCTTGATCATCAAATCCTCATATCAGAATGATCATGTGACACTGGAGTAATGATGATACAATGTTTTACTGTATTTTTGGTCAAATAAATGCAACCTTGGTTAGCAGAAGAGACTTCTTTTAAAAACAAGAAATGTTGATGGATTTCTTTAAAACATTAAACAGCTTTTACTTTGGCAGAAACACGCAGGAAGACCTTTTTTGGGAAGATGTTTGCTGCATTTGCGTTCCAAAATTATCATTTTGAGCGACTCAAACATATAGGCTAGTAGGCTACTTGCAGAGAAGCAATTACTGCGAAGAAAACTGAAAGCTATGCTGTACTCCTTCCAAAACATTTAGCACGTCAGATAAGATATTCGCACTAAACCATATCACATTCTCAAATCCATCCATTCATAAAAAGGTTACTGGGCAACTGACGACCATAGCACTGTTTCAGTGCTGATTTTTCTTGCACTTTGGACTTCTGCCCACAGCCATGTTTTTTAGGCCATTTCAAGTTTGATTTTGTGATGAAGTGGTGATATCTAAGTGGCTGGGTTGTTTACTTACTTTTTAATTAGTCTTCCCATTAACAGCATCGTTTTGTTCATACAGATGATTCACGAACCTGGAACATGCATTGAAACAAGAGGCGGGATCATATCCAAACATAGCTCAATCGAGGCATTGCCTCCTCTCTCGTGATTTTCCCCTCATGCATTGTCAACTACCCCCCACTAAACCCACTGCATGCTTTGGGTCTGTTAAAACTCAATGGGCTCAGACGAGGCAAGAGACGCGGCCTCTTTAGTTTCACTCTCTAGTTTAGTTTCTAGTCATGGCTTTCTTTGTTTCTGTTTTGCCTCTGTTCTAGTTTCTTATTAGTTGTCATGGAGCAAGGAGATCACTTCCTTGAGGACCACACAAAAGAATTTCTAGATCTGGCGTGCCTCATCCACTACCTCGACCACTCACTCTGAGTTTTTTTCCACAACAGCCTCATCGAGCAATCCAAGGCATGCCTGCCCATGGAAGATCCTCGAGGGAGCTTCACAGAATATGGTGCTGGGTGCAACCAGAGCCCACCACTGACTCTGAGCCCAAGCCCACCATGAAAACAGAGCCAGAGTGATCACCAGAGACTACTTTCATCCCAGAGCCCAAGCCCAACATGAGTCTATCCAGGTGTGTGAGCCGGCAACAGTGTCTGTATATTAAGGTATATTAGTGGTGTTCGTCTGTTTGAATTGGAGCCCATCCCACTCTCGCTGAGGTTAGTACCATGAACAGGATTCCTGAGGAATTATTATGTGATGAGCTGGATGAGGAGGTGTTTGCTATACTACAGTCACTGCTGGTCCCATCCAGTTTCAAGTTATCTCAGTTATCGCTAGAGAAGTCCAGTTCCAAGTTATCTAATTCATTGCTGTTTAAGCTCAGTTCCAAGCCGTCTTTGTTGCCATCGGTCCCATCCAGCACCAATTCTCGATTGTCGCCGCTGGTCCCGCCCAGCTCCAAATCTCCCACCCAGCCTGCCTCCACTGCCTAGGCAAGCTAGTTACTCTGCCCGCCTTCACTGGCTCCCTTCAGTCCCTCGGCTCCTCGTCTGGTTTCTCCACTCTGCTGCTTGGATCTGCCTTGAGCTTTCTGGTCTCCAGCTCTGCCTTGGTCTGCAGATCCCTCAGCTCCACCTCAAGCCTCCAAGCCATGGACTCCACCTCGGGCTTCGGACTCACTGGCTTCATTGTGGCTTAACGCTCCCTTGGCTCCACCATGGTCTGTCATCCCTCATCCCTCTGGCTAAACCTTGGTCCATCGTCGCTCTGGCTCTGCCTCTGCATTTCAAGTCAACAGCTGCACCTTGACCCTCCACCCCTCTGGTTGTGCTGGGCTCCTCCTTCCCTCTTGTTCCTTCATTGTCCTCACTCCCACCGTCTTCGCCCCGGTCTGCCAAGCCCACACCTCCACCTCTGCCTCCGGCCTTCAGCATCAACATGGGTCTTCGGCTCCACCTGAGTCTCTACCTCCACTGGCTCCACCTCAGTCTATCGTCTCACTGGTACTGCTTGGCCTCTTCACCAAGGCTCCATCTTGGCTCCTCCCACCATCATCCTCTGATTCCTCCTGTCTCTGCCATGGCTCCTCCCACCATCATCTCCTTGGTGTCTCCCTTTGCCTGCTCTTCATCCTCCTCCAGAGCCCCTCCCTCCTCATTTTGGATTATTGGGAGTTATGTCACGGTCATGTTTAATTTCACTGTGTTGTTTAGGTTTTCTTTAGTCTTGGTTTTCTTTGTCTCTGTTTTGCCTGTTATTTTCCCTTTATTAGTCATGGTTTCTGATTAGTGCACACCTGTTCCCTGTTCTGTTAACAATCTTCCTTTGATTATTTAAACTCTCAGTTCTCCTCTGTTCATGGTCTCTCGTCAACATCATGTTGTTATGTGTATGCTTTCACTCTTTGTTTTTTTTAAAGGTCTATTTCATTGTTCATTCTGTGTCATTAGTCTCTCTGTTGGATTTAATACATGCATCCCCTCACACATTGCCGTAAAAATGTTAAAAACATACATATTAATATACAGTATATATCTACAAGCAATACAATAACAATATAATTTTGGGATTTTAGTTTAACATATTTTAATAAAAATATTTAATTATATTTATTTAATTGTATGTACACTGTAAAAAAAATCAGGTCTTCATTTAAACTTTTCTAGAGACTGATCACATCTGATTTTTTTAGTTGGCCAAATTGAATTTCTGTGAATTAAATTGCATCAATTCACAGAAATTCATTTTGACCAACTGAAAAATATAGATGTGATCAGTCACTAGAAAATGTTCAATTGGAGACCTGAATTGTTTTTACAGTGTATTATATAAAGCATAATAATATGATATAATATATAACAAAACAATGTATTTAAAGGATTTTTTTCAAATGTATTAAATGAACTTCAAAATATCCATTATATACTGTACATGTAAGTCATGTTAGTCTAGTTGTGAAGTTTTCGATGCGACAGCTGGTTCAAATCCCAAACAAAAAATTGCCTAAGCAAAATTGCAACGGAACAATGCAGAAAACATGAGAGCATGAAAATGTGTAGGATAAATAGGGTATTTTAGGGTAATATTAGGATATATTTCTTTGTCTTTTGAAGCCACACAATTGTTAAGAATGTGAGTTTACTATTGTCAAGAATGAATCATTTACATCAAACCAGAAGTGAATCATCTAATAGCACCTTATTTGATTTGAGAGCTAAAGCAGAGAACAACATGTTTAGTGAATGACAACTTAAATTTAGATTGGTTACTCTTTTCCCCTTGGCGTCAGGCTGTGTACTAAGCTTTGCCTGATAAACTGCAGTTCAAAGTCCAACGGTGCGACCACACTAGTATTGTCATTCCAGGGATGCATATTTTGCAACGCTGGTTTCAGAGCCTTTTGACTGTTCCCACATGTCTGGAAGAGACGGGCGGCACTATCGCTGGTCATGTGGGTTAATGGTTGCTTTGGAGTGGATCTGCCAGAGCGAAAGTCTCTAACTGTCTAATCGGCCCCATGTGCGGAGCATCAGGGCGTATGCCATTGGGCACCGGGGAGCACCAGGCCCCCCTGAAAAAGGAGCTGATGCATTGGCAATCAGAGGCTGGAAACTACACAGGAGAATAATCTCTTCCAGCTTTTGGGGTGAGTCGGCAGCGCAGGGTCGATGCCTCATTTGTGCAGGTCACAGGCAGTAGGGTGGTATAGATGACGTTTGTGGCCTTCTGAGACAGAAAACCTGCCATTCACTTATAAAACAGGGTCTTTCTTCAAATTGGCCACTTTTGGTCCTGTAGGCTTTTAGAAAATAAACTCCCTTAACACACATTTGATCTCAATAGTTTAATTTGTCTGCTAACAATGTCCTACAAAAGATAAACATGCATTACAAGATAATTATGTTCTCCCCTCCCCCCTCCCCCCACCATATCTCAAATTATAACATGCTGTTATGGAAATGACAGTGGTGGAAATTACATTTTAGACATTTAAGGATTCATATGTTTTCTAAGGATAATTTCACAGTTAGCATTTTATGTTGGCTAAATACACACAATTAAGCAATAATATAAAAAAGTATTAACTTATTTGACAAATGTATAGCTAATGCATTATTAAAAAACGTGGGAAAAAATGTTAAACTGTGTAAATAGTCCTAACAGTTTTAACAACTAGTATTACTAACATTATTAAACAAATACATTTCAATAATTTCAATAAGTTTTTTTTGTTTTGTTTAAGTACTAAAATTGAAACAAATTAATTAAAGCTATATAGATATTTTAAAATAAAATGACAACTGAAAATATAAAAATAAAAGGTAATTAAATTGTTTATTTAAATAAAGCTATATATACATATAAAAAAACAACTATTACAAATGACAAAGTGTATAATTATTAACACTTAAATCTGAAATTAAAATACAAGCATTACAACTGGAAAATGAAATAAAATGAAATTCTAAAAAACAATAAGAACTATAATAGTATATAAATTATATTAAATAACTCAGCATTAGGGATATAAAATATTTTTACACACGCACACACACACACACGCACACGCACACGCACACACACACACACACACACACACACACACACACACACACACACACACACACACACACACACACACACACACACACACACACACACACACACACACACACACACACACACACACACACACACACACTATACTGTATACTACCTCAGATGAACAACAACACATGACATATTAGATGTCATTATTTATTTAACAAAAGCTAGGCTAAAATGGAGAAGCCATGGGAGATAAGATAACCAGGCTTTAAGAAATGTTATGCAAAGCAAAAACGTTGCATTGGCAATGTTTCTCTGTTGTGTTAACATTGTCAGAGTGTTATTCCATTTCCAGCAAAAATCTGCTTGGCTGCTAGGATGGAAAAATTAGCATTACGCCACCATTTGAAGCCCAGTATGATAAATGATTAGTGTGATTTCAGAAAAACTTTGGCAACAGTCTTAATTTTTGGAAGACCAGCAATTTCATATTCAATTCAATTTCAATTTCAATTTCATATGGTGTGAAACAATGTCCAAATGTATTTGGGGTCACTGTCTGTTTAAACATTCTAAAGCGTCTTCATTCCCTGATGGCCTCAACTCAATTTGACTTTTATTGTCAGAGTTTGAAACCTAGAGGGATTGTTAAAAGCCATAACTGATTAGTGTGTTTACACAATTACAGAGCGCATTAGTTGTGACATATGTAGACAGTCATCAGTTTAACAAAGCACATTAATATTTACACCAACGTCATGAGCATGGCAAAACTCTGCTGACCAGGCCAGACATCTGCCCATGTGATGAGAGAGTGCAGCTAAACAATAGGGCTAGGAACTGAGGAAATATGTTCAAATACATTTATTCAATGACCAGTTATTTTTTTGTTGCATATAAATGAACCTTTTCATGCATGAATTATAACAACTTCAGTCAGGATTTTTTCCTAAGTGTTTTTATTGCTCTTAGGGCATGAAAAACAATATTTGAAATGTAATTTTTAAACACAATCAGATTACTTTTTGATATTATGAGTAAAGTAATGCATTACAAGTAACATGCATTACGTAATATTACTTATTGATGTTACAAGTAATGTGTAATACGTAATCAGATTACTTTTTGATGTTACAAGCAAAGTAACGCATAAAAGGTAATGTGCATTATGTAATCAGATTACTTTTTGATATTATGAGTAATGCATTAAAAGTAACATGCATTATGTAATCAGATTACTTTTTGATGTTATGAGTAAATGAATGCATTACAAGTAACATGCATTTTGTGATATTACTTTTTGATCTAGGGAGTATAGTAACACAATACAAGTAACATGCATTACTTAATCAGATTACTTTTTGATGTTACAAGCAAAGTAACGCATAAAAGGTAATGTGCATTATGTAATCAGATTACTTTGATATTATGAGTAATGCATTAAAAGTAACATGCATTATGTAATCAGATTACTTTTTGATGTTATGAGTAAATGGATGCATTACAAGTAACATGCATTTTGTAATATTACTTTTTGATCTAGGGAGTATAGTAACGCATTACAAGTAAAAGGCATTAAATAATATAACTTTTTGATGTAAAGAGTAAAGTAACGCATTACAAGTAACTTGCATTACGTAATCAGATTACTTTTTGATGTTACAAGTAAAGTAACGCATTACAAGTAACATGCCTTATGTAATCAGATTACTTTTTCATGTTACAAGTAAAGTAATAGATTAAAAGTAATGTGCATAATGTAATCAGATTACTTTTTGATGTTACGAGTAAATTAATGTATTACAAGTAACATGCATTACATATTATTACTTTTTTGATGTAAGGAGTAAAGTAACGCATTACAAGTAACATGCATTACGTAATCAGATTACTTTTTGATGTTACGAGTAAATTAATGCATTACAAGTAACATGCATTACATAATCAGATTACTTTCTGATGTTACAAGTAACGTAACACATTACAGGTAAAATGCATTGCATAATATTACTTTTTGATGTAATGAGTAAAGTAACGCATTAAAGGTAATATGCATTATGCTAACAAAGTTTGTGTGTGGGTGGAAGGAAGAAGGCAGGGTCGGCTGTGGACTGGGACTCGTGGATATTTTATTCAAACTAAAATACAACAAACTGGCGCCACACGCTCTCTCTTCGCAACAATATACTCAGTAACTGTAAACTTGTCTCTCTCCGACTTCACTCCACGAGCCCTCAGTCCGTCTCTCTCCTCGAACACTGTGTGGGGAGCGGCTTTCTCTCGCCGCGCCAATCACTGCAATCAGACACAGGTGTTTATCATCATGCACTTGACCTACTTACTCACTGCTCCTCTCCTCACTCTCTCTGCCCGTGCAGACCTTGCGGAACCACGCCCCCCTCGCCACATACCCCCATTGCCTGACTCAGGCCAGGGAGCCACCCGGCCTGCAGCAGAACCCCCCATTTCTGGAGAGGAAGTCCGCCACAGCCATCTGCGCCTCCAGCCTGTGGACCACCTTGAATTTAAAGGCTGTAAAGTGAAATACCAATGGGTGATCCATGCGGTGGAGCCACTGCAAGGGGGCGTGGTCCGAACAGAGGGTGAATTCCCACCCCAGGAGATAATAGCGGAGGGTGAGGACGGCCCACCGGATAGCCAGGCACTCTTTCTCGATGGTGCTGTACTTGGTCTCTCTCTTCGAGAGCTTCCGACTCACGTACAGCACCGGCCGCTCCTCACCCTCTACCTCCTGGGACAGCCAAGGTGCACCCAACCCCCGGTCCGATGCGTCAGTCTGCAAGAGAAACGACAGAGAGAAATCAGGAGAGTGTAAGAGCGGCCCGCTACACAGAGCAGCCTTCACTTTGGTAAAAACCTGCTGGCACGGCTCCGACCAGGTGGCAGGTTGCAATGGCTGCTGTCTTACTAATTTGGGGACGCACCTGTCCGTGTCCTAAGTGGAAGCCCAGATATCTGACCTCCACACGCCCAACCGCACACTTCTTCGGGTTGGTCGTCAATCCCGCCCCTCTCAGCGAGTTCAGCACCGCGCACACATGCTGCATATGCCGCTGCCAATTATTACTATAAATGATTATATCATCCAGGTAGGCAGCAGCAAATGCAGCGTGTGGCTGGAGGATTCAGTCCATCAGTCGCTGAAAGGTAGCGGGTGCCCCGAACAACCCGAATGGAAGCATGACAAATTGATGTAATCCGAACGGTGTTGTGAAAGCCGTTTTTTCTTTGGATAATGGAGTTAAGGGGATCTGCCAATATCCTTTTGTTAAATCCAGTGTCGAATAAAAGCGAGCCGAACCTAGCTGATTAAGCAACTCGTCAACCCTCGGCATTGGATAAGCATCGACACAGCGTTCACCTTGCGATAATCCACACAGAAACAGATTGAGCCGTCTGTTTTCGGAACCAAAACTATCGGGCTCGCCTAATCGCTGTGGGACTCTTCTATTACCCCCAAGTCTAGCATGGCTTCTAATTCCGTCTGAACTACCTTTTTGTTGTGTTCAGGTAACCTATACGGCCGGCTGCGAACCACCACGCCCGGCTCTGGCTCAATATGGTGCCGTATGAGGTTAGTCTGACCGGGTAGAGACGAGAACACATCCGCAAAATCTACTTGCAACCTGGCAATGTCAGTAAGCTGGGAGGGTGAGAGGTGATCGCCCCTGGGGCCAGGGTGACGGATTGGCATTTGACGCTCGCTTCCGGCCCCAGATCATCCTCATTGGTTACCATTGCCAGCAACACTGCACCCACCTCCTTCCATTTTTTAAGGAGATTGAGATGGTATATCTGATGTGCTCCGTTCCTATCCGTTCTAACCACCTCATAATTGAGATCTCCCACTCGTCGTGTGACCTCAAACGGTCCTTGCCACTTGGTGAGCAATTTTGAGCTAGAGGTGGGTAATAACACAAGTACCTTATCTCCCTGTGCAAATTCTCGCAACCAGGTTCCCATGTTATACAACCGGCTCTGTGTGTCCTGGGCCTGTAGCAAATTCTCCATTGACTGCCACCTCAGAGTGTGGAGTTTTGCTCTCAGGTCCAGGACATAATGAATTTCGTTCTTGCTTTCAGACGGCCCCTCCTCCCAAGTTTCCCGCATGACGTCAAGCACCCCCGGGGCTGACACCTATACAGTAACTCGAACGGGGAAAACCCCGTGGAGGCTTGTGGGACCTCTCTCACAGCGAATAACAGGGGTTCCAGCCATTTGTCTCAATTTTTGGCGTCTTCGTGAACAAACTTATGAATCATGGTTTTTAATGTGCAATTAAATCGTTCTACCAGCACGTCTGTTTGTGGGTGATAGACACTAGTACGAATCGACTTAACGCCCAATAATTCATATAGCTCGCTTATGGTGCGGGACATAAACGGCGTGCCTTGATCGATGAGAATCTCTTTTGGGATTCCCACCCGACAGATTAAATGAAACAGAGCGTCCGCCACACTTTTCGCCGAAATGGTGCGGAGGGCTACTGCTTCAGGGTACCGGGTTGCATAGTCCACTGACCAATGCAAACCGGTGCCCTCGTGCGGATCGTTCCAATGGCCCGATGAGGTCCATACCATTCGAAGGGGACCTGTACGAGAGGTAGAGGGCGCAAAGGTGCTTTTGGAGCGGCCATTCACGACAAGCGGCACACCATCTGCGCACATTCTCGTGAATGCCCGGCCAAAAGAATCGGGCCATTAAACGATTCAATGTGCTTGTTTATCCCAAATGTCCAGCCAAATGTCCAATGAGCCGGCTCTGTGGTACTAATAACTGCGTTGTATCCTGTTTTGTTTGAGTATCTTGGGTTACTCGATACAACCTATCCTTTAACACGGCAAAATAAGGATAAGAGAGCGGTCAGTCGGGTTGGAGAAGCTGCCCGTCGATGGAACGGACCTGGTGAAAGGCATTTTTGAGCGATTCATCCATCGGTCTCTCCACGCCAATCACTGCAATCAGACACAGGTGTTTATCATCATGTACTTGACCTACTTACTCACCACTCCTCACCTCACTCTCTCTGCCCGTGCAGACCTCTCAGAACCACGCCCCCCTCGCCACAATTATGTAATCAGATTACCTTTTCCTGTTACGAGTAAATGAATGCATTATTCGTAACATGCATTATGTAATAACGAATTACGTAAGCAGATCATTTTTTTATGTTACAAGTAAATTAATGCATTACAAGTAACATGCATTATGTGATATTACTTTTTAATGTATGAAGTAAAGTAACGCATTACAAGCAACGTGCATTACGTAATCAGATTAAATTTTGATGTAATAACGTGCATTATGTAATCACTTTACTTTTTGATTTTAATTACTTTTTGATGTTACAAGTAAATTAATGCATTACAAGTAACATGCATTATGCGATATTACTTTTTGATGTTACGATTAAAGTAATGTATTAAAAGTAATGTGCATTATGTAATCAGATTACGTTTTGATGTTACAAGTAACACATTACAAGTACAAGTACAAGATGTCCAATATAGTGGACAAATGATTAATCAGAATTTAATCCCAATCTAAAATCAATACTGTGATATGACTCATTAAATATTGCTTGATTTTTGTTTTGTTTTTTACCTTCAAGAATCTCCTAGGATAGAAGGAATGGATGGATATTCCAGAGCAACTTGGCATTTTTGACTGTCTGTCGCCCATCTTGGTTTGGAGCGTGGAAAAATTGCCATGGTGGCAATGTATAGGATGATGCACTAGGGTCCACTGTAGCGATTGATGTGCAACTATGCCATATAAACCCATGTGTATGCAAGAAAATGCTTTTTGAATGACCTCTATGTGTGAAAGGGTTAAATTAATTGTTCTTCATTTAGTATTTTTTTTTAAATATATTATTAATTAGAACTTTATTGTATTTTACGACTGCATCTACAGATGCTGGTTGCACTCAGAATCGACATACAGAGCAACCAGTGTGGTCTGAATCACAAACAAAGTACTCTTATATTATATATTTTTTGATGGATTGTTTAAACATGCATGAGTTGTTGGTTTGAATCTGTCAAGGCAGAGTTTCCCTGGAGGATTGTAGCTTCTAAAGGGCCATTCACACAGAACGCGGTTTTTGCATTGAAAAATGTGAGAAAAGATCTCGAGAAACCTTTTTAAATAGTCAAACTTATTTTAATATACTGCAAAAAATTAGTTCTGTGTGAAGCGCCCCTAAGGGCTTTAACATACGATTCTTTTGAGAAAAAGCCTTTAATTTTAAGACGATTCATGCAATTTCTTCTTTGATCTACTTTGGCCTAAGAGCAGTTCTTGACTTACTCACTGAACCGCAAGTTAAATGCTTTTGTCATGTCTGGGTGTGTAAGGTACTTAATGTTTACTTAAGGCCTGTGATATGTCACATATTCAGAGTTTCCACACCTTTTGACCAAATCATTTCCATGACTATTCGATGACTTTTCCAGTTGTTTATAGGGATTGCATAACACTTTCAAGGCAATTCGCAACTATTTTACATTTTGCAAAATTGATGGCAAATTCGTATGGATTCATTCAGTCTTATTTATGTTTTCGTACAAATTCATTTTCATATGAAATCCTCATCTTGTCTCTCACAATATCAGGTTAAAAATTGCAATCACAAAAATCCATTTTGAGCCTATGCAATATTTGGTAACACTTTAGTTTAGGGTTAAATTTTCCCTATTAACTAGTTGCTTATTAGCGTGCATATTACTAGGATATTGGCTGGTTATTAGTACTTACAAAGCATTATATTAATGCCTTATTCTGCATGACCTTATTCAACATCTCTTAAACCTAAACTTAAACACTACAAAAATGACCTTACTGACTATTAATAAGCAGTAAATTAGGAGTTTATTGAGGCAAAAGCCGTAGTTAATAGTGACTGTGTTCCCCATACTAAGTGTTACCAAATATTTTGTAGCTTAAAAAATTGATTTACTATATAAAAACTCTTCAACACTCTTCACTTCAACATTCAATACATTACATGACTTGACAACATCAAAACTTAAATATTTCCTAAATGTCAAATTTCTCAATGCTATAGAACCTGTGTATCAGTTAAATCATTTTAACAGCATTCACTTAATCATAATACATATACTTTCAAAATCATTGAATTACTATATAATTTCTATCTATACTAAATAATGACTGGTCATCTTTCTGTCCAAAATTACATTCTCACAAGTTCATAGACATCTACAAGATCAGTTCCCCAATTGGAAGCACTTTTTTTCTTGTTTTCCGGGCCCTGAAGCTTCATACCCCCCTTACAGTCACCCAATTTCTGTGGCAGCTGCTCTCAAGGCAAGCGAATCATTCGCCTTTGAGCTTCCAGCCAGCACATTACCACGCTATTACGAGTTGAAAGCAGACAGCATCAGAGCAAAGGAGTCTGCAAGTCTTGCAAAGAGCTTTAGGTCACCACATTTTCTGACAATACCTCCCATTTCTACAGATTTCCTCTGTGACTGTACATCATTTCAGACACACAGAGCCCAGTGCCGCTACCTCACCTGCTGCTCCAAAGGGTTTGACAGGTTCTCAAGATGCTGCTGCCAGCAAAAAAAACCCTAAATTTTTCAGCTCTGTATTCTGTGTGTGTAAATCACATATCTACTGTGTCAACAGTGGCATTTCTGCAACAACAAAGCAGGCAGCCAGTTATCAGCCAGAGCATGCATTCATAAACATCTGGATAGACATTTGGAACCAGATGCCATCAGTCAAAGACACTCATTTTGGATTTGGATGAATGGTTCACTTTTGTTATGACTCTATCTGTCATTACAGAAAGTTCTTCAAATCAACAAAAAATGTCAAAGTCTAAATAACAAATGATATCATGAAAAAAAATTATAAGAAATTAATTGGAAATAACAGATATAAATCACAATTTATTAAAACAAATGTTCAATCATGACAACTCTCGGAATAGTTTTAGCATGTTATTGAACATGGCAATAACATACTCTTCAGAAAATGAACTGTAACTTAGTGAATACTTGTCACACAAACATGAGACATATGTCTAAAGAAACGTTGAAATGTCAGGGTTTAAATAATGTAAATTGAATCGAAAACAAATATTCTCTGTTTATGTAACCTGTTTGAAAAAAGAAAGATGTTAGTTGTTTGTGAGCTGCCTCATTATCTGCTAATGTGGCCACTCTCATTCTATTTAAAGGGAAATTCTGACGCAATCCATGTGAGTATCCCCGCCCACATCAGCTCAAAAAATCTACATACATAAATCCTGTAGCAGATCTAGACAGTTGTAGCTGGGGTGGTGGAGGAGTTCAGAGGACTAGTTTACAGCAAACACTGAAACAGACTATTTAAAGGGTTAGTTCACCCAAAAAGGAAAATTAGCCCATGATTTACTCACCCTCAAGTCATCCTAGGTGTATATGACATTCTTCTTTCAGACGGATAAAATCAGAGTTATATTAAAAATGTCCTGGCTCTTCCAAGCTTTATAATGGCAGTGAATTGATGTTTCGTTTTTGAAGTCCATAAAAGTGCATCTATCCACCATAAAACTTCTCCACACGGCTCCGAGGGGTTAATAAAGGCCTTCTGAAGCGAAGCGATGCGTTTGTGTACGAAAAATATCCATATATAAAACTTTATAAAGTAAATTATCTAGCTTCCACCAGTGTCTTTAGTAAATCCTGACAGTAGTTTTTAAATGTGAAAAGAGGGTTTGCACTGGTGCAAGCTGTTAGTAAAGCTGTAGAAACCATTTTGCTTCGGTAATTGTACGTATTTGATCCATTAGGAATGACTGGATGGCCCCTAAACGAAAGGTATGATGGGAGATGGTGAAATAATATAAGGGAAATAATTTATTAAATATAATACATTCTAGAAAAATGCAGCAAGTTCAAAATAATAAATAATTTATTCTATAAAAAACTAAAAATAGCAACAATTATTATCTGATCAACAGTTACATTTTGAGATTTTCTTTCCAATTTATGATATGGGGCAAAAAGATGGTTTCATCATTAAAGAAACCTTCTGGATCTTTTTCAACATATATTACACACGGATCATATTTACACTACTTTGAAAAGCCTCAGGGCAGTGTGACATGGGCCGGCTCAGAGCGTAACACACGTGCCTGTTTGCAGAAGCCAGATATGGTCTGGTTTAATGCTGCTGCCATTAGCTGGCTCCTTTGGCAGTCTCTTGTGGGCAGCAGCCGGAGGGCAAAAGCCATTATATTTAACACACACCACTCTGGTGTCTGACTCCATTTCCCAAGAGCCCTCACTGTGTGGCTTTCCTAATAATGATGAAAATGCCAGAAAATAATCAGAGTCCCACATACCATCCTAATTTGCTGCAGAATAAATAAACATATGCTCACTCCACTGCTGGTGTAAAAAACAAATTAGAGGTGAGATATTATGACTTGATGATATCGCATTGAGACTCATGGTCCAACTGACCCTGCTCTCAGACTCCACTAAACAGTTGTGAGGCCTTTTAATATAGATTTTAAATGTGTTTATTTGCTTAAAACTAATATTCTGGGTTCAATACAAGTTGTACATTCGATGATGTCATTTGCTGCTTAAGTGTGATGCATCATTGGAGAACATGACTAGCTATAGTCACGAAACCACAGTAATTCTGTTGCATATTCGTCACTAAACCACACTGGTTCAACAATGTAGAACTGCTGTTAAAGGAGCTGTATGTAGGACTGTGGCCAAAACTGGTACTGCAATCACTTTCAAATTACTGTAGTGCGGTGTATCCCTCTACCCCTCCCCCCTGACTCGAGGTTGCCAGATAGGCTGCAGGATCCAGCGGGAACGTAGGCTGCCACACGGAGCTTTCAATGGCAAGTGACGAGTCGTACACAGTAAGTTTTTTTTCTTTCCTTTTATTATGTTTATGCTTCAAGAGCGATGTTTTGTGAAGTAATTATGAATCGCAAAAATTTACTAATGGCGATTAGCCAAATATAATCGTAAATATGAACGCTCGTATGTGACAGTACAAATACGTTTTCACATTGCCATAATAGGCGTGCTAATGTTGTTTTCATCAGCGTCTCAGCATAATGACAGAGAAACGGGCTCTGATAATGCATTACTAATGTTAGCAATGACGACTCGCCATTTTTATTTACCAAACAATTCCTTAACGTTACCTTTTCAATTCAATGACCCACCTCCTCCATCTGCGCTAACCTAACGTTACTTTGCATGAACATGCACAACTTTGTTCGACTGTCGTGAATATTTGAAATGTCCATTTACATTAAGTACAAGTTAGCCAAACATAGATTAACCTTACCTGTCCAGGAGAAAATTAGCAACGTTGGCGTCAGTCTTCAAATTCTTCTCCGTTTTCAGCCGTCTCCATCTTTCAAAGGCATCTCCTATACAAATCCTTGTTTTATTTCGGACACTGTCACAACGTTTTTCTGATTCATATCGAGGTCGTTTAGGTTTCGTAAAGTTAGACATTGTTTATCCAAAAAGTTTGTAGCTGCAGCTGTGGTAACTAGCAGAGCTGGCAACCCGAATGCAGAAACACTACTGACTTCGTGATTGGTAGATAGGTGGAGGGCGGCGCTTCAGGCATGACACAACATGTCAACATCAACATCAGTTGAGGGCTGCAACTTCAATTTTAAAATGACAATATCTTGGCCGGACAACTGTTGTCAGTGATATAAGTATTTGAAATTAACATGATTTCTTAATGTCTGTTGACATATTAGGGCCATTTTATGATTAATTGAAATACATTTCTTACATACAGTTCCTTTAATGATGTCACGCATAGTGCCGTAACTTTTACTAATTTGTCTTGCGTCTAACCTGCAAGCAATAGCCGTCATTTCACCGTCTCGGCTAATTATAGACCCGATATAGTCCGATTATGAGTAACCCACTTCTAGCCAAAATAACCTTGAATTTGGTTACATGTCGTTTTTGCCAAAATAACTTGCGAGATGTAGTACAACGGGGTTAAAGGCTCCACGGGCTAGAATTGTATTTTCATCTAAACCACACGATCGCACAAAAACTTACCTCAACACTTTCCATAACAACGGCTTTTCAAGATTCACATGGACATTGTCTGATCTTTGACACTATCACGGGCAGCAGCGCAAAGTTGATTCTGCGCTCATTTGATCTAATATTTGATGTTTTTAAAAATGTTGTAGATTTAAGTAGCAAATAAGAATCGCTAAAATGACTGAATATATTTTGAAACAAAGGTCTTGTTAATGATTGTCAGTGTTGTTCAATAATGGAAGAATATGTAAAATTATGGTATTTGGGGTAAAAGGCACCCCTGCTGTTGGGGCAAAATGCACTATATTTAACATGATAAACAGCTGGCTGACTTTTCCATTTGTTGACATGACATGGTTCGATTCAGACTGTAAGTATTATAAATTAAGTTGGGTGTCCACCTTAGAGATAATCACCATATTTATAACGAAACCATCATATTTAAAAATGTGATATTAATCATATCATATAATAAAATATAATGTATTGTTACTACTGTAAAATACATTGTTATGGGATCTCCTTCAATGCTTTCAGAACTTTCTTTTTTTAAATTATTTTGTTTCTATATTTCTATATTAACATATTTTAATGACAGCATATTTATTGATCAAAATCTATTCTTTTATTCATCACATAAAAACATATTATTTTAGTGAAAGTATTTGTATCAATACTGTGTGCCTTTTTCCCCATGCTGGGGAGCCTTTTCCCAAATGTGTGGGGTAAAATGCCCCCTCGACACCCCATACATTTTTAAGATTTTTAAATAAAATAAACCCTTTTATGATTTATTTTCACACAAAATCTGTTGCACCATAAATGTTCAATACAAACATATTTATTTTTCTGTATATCATACACTATAGGAGTAATGAAAAGCACATTTTTCTTAAGGTGTGCCTTTAGCCCCGTTGTACCCTATGATATTACATCATGTAAACAAAGTCAACAGTAATTGCAATGTGTTTGGTTTCATTTCTTTGACATATTCTATACATATGACTAGTCTATTCTTGGGCTATGGTTAGATGTCTATTACATTTTCATGGACAGGATGGGAACTGGAGTCCGGGACAGGCGTGGATGTGACAATGTTAAGATGTTTGATTTAATCGCAGGTTGCTTTTTACATTAATTAGGGCTGCCCTCGACTAAAGATTTTTCTAGTTGTCTAGTAGTTGTTAATTTAAGCGATTAGTTGACTAATCGGGCGTTTATATTAATAAGCCATTAATCATAATAAGGAGCCTTTAATTGCCTATATACACTGAACAAAATTATAAACGCAACACTTTTGTTTTTGCTCCCATTTTTCATGAGCGGAACTCAAAGATCAAATATTTTTCTATGTATACAAAATTCCTATTTCTCTCAAAAATTGTTCACAAATCTGTTTAAATCTGTGTTAGTGAGCACTTCTCCTTTGCCAAGATAATCCATCCACCTCACATGTGTAGCATATCAAGATGCTGATTAGACAACATGATTATTGCACAGGTGTTCCTTAGGCTGGCCACAAAAAAGTCCACTCTAAAATGTGCTCACTAACACAAATTTAGACAGATTTGTGAAATAGGAAATAGAAATAGGCCTTTTGTGTACATAGAAAAAGTCTTTGAGTTCAGTTCATGAAATATGGGGGCAAAAACAAAAGTGTTACGTTTTATAATTTTGTTCAAACGTAAACTAATGATTATGAGTGTGTTGTGAACAAAACAGGAGACTGTCTAAACATTTGAATCAATTATTGATAAACTAGTGTTTTCTCTGTTTTCGGACTGCAGAGATTAAGTTGACGATGCTGACTCGTCATCTCAGCATTTGTGGACGCGCCTATATGTAGGATTACATAATCTGAGAATATTTGTTTTCCACTTGAATTGGTTCATTTAAAAGTAGATATTTCAAGCTTTAATTACAAGTCTGTGAGGCAAGTATACACAGAGTTTCGGTTCATTTTTTGTTACATGCTCAAGTTCACTGAGACCGAGAAAGCGCATCCTTTGTTTTCTTTATTTTACAAAAGCACAATGTTTTGTTGTTATTGTGAGTTTACAGAACTCACAGAATTCACTTTACAATTTGAAATGATGTATTACTCTTTTCTGTATGACCAAAAATGCCGGATTCCCTTTTGAAAGGGAACTCGTGCTGCGTCAGCTGATGCTACGGGGAATGCCTCCAGACAGGTGTCTGAATCACTATCGAATCACATCAATCCTATTGACCGACGACAGCCCATGATGTCATCAAGGTGCGACCAGGAAGTATATAAGGGCGCCTTGCAAACATGACACTGCTTCTTCGTCTTCAGGGACTGTTTGTCTGAGTCGAGTTAAAGAATCACAGTAAAAAAGCGAGTATGAAGCACTGAGAAAATTCCAAGCGCATCGTTAGGAAATGCATGGATCCGTGTCCCAGGTATCTTACACCTGAAGACACCCACACTCTCTGTGGGTTCTGTCTGGGGGAAGAGCACGCACGGGAGGTTCTCGAGGGAGCCTCCTGTGCTAACTGTAAGCGTTTCCCCATCCGAACGCTCTGCTCTCGCCTGGCCGTCTTCTCGAGGGAGGAGGGTCCAGCATCTGGGGATGGTCCCGTCCGCACTGAGGCAGAGCACCGGTTACATTCCTGCTTCCCAGATGGATCTGGCTCATCGTCTGGAGAGGGGTGTAGTTCTCCCCGACAATCAGCCAGATCGCGAGGGGCGGCTGCCAGGGGAGGAGTCGGATCTTTCCTCCTCTTCGTCAGCTGGTGCTCTTCCGGATGAGCAAAGGATGGAAGAGCAGGGTGGTGATGAATCGGCTGAGGTCGAACCCTCTCAGCCATCCTGCCCTGTGTACGAGGAGCTTCTCAAGGTTATGGAATGCGCCAAAGATAGGCAGCTGCAGTGGCGGCGCGCTAGGAGAGAGCCTGCGCGTGCGAGTCGCCTCAACGATTGGTTTCTCTCCGATCATAACCCAGCGGCTCCCGGGAGTGGAAAAAGCAGTACTCCTCTGATAAGGCAGGATAGATTTGAGTATCCCACTCATAGCTCTGTATCATTCTGCCTCACCCATGGCTCGGGTTGAGCAGAACTTCGCAACCTTTGTTATATGTTGGTTTGATAGTAAGCTCCCTTGAAGCCAGAGCATTGCCATGGCTGACGCCCTCGCACGGAATGGTAGGCCGCTAATAAAGTAGGACCTCCATGGAGGTGGGTGGCGTATGTGGTACTCCACCCGTTTAGAGTGACAGTTAGCATGGATTGCTAGCAGGTAGCAGGCCCCATCAGGCCTCCCTATAGGCTTGCTATCGGGTAGTAGGCCTCACCACTCCCCTGGATGCAAGTTCCTGGACCCTCCCTAGGGGTGAGCCCCGGAACCAGGATGCCTCTGGCAGCAGGCGTGTGGGACTATAAGGTAGTAGGCCTCACCAGGCCTCCCTGAAGGTTTTCCATTGGGTAGCAGGCCTCACCAAGCCTCCCCTGAGGGCACGTTCCTGGGCTTCAGTCACTTGGCAGATTAGCATGAGCTGTTAGCAGGTAGTAGTTCTCACCAGGCCTCCCTGAAGGCTTGCCATGGGGTAGCAGGCCTCACCAGGCCTCCCCTGAGGGCACATTCCTGGCCTTCAGTCACTTGACAGTTAGCACGAGCCGCTAGCAGGTAGTAGGCCTCACTAGGCCTCCCTGAGGTCGAGTTCCCGAGTCAGGATGCTCGGGCAGCTAGCTTAGCTTGCTACCAGGTAGTAGGCCTCACTAAGCCTCCCTGAAGGCTCGCTATCAGGAAGTAGGCCTAATCCAGGCCTCCCTGGAGGCTCGCTATCAGGTAGTAGGCCTCACTAGGCCTCCCTGAGGGTGAGTTCCTGAGTAAGAATGCTTGGGTAGCTAGCAAAACTTGCTATCAGGTAGTAGTCCTCTCCAGGCCTCCCTAAAGGCTTGCTATCAGGTAGTAGGCCTCACTAGGCCTCCCTGAGGGAACGAGTTCTCATTTTTGCAGTTACCTCGACAGTTGGCTTCAACTGCTATCAGGTATTAGGCCTCATCAGGCCTCCCTGAGGACGAGTTCCTAAGTTTGGACTCTCTGAGAGCTAGCATAGATTGCTATCAGGTTGTAGGCCTCACCAGGCCTCCCTGAGGGATTGAGTTCTCAGTTCGGGAAATATTAACTGGCATAACGCTGACAGCTAGTGGGGACCTGCTATCAGTGACCTGGCCTTTAGCCGGCAGCATCTGAAGGCAGTCTCATACCCTAGCGCGACAATGTGTCGCTTCTGCTACTTGGTCCCCACAGGAGGGGACCCGCTTGTATTTAGCCTACAACCTGGTTTACCTACCTAACTTATTTTTTAAGCTCCCCTCTAGTTGAGGGTCGTCTGTGAGCCAGAGGCTGCCTGGGTCTGATTAGAGGGTCGTAGGCCCCTCGTGAGGCCTCCCGATTAGATCAGCTTGTAGGCCAATCTGGCCTCCTGAGTGTTTCTATAAAGATAAGAGCTAAGTAGATCCTAGGATAGAGCAGATTAACTCCTCTCGCTAGCAAGGGTTGGAAGGCGCTAAGCTGAGTCTTGCTCTCCGGGATACCCGTCTCTGAGATCCGGTCTGAGGAGGACACTGCCAGTCCGCAGTATCTTAGTCTGGATGCCTCTCCTGGAGGCGAATGTCCAGAGGCTCTGTTCTCAAACAGACAGGGGTGGCCAAGCCGAAGTGTTCCATGGAAGCGGCACCAGATCAGGCCTCCCTGGTGGCATTCGGTGAAGTTTCCCGAATAGTTACTGGCTGGGGCGCCCTCGGGTCCCCTAGCCACATTCCCTAAAAGGAACCCCTTCTTTTGAATTGGTTGGTTCCAGGCCTTTGAGCAGCCTGGGTAGGACCTCGTGCGGATGCACTAAGGTTCCTCCCAAGGCTTATAGCTTGGGCTATGACCGTAGGGAGTGCTGTCACTGACAGCCCAATGTGACCAGAGGGGGAGTGGTTCAGGCATTTCAATGGAATTTGCTTGTCCTGACAGTTGTCACTGCCAGTGGGCATGCACTCCCCTCGGCATGGCGGCGTGGGTATATCGTTCCCCGTAGCGTCAGCTAACGCAGCGCAAGTTCCTTTTCGAAAGGGAACGTCTCGGTTACGTATGTAACCTTGGTTCCCTGAGAACAGGGAACGAGATGCTGCGTCGCTTTGCCATGCGATCGGGGCCTGCTTGCCAAACAGTCCCTTCAGATGAAGAGCGGTGTCATGTTTGCAAGGCGCCCTTATATACTTCCTGGTCGCACCTTGATGACATCATGGGCTGTCGCCGGTCAATAGGATTGATGTGATGCGATAGTGATTCAGACACTGGAACGCTGGAGGCGTTCCCTGTAGCGTCAGCTGATGCAACATCTCTTTCCCTGTTCACGGGAACCAAGGTTACATACGTAACCGAGACGGTATTTTAAGTTAAATGCAAGTGATCACGTCGGCGTTTATATAACCGATTAATACAATTTTGGTCGACCAATCCTCTTCTAGTTGATTATTAGGGGGACAGCCCTAGTATTAATATAGTAGAATCCTAGTTACATTAAGTATTTGGAGGCTTGGCTCAGATGCTCAACATGTTTCTTCTTGTCATTTAAAGCCTAGCTTGCTCATGTTAGCTAATTAGCTAATATGTGGCACTGGTACAGTCTGGCCAAGTCTTGGCTCCTCTGATCAAGATTCTGACGAAACTGGAAAGTTGGCATGGCTCTTCATGTCTGAATTCATTATGGTAATTCTGAGTCAGGTTTCCTACTCTCATTAACTGTGAACTTCTAGAGCCAAAGTGATGCTCATCTGTATACAAAAGACTCACTGCCATCAAATATGATCCACAATATATGCAGAACCGGTCTCATAAACGTGTTCATTAGTCCAGATGTTCTTGGAGGTCAACACATGTTGTTTTCCTTTCGAATTGTATGACAGCAACACATCTAAAAGCAGTGAATACACAAAATATCCAACATATATCCAATATATATATATACATAAATAAAAAAAATAACATTTATTTTATAAATCACAGACGTTTGTCAGTATTTTATTTTCTTTCTTTTTTACAGCATACGATGGTTTTTAAGAATTTAACTGAGCATATCCAAGGTAAAATGGGGATGTTTCTGTGAGATAAAACTTATCATTACATATGAATATCCAATATGTGCATTTCTAACATTAGTAATTAGCATTTTAGATTTAATTGAATAGACTTTTATTGAGGATATAATCCAAAAAGTATCTTAGTAGGACCTCAAAGCTTACATGTTCATCCCCTCGCTGTGCTGGTTTATTTTTTGACTTGTAACTGTTGAATAGAGTTAATTGATGTTACGCCATTCTATAAACGGGCAAGAATCTCAGCAGCTGTAAATGGAGTTGCCATGCAAGCCTTTGAGGCTTAATTGTTTGTTGATTAGATTAACATTAACTCGCAGGACCATCTGGGAGGCTTCGGTCGGACCGTCGAGGCTCCGAGAATTCTGGCTCTTTCACGTCTGATGATTAGCGGTTTCGCTCCATGTTTTCCAAATGCTATCGTGTCTTCTGAAGCGGAAATTAGCTGGATACATCCTTGCTGTGGCATATCCAACATAATGCCTGCTGATTAGGGGAAGATATAATCATCTTTTGCTGGCAAATGGTGGGACTCGGAATGTAGAATCTAGTCAATTGAAGATTAAACAGAAAATAATATATTAGAACTGTACATTTACTGTAATAATAGATTTGGGTTACAATGATTGACAGCTGACTAGTTCGCCAATATTTTTCCATTTTTAAATACATTTTCAGCTGAACCAAACAAATTATGTTTATTAATGAGGTCATGAGGTCATCCAACAACTGAATTAATACACGCATGCACGCACGCACGAATATATATATATATATATATATATATATATATATATATATATATATATATATATATGAGCAGTTTATTAATGAGGACAACTAGTTTATCACTTTTTAATTGCATCCAATCATTTTTGCCATCTTTTGTCATATTTTTGTTAACTGCATTTATAATATGTCAGTGAAGTCAACTGGTTTATCTACAATTTTTTTTCCTGTATACATATTTGAAAGGTTGTTGCTGTTAAAGACCAGCCTAATGTTTACACATTGCATAAGCAGGTAGTTTAATTAAGGCGACTAATTAAATTGTATCTGTTTATGTTTAAGATATCAAAAAAGATCATATCAAAGGAGATCATTAATTAGCCCTTTAAATTAAATAAACACTGCAGAATGTACGCAGATGATTTTTCTTTAGTGATTGCTCATTATAGACTGTTAAACTGATTAACTATTATCATGAGTGTCCATTAATTAGAAAACTAATGAAGTTGAGGCACTGCTCAGTAATTGTGTTTTTGTCATTATATCAGATTTTGTGAAGAGTGGAGACAAATCAATATGTATTTGAAATGATCTCTTAATTGAGAAAAAAAAAACTCATTAAGTTCCTTTTAGAGGTTCAGAAGTCTTAGGCCTAGTCCACACGTACACGGGTATTTTTATAACCGGAGTTTTTCCTTCTCCGTTTAAAAAAACAATCGCGTCCACACAAGCACGGTTTAAAAAAAATCTCCGTCCACATGAAAACGCAAAACCGCGCTATGATTGGCTGCCTGATTTCCACATGGGTCCCATCCACGGAGGGATGCTATGGGCTCAGTGAAACCCTTCTACAAGTTTACTTTGGACTCAGTGACAGGTAACTGTATATACAGGGGCAGGGCTCAAGTGGACTGAAGCTTCACACACTTGCCTTACTATGTTGTATTATTGAATTCTGGCACCTCTGTTCTGCAATACAATGAGATAACTGTGCATGTATCTGTATAGGCTACATGTGATAAGCGCTATTAGCAGAGTTATTAAAAGCTACGTCCGCGCTTGCATAGACTCGACTCATGTAACATTAAACAAAATCGATAACGGCGCACAAACTGACGTCAAACAAAGGAGAGAACGGCGCACATTTTGACTTAACAAGCCTAAATCTCCGGTTTCACCGTCTACACGACAACGCTGTAACCGGAGTTTCTAAAAAACTTCACCCTGGCCGGAGTTTTCAAAAAAGTCCGGTTTCAGTAACCGGATACTGCGTTTGCGTGTGGACGAACAGCCAAACCGCATAGAAAAAGCTGCGGTTTTGAAAATACCCGTGTTCGTGTGGACAGGGCCTTAGACTACAAAATTATTAAACTTTTATTTTGCATTGTTTCATATCTATATTTTTTTTACTTTCTTGCCAACATTAAATGTTGCAAATTTTACATTTGAGAAGTGACAGAAATAGTGCAGAATCTTAAATATCTCTGCTTAATTACTGTATATATGTTTATTCTTTTAAACTGTAAAACTATTTACTGTACATTTTTATCCATGTTAAAACAATACGAATAATATTAATAACCATGACAGTCATTCAGAGCTAGTCATGGAATTTTCAACACTAAGCAAATGTGTTCAAATGAACCAGTGTTTGTTTTCACATTCCCAGCAGTTGATCTGAATCTTTCTAAGTAATAACACTCAACTATGGTTTCCTTGAAATGTATACACATACAAAATTTAGTATATAGTCAGCTGTGGTTTATTACCCTAGAAAACCTCTATGCCGGATACCTGGTCAGGGTTATATGAAACCTTAAAGTGGGTAGAGTAACAACATGGGCCATAGATCTGGCCAAGACATTATACAAAACCTAGCATGTTATTACACAAAAGTGTTATGGCATGTAAGACTTTTCCCAAACCTTGAACACAGGGACAAATACTCAATGTACTTGGAAGTTGAGAAGAGGGTTGTATGTTTATGCACTACATATGTAGGCCTATGATTTCAACTGGCAGGAAATTGGAGCAAAACATAATATGCTAATGTAAATGAACAACAACCTAAATGTTTGACTACAAATATGTCTTCCCCTACCTTCCATTGTGGACATACGAACAATAATAATCCAGGCAGGTGGAGCTGGGGAGGTGGAGGGGTTCAGCTTCAGAACTAACTTACAGCAAACACTGAACCAGACTATTTAAATGTTGATCTTGCAGATTGCATGTCTGAGCCCTCTAGAGGTTCATGACTGTACCATATAAATGTTATATATTAGTGATTCTATAATTGGAGATACATTACATTTTGCATTTCAAAAAGTTAAGGAAAAAATCTTTTAACTAACAGTGAATCTTATTGAAAATATATTCTAAATATATTTTAATAATTCAGTGCTTGCTAAACAAAGGTTTCTTCCTTTTTTTACTTTTACGAAGAAAAAAAAAAGATATCAGATTTATCAACTCTGTTACTGTCAGTTCTGTTACATACTGTCAACATTGTTACTCTACCTTGGTAACAGAGTTTAACGGTAACTGAATTGGCCATTTTACCAACTTTTTTTTTGCCAAAAACTCCACTTGAGCACATAACCTTTTGTAATTGTGAAAACAGTTTTGGCGTTTTACAAAATAACTTTTTAGATTAAAATATTTCCACAGAGAGAGCACACATTCCTTTCAGTGCTTCAGATCTTATCAGTGAGGGAACGTGACATCATTTCCTGTATCTTACATAGTTGTGGGAGATAATTCCACCAATTTAAAGGCAAACTATGGTTCGGTAACAGAATTGACACAATATTTATGGACACACATTTTGTAAGATAAAAGTTATTTTTAAACAATTGAATGTTGTAGAATAAGGACATTCTTATGGCTTTTATGGATTTAGGGCTTTTTATAAATAAAATAAATGAAATATTACCTAAAGAAAAGTAAAATAAAATATTTTGATTACATGATAAATGATGTAAAAAATACCCTGACTAAAATCATGAATTTCAGCTATATAAGACATTTTTTACAGAAAATATTATATTGTTATGTCCTGTAACATTTTGTGATCCATGACAATTAGTAAAAAATAATAATAATAAAAGAATTTAATATAAAAAATAAATAAATAATAAAAAATATAACCATTTGTAGGAAAAAAGCAGAAACAAATTATGACTTTGGAAATTGGACACCAAATGTACTTGCAATTATAGAAATACCCATATATATAGAGCTATTCCAATAGGGCTTGCTATTGCAAAATTAAACAATCAGACTTGGACTGGCTTTCCCAGTGATTCCCAATGGCTATTTGTGTATATAGGCTTTAATCATTGTTAAATTGTTGAGGGGAACAATGGTCTAATCTGCCTGGGCTCAATGCCGCGTCCACATCCTAACCAAATATAAATAAAGCGGGCATGAAGACTGCATTTGAGTTAACAACAGATGGGTTCTGTGAACAATATTAGCATTAGCTAGAATTAAGAGGGAACAATGACTGTGTTTACAGTCCCAGATTGCTGTTAATCCGAATTCAGGTCAGTCCGATTTCAGAGTCCAAACACACTGTTTATATGTAACCTAAACACTGCAATCCAAATGCAAATCTTTGTTTACATGTGCATCAGATATATTCTGTGAAAAGAAAGAAATGTATTGTCAGTGTTACCATGTTTTTAGCCTCAATTAGACTTCACTGGATAATGGTACGGAGAAAAAAAATGGCCAGTTAGTTTGTATATTTCTTGTCTGCCAATGAAAATAATGATGTGTAAATGTATGTTTCTTTATATGAACTTATTCAACTCTTGCTTCAGTTAAAATGAATTCTTTTTAAAGTCATTATAAAGCAGTATTTAGAAACAGTGCGGTTATCTAAGGTCAAGGCTGTTTTTAAATCCAAACGTCTCTCAGCAGTGTGAATGTTTCCAGCATTGCCTCAGCTCTGAGGTAAACAAGCCTCGACTTTTACTTTCACAGCAGGACGCACAAACCACAAAAAAGGCTTTGGTATGCGAATCCATTTCATTCTTTTTCATCAGTTAGTTCTTCACTCCCTCTCGGAGTCCTGCCTATGAAATCCCCAAGCATATCTGGCCTAATACCTCAGATGTGAATCCAAACGTTAGGGTATAAACTCATTTACAGTCCGTTTATTTGTAGTCATTTCAGTTGTTTACGTATGTGCAATGCGGATGTATTGCTGATGAGCTTTGTTTAAGCGCGAGTAAAGAGAAAAGATGAACTCTGGTAATCTTGCAGGTTACAAAGTATCCTTCCGCAATTTGGACACTTACTTTTGTTATGGGTCCAAGGAACTTTGTGTGACATTTTGGCTGAATTTCACGGACAAACAGAAGTCACAAACCATTCACCTTTCTTTTGGTCAACATGCCGATTCCACATGATCAACTTGAACCTGAGACTTTCGCCCTCATGCAATGTTCCTGATCTTGTAAATTCCTATTGAAATGACTTGATTTAGTGGCGAAAATTCACCAAACAATGGTAACTGTGACCGCACCTTGGTGCTTGCAACACCAAAATGATGGGTTCAACTCCACTGAAATACACATACTGATAAAGCTCCAACTTAAAGTCACATTGAATAAAGGCATCTGTCAAATTCATAAATGTAAACGTCTATTAAAGTAATAAGCTAGTTGTTAAGGAGGAGCAACTATTAACAAGCCTTTCTCCATCTAATTTGTAATGATTTGAGAAATAAACAAGGATTTTGAGGAATTTGTTAATGTGATACCTTTAAAAGTGCCAATCAAACTGGAGCTTCCAGCGACAGCTGCGCTTTCCAATTTCGTGTGCATTGGCTTATTTTAGTTTAGCAATTTGTGGCATGTTTACGACAAAAACAAAACACATTATAACAGTTTATTTCAGTTCCCTAATTGGATTAGCCATGCTTTGCTCCAAGATTTCTGATATTTCCAGAACAGAGTGTGTTAGTTGCGTTTATACAGTCCTAAGTTTTAAATAATCTTTTGTCTTTATAGATTCTTTAAGAAATGGGTGTGCTATCATTTTGACTGTAAACACTCTCCAAGCATGCATTTTGAATAGGAGTGAGCACGTATCCGCCAACCTACGGTGACTTTGGAGAAAGTCTGGAAGACATCAGTGTTTGCACGGCCCTTGCAAGACATCTGAAAACCCCTTTGTTTATGGGACACAAAATCTGGCTTGGTTTTAACATCACCATATCAGTTTACCTCCCCTGCCTCTTGAGTTCAGTTCTCTCAAGTAAACCTGACACACACACACACACACACACACACACAAACACACACAGCCAGCCATTAGTATTACATCTGACTCACACGTTGCACTTACCTGTTTATGTGGAGTTTCTGGTGTATATCTACATAAATAGCTGCCATGGATTTCACTGGCGTCCATGCATGTACACTGTTCCTGGATAATGTCATTGTGGCATCATAAAACAAGACAGACTGAGAGAAAACAAAGGTACTTTGGACAGTAAAGGCTTAAACTTAGAAACTATTGAAACAGAACATTGTCCAAAATAGGATGCTATAACTTCAGTGATGCCAGTCCTACTTGACCCACTCCGAGTGGGATTCGAACCATGGTCTCCAGTGTGGAAAGCGGGTGCGTTGACAAGTTCAGCCTCTTGCGTCAGTCGCTAGTGCACCTTTTGAGGCCAAGGGAGTGAGGTTTACATGCACAGCTCTTACTATTGGGCCTCCGTTACACTCACCCCACTAAACCTTACTCCCATCCGGGTCACGGTGCCAGTGTAACCCCTGGTTTACTCAAACAGCTCTTACTAGCTGCCTCTGTTAGACTCACCCCCTAAACCTCACTCCCATTCGGGTCACGACACCAATGTAACCCCTGGTTTACTCGCACAGTTCTTACCTGCCGGCCTCCATTACACTCACCCCCGTAAACCTCACTCCCATCCTGGTCACGGCACCAATGTAACCCCTGGTTTACTCACACATCTCTTACTAGCTGGCCTCCGTTACACTCATAATATCTTCATTTGTGTCCTTAAGATTAACGACAGTATTAAGGATTTTGAACGACATGAGGGTGAGTAAATGATGACAAAATTTTTCTTTTTGGTGAACTAACTAAACTAAGATATGGAGCATTTGTGTTTTTCCAATAATTTATTGTAGTAACATATGACTCAAACTATCAATTTCAATCTGAAGGCACAATGAACCATTTGTAAAGAAACGCGATTATTAATAGGCTATATTATTTGTATATATATTATTATATGTTTTGATATTCTTAACAAAAAGTCTCACGTGTTTTTTAAGAAATTCAAAAGATAAACGCTGTTTTGGCACTCTTGTAATGTGGTATGACAGTATGTGCCTCGGTATAAATGGCAGCGCAGAGCGCAAGTGAACCAATAGTTATATCTTCATCTTTACTACTGGTATGAAAAAAACATGAATGCACTTCAGAAGGTAGGCTACATGAAAGGTCCAGTACTTACCGAAATGTATCACCTTTAATTTATTCACCCAAATTAGTCAATAAAACAGCATGTGAACGTCGCATTTACCTCAGGAAACTCATTCAGTGTCCACAGCTTGTTTGCTGCTTTTTCGTTCACTTCATATAAACTATATATATAGGCTATATCTTGAGATTGTTCACGATAAACTGTGGTTTCCTGATATTTTATCATATTTGTGCAGCTTCTTTAAATTATGATTGCCGTTTTTGGCCCAAGACTAATGTTTGAGCAAAGAAAACAAACAAAATATCATGCTAGCCTAAACATTTCTGAGGAGAACCTAAAATAAAACCAGGAGAAGTATAAACTGTCAGAGATGGGCTAAAGAGAAAATTCCCCAGACAGTTTAACATATTTACCACCATCAAACACAGTCTGTTCAGCTTCATCTGGCCTGTTCTCACAAGCTGAATATTGAGACTTCATGACGCTGCACATTGTCCTCTAGAACTGAGTAGACAGGGCATAACGTCATTTCAGAATAAACAGAATTTTGGGAAGGTTTACGTGGCTTGCTGGCACAATGCAGGAAGAGCGTGTTACATTTTTAAATAGATTACACAATAGTGTGAATATTGTTAATAATGCATCAAGTCTCTTAGTGCCAAATTACTTGGAGGAGATCTTTGGAGAAATCAACAAGGTGTCTAAATGTAACGGATGTATGCTAGTGATAACTGTGCATGTAAACTTCACTCCCCTGGCCTCAAGAGACGCTCTAGCGACTGACACTAGAATCCCACTCGGAGCGAGTCTAGTAGAACTAGTTACATTTGGTGCCGTGACCAGGATAAGAGTTAGGTTTAGGGGGATGAGCGTAACAAAGGCCAGCTAGTAAGAGCTGTGCAAGTAAAACTAACTCTACTGGCCTCAAGAGGCACGCTAGCGGCTGCAGTCTTTAGCATCTTTGTTAGCGCCTGCCTCCCACGCCTGAGGCCCCATTTCGAATCCTCCTTGGAGCGAGTTGAGTAGGACTGGTTACATTTGGTGCCGTGACCCAGATGGGAGTGAGGTTTAGGGGGGTGAGTGTATCAGACGTAGTCCAGTAAGAGCTGTGCATGTAAACCTCACTCCTCGAATCCTGCTTGGAGTGGGTCGAGTAGGATTGCTAACATAAAGACAGAGAAGCTCTACAGGAGGAACATTACGTAAAAATGGGAAAAAAAGCAGAACCAACCTCAGTCCTTTTCTTTATTCCTTTTGAAGACATTTCACAGTGTTCCACTAAATGTGACTAAAATACATAAAATGAGTTCAGCTAAACATAAAACAATTCTTTCAAATCTTCACTTTCTTTCTTGCGTGGAACAAAAAATATTCTTTGAAGAGATCTTTCTGCTCTGCTATATACGTTTGAAAACATTGTACATACAACTCTTGCATTATACAGTATATAATATTTCTCTTACTGGAGCCTTTGCTGTGATTTTGTTTGGCAATCTCTTTTTGTATTCCACAGAAGAAAGAAAGCCATATAGGTTTGAAACGACATTAAGTGTTGAAGTAAATGATGACAGAATTCTCATTTTTAGAGTGACCTAAGTCTTTAAAGAGGAGAAGCCGGCACTAGATCAAGCACAGACGATGTTGACTTTTCTATTAGACACCTTTAAAGTGAGTGCACAACATATTGTGTCATAAAAACATCTATTAGCTCTATACGGATGGGGTTCTGTTACATTTAATGCATTTTTTATGTGCATGTGTGCATCTGTGTTGTGCTTGTAACCTCATTTTATTACCTATAAACGGTAAGAATGATGTCAGTAGTTAGACTTTACCGGCCATCAATCACAAAGTACCTAAATGCAAACCAGTCCTGTGAATATACTTTGTGTCATGTGATGGTACCCGTCTGTACGTCTTTACTATTCCTAGTGGTACAAAGTGCACTCAAAAAGAGAGCATTGGAAATGTAGGACACTGAATAAACAGATTAAAATGAAATCCAGAAATACAATTTCCACCAAATAAACAATGAAAACTCACAATAATTTGTTTTATTGCTGTGGCTGTTTTGTTGTTCTTTTTCATTTCTGCTGACAAGGTTTGTGAACATGTCAGCGTTAGAGACTCAATGACATTTATTCACGGTCATTGCAAAGCATACGTGCTGAAGGAAACAGCAGAGGAAATGGAATTTGATTATAAGCAAACAATTGTTTAATAATTTGATGCAATTAATTGGTACATTTTTATGCGTTTTTTTATGTTCAACTCTTTTATCCTAAAAACATGAATGATTTCTCTTTATTCATCCAAAAATTATGAAGGCATTTTAAAACAAATCTTAAATTACACCTGTTTATCATATAAAGCACCCATGTCTCTTCCGAAGACTTGGATTAAACCACTCAATTCATACAGATTTGTTTTGCAACGCTTTTTTTTGGATGTTTTAAGTTTTGGATACCTGGATTTCCAATTGAGAGAAAGAAACTTCTCGGATTTTGGCAAACGGTTGTCTTTCAAATTTCTTCTGCACGCAATAGGATAGCGCTACAACCAACCAGAGCAACGAAGAAGGTGAAGCGATTAGGTGAATATTAATATTTTCGGCAAAATTCCGAACACATCTTTTTTAAGAATGATTTCCGTGCCGTTCTTTTGTCTTTTCTCAAAGAAACGCTTAACTTAAAATCTTCCAGTCACGGCCAAAACCAATTCGAAAGACCAGCTTCTTTGTTTTCAAGTAGCACGCTGAACCGCCGCAACTCTGCTGTCATTATGTTAAGCCCGCCCACCGACTCTATACACGAGGGTGCGTCTAGTTTTCTAAGCTAGGCCTCTCTGTAATTCCAATTCAACTTCCTATGAGCTGTGGCCAACTAAATTCAAATTCCAACTTATTTTGCAGAACATTGGTTGGTAAGTTCACATTGTGAAACTGACTCAGTAATTAATTCAAGGCCAAGATTTATCTCAAAGGCATTTAATTTCACATCCCTAAGTTATCTAAGACTGATGATTTTGCACTAGAACATAAGAAATGTTTTATTACTCCTGAAATTTGTCTCAGATGGGAAATTTGTGGCCAAAATCGTACAGTGTGGACTCTGCTTACTGTAAGTGTTCAAGACGGTGTGTGCTTAGGGGCCATTTACAGGTAGCAGCCACTTCCCTTGCTCTAGAGTCTCACTAATATTGGGAAAATCGCCCACAAAGGGCTCACTTCCTGTGTGTTTGTTGTGGAAGTGATTAGAAAGGGATTTGAGGTAGAAGAAGGTTGTTATCACTCGCTTTGATTTATCACTCTCCGCTGGCAAAGGCTGGCCAAATCTATAAACTCCAGGTGTTTCTGTTGAAACTATTTAGTATAGAAACATTCAGTCTCTGTTCCATCAGAGAGTTTCTGTGTTTTATGTCATGCTATTAAAACATGCATTCAAAAAAACTCTAAATTACATTGTGTACCCCTCTGAGATCTAGTGGCTTTTGTTACTTTATGAATTAAGCTTTTTACAGGGGGAGTTCACTGGTGTGTGTCACTTTAAATTGTCTAGAGACTTCAGTGCTTTTCACTGGGTGATTTGTTGACATGGCTCGGCTTTATTTTTCTAGTTATTTATAGGTTTCAAAGGACAACATATCACTCTGTTAACCATGGCTTAAATATCTCATAAAAATGTTATTAACCATCTTTAATAAAGATGGTTATGTTGAATGTTTTGCACAGCTCAGCGGACATAGTAGTAATGCTGTCACTTTGTATTTAGTGGTGGCATTTATAGAATGCTATTTGAGTACATAATTCTACCCTATTTATACACCTTGATTGTTCTATCTACCCTATATACACACATTCATTGTTGCTATTCTATCTACCCTATGTACACACATTCACTATTCTATCTACCCTATATACACACCTTTGCTATTCTATCTACCCTATGTACACACATTCGCTATTTTATCTACCCTATGTACACACCTTCACTATTCTATCTACCCTATGTACACACATTCGCTATTCTATCTACTCTATATTCACACCTTCATTGTTCTATCTACCCTATATACACATTGTTCTACCCTATATACACTCTCAAGCAAGCTTTAAAAATGTTTAAAGTAAGTCTTACACAAAAAAAGCATGCAGAATATCTGGGCTTGTGTTTCATTATTACATTTAAATGTTTTGAGAAATGGTATCCAATGTTTTCATTTTTTTGCAGGCTCAACCCAAGGAAACATTCATTTATCCATCTGAGTCACATCCCGAGAAACTGAGACTTGTAGGAGAAAAAGCAGCTGGATTTAGTAAGATTTAGTGAGAATTTGTGACCGAATATGTGCATAATGGAATGATATTTCCTTAGCATGCCAACCTCAACTTTAAAAAAAGGCTCCAGCCTCAACTGGTGTTTAACAGGACATGCACACATGCCAGTTATATCTGAAATGGGTCAAGAAATGGCTCATTTTCTAAGATAACAGTATCCTGGTCCATCACAAGCCACAGAAAAGCCAAACACATGGAGACATCTGAGTCTCCACACAAGTTATAAGCAATTTGTTAAAGAATTTTGGAAAAAGCCCACTTTTGTTTCAAAACTTGCCATAATACAGCCAATTCCCTTGTTGATTTATTTAGTAAAGACAGCTATATTAAGGGGCAGCAGGACTTGAGATTAAAATGACAAAAGTATATTGCCTTGACTGATGAATGTGTCAACTGGGTGTCACTTTAATGTGTGCAGCTTCTAAATTGCCCAAATATGGTTTGTAAAAAA
This sequence comes from Romanogobio albipinnatus, assembly GCA_023566225.1. Taxonomy (NCBI): domain Eukaryota; kingdom Metazoa; phylum Chordata; class Actinopteri; order Cypriniformes; family Gobionidae; genus Romanogobio; species Romanogobio albipinnatus. The sequence continues at coordinate 28,167,931 of CM042263.1, read as the reverse complement.
GGCAGACATTTTAGTCATATAATTTTTATCAAACACAACATAAATGTTTCCCATGTTAGCTTAAATGTGCTCTCCGACTATTGGAGTACCACAGGGATAAGTCCTTGGACCCACAGACTTCTCTATTTATTCCACTCAGAACAGCCATACAATCTTACCGCTTCTTTTACAACTACTGTGTGGAGGACACTCAATCTTGCATCTTTATTTCCCCTGTCTGTCATACCTCCACAATCTCATGAGGGATCTTTGTATACTTCTTGGACATATTTTAACTGGTTTTATCATTACCACAAGTTCCCGAGCCCCCACTCCCACCTTCTAATACCTTCCCTTTCCATCTTGTTTTAGTCAAAAGGTCAATGTCTCGAAGTGAGTTAAAACGCTTGATGTCATTTCTCTTTTGTGGGCCACATTATGAAAACTTCCAGGTATTTCTGCTTCAAGCCACATCACATGAAGAAAATAACACCTTTCCTCCACAAATCCTCAGTCAGGTCTAGCAATTTCATGGCTAGACTACTGAGACTTCCTCCTACCACCATTTACTATGTCCCCTTTGATCGCAGGTAATGAATGTAATGCAAAACCTGATCTTACTCATAAAAACAAAATTTATTGAGAAATATGTTATATTCAAATATATGAGATGCATTCTTTGATCAAACTAGTGATATTTGCATTTGCAATATATAGTACCAGTACTAAATGTAATTTTAAATGTATGAAAGTCTAGTCACATTCAGTGACTACTAGGAGCCAAAAGTCTCTCGGGTATATAGTGTATGAACAATGTTATTCTACCATTAAGTTGTACCTTTTAGCAGTTTTAAATGTGATACAACACCTTTTCACTGCAGTTTTGATTCAGTCTCCCAGGGGTACACTGGATCTAGAGGGATTTTATTAGGGTTTTTTTTTTCTTCGTTTTATGGGGTATCCTGTTTTTCAACCAAACCTCCAATGATTTAGGTGACACGCTTGAAGTAAAAGTTCCTCAGGCCAGAAATCAGCTCAGGTTTTTATTGCGCTAGCACTTACAAAGTAATAATATAAAGACAGAAATGAAGTAGAGAGTTAACGTTCGCTGGACCTGTTGATACCCTTTAGGCTTTTTGTACTGCACATTTTTCATGTACGGCTACACAGTTGGTCAAAAAGTCACATTTCCTCGCCAATGGCCTCATCCAGAGCAATTTGCAAAATGAATAAGGATTGCTGTGGAAGAAAGAGGAAAAAGGGGTGAGAATTTATTGCAGGCAAGGTGACCTGGTTCCAAAATGTTCCTGGAGTAGTTTTTAAGTGGCATACGTCATACAAACATTTTAAAACTGAGCGTGACATAAAGTCCAAAAATATGAACATCATATCTTTACAAGTGCAAGATGACCAGTACTTATCAAATCAATCAAATCAAATCACTTTATTGTCACTCTACCATATGCACAAGTACAACAGTAGGTGAAATTCCAAACATAGTAGTCATGACATGACATGTACAACATTTAAGCAACAACAGATTACACATCTGATGCGCACACAATTACTCACAGCACAGTATACACTACAATAAACAATAAATAATTTACACAATGTGAGTGTAGTTCTCACAGCTTTAAACAATATACACATACTTACAATATACATATACTTTAAACAATATACACTAAACATACATTAAACAATAACAGTATACATTAAGCTATAGTAATAATATACAATGTACAGTATACAATATGTTCACAAATAGAAATCCGATGTACAATAGATGCTATATGATAAATAAATGTGTATATAATGTGTGTTATCTACAGTGGGTTGTGCTGAGTGATATTCTGTCCAGTGTGTGTTATGATACTGATGGATCAGGAGTTAAGTAGTCTAATTGCTTGTGGGAAGAAGCTGTTCTGGAGTCGGCTGGTGCGTGTTCTAATGCTGCGGTACCGTCTGCCTGATGGCAGCAGTGAGAGCAGCCCATGGTTCGGGTGGCTAGAGTCTCTGATGATCCTCTGAGCTCTCTTCACACACCGCCTGGCATAAATGTCCTGGAGGGAGGGAAGCTCACCTCCGATGATGCAGCTGGCCGTGCGCACTACCCTTTGCAGGGCTTTGCGGTTGCGGGCAGTACTGTTGCCGTACCAGGTGGTGATGCAGCCAGTCAGCAGGCTCTCTATGGTGCAGGTGTAGAAGCGTGTGAGGATGTGGCGGTTCATTCCAAACCTCCTCAGCCGTCGCAGGAAGAAAAGGCGCTGATGAGCCTTCTTCACAACGGCCTCAGAGTGGACGGACCATGAGAGTTCCTCTGTGATGTGGACACCGAGGAACTTGAAGTTGCTGACTCTCTCCACCGGTGCTCCATTGATGGTGATGGGGCGGTTTTCTCTCTCATTCCTCCTGAAGTCGACCACCAGCTCCTTGGTCTTGCTGACGTTGAGGGAGAGGTTGTGCTCCTGACACCATCGTGTCAGAGTGTGCACCTCCTCTCTGTAGGCCGTTTCATCATTGTCAGTGATGAGACCTACCACCGTCGTATCGTCAGCAAACTTGATGATGGTGTTGGAGCTGTGGGTTGCCACACAGTCATGTGTGTACAAGGAGTACAGGAGTGGGCCGAGAACACAACCCTTATCAAGCTTTCACTGATGGTAGTCTTCCATCTATTCTTGCAGTGTGCTCTGCTCCAAAAACAAGTAAACAGCTTTCTACGCACCCTTAATAGCATCTTAGCATCTTGCTAAGCTAAAAATGCATAGGCTAACTTACAAATATTGGGTAAAATGCTAAATTTCTAACTAGACGGACATGTTTTTTGGTCTGTACTCATTTATTTCATCTTGGATGTTTTTTTTTTTTTCCACTGGCTTGATGCAATGCATGATGGGAAGGATTTCATTTTTTAGAGACAATACAAGCAATAGAATCTATCTGAGGTCTACTTTTGCATTGGAAATGTACCTACACTGAAAAAAGTATAGTATTACCTTTAAAACCATTTTTACTCAGAAATTGCTAGTAAATATCACACATAATAAAAAAATAAAAAAAACACATTTAAAAAAATGTGAAAATTTGAAGTAGAAAGACTAAAATAGTATTTTCTTGTAAAACATACTCCAAATAATCTTTGCTTTAATTTACATTTTTTTTTACAGTGTATGATGCTTTAAAACGCTCCATAATATACAGCTTCCTAGGAAGACAGCTTTATTTTTTAACATTCAGTGTGGAAAATGAAAAAAAGAACATGGTGTCTATCAAATTTCAGCATTGCATCGTGCTGAGTATGTTGTACATGTTTTATAAGATTTATGTAGGCTTCTTTAACAAATTGGACATGCAGTAGAGTAATTTGTAGTAGGAACACAAGAGCAGCTGGAAGAATTAAATAGGTTCTCTGGCTCGTCTCCAAGCCATTTTTTACTGCCTGTTTTTCATTGGTAGTGTGCTTTGTCTAACGTTTAATGACGCTTTGGATTTTTACTGATCTCTCATTTTCCTCTACAGTCTAACGAGGGTGAGCGAGAGGGAAATGGGGGCGATAAAAGTGTTTTGCGGTCAAATTACATGTGCGGTTAAGAAGTGAAATGTGTTTATCTGTGTGACTATATATTTGTAAGAAAATAAGCATGCAATGGCTTTGCTTGGAAAGAGAGGTGAATGTTTACCATGGTGTTGTGGAAGCTAATTGTAGCTTTATATAATTTAGAGTAGTTAAATAGCAGTAAGGGTACTCATTTAAAACATAAAAGTAGCCAGTTTATTTACTTAAACCTAAAAAAGTCATTTATTATTAATATAAGTATATGTATATATAAGTATATAAGTAATATTTCTTGGGTAGAAGTTCTCAGATAAAATGTATTTTTAAGTCATTTTACAATTATTTTGGATTTCATGTCACAGTTTTTAAATTTACTGGGTGTTGGTGCAAGTTTCATGTATATTTAAGAGCACTTCAAGCACCTCAAACAAGCTCCACTGAGTCTATTTTGGAAAAGAATATGAAAGGAAACAGCCGAACATGACAAATCAGGTGTTTTCAATGACAAATCAGCTGATGGTGTTTTCTGCTGTGATTTCCTCCTAAAGTCAGACAATATAATGAACATGAGAAATTTATGTGGTGAGATGAAAATGGAAAGAATTTGCCCACTTTCACAAAAATGAGCCCTGAACAAATAACGCAATGCCTTGGTGTGGTATTAGTTGTAAGATGGATTTATTGTAATCACTGGCCATACTGTATTTTCATGCGATCCATCTAAGTGTAATAAGGCTGAAAACCTCTAAAGTGGAAGAATGCTGTGTAAAAGAAACGTCTCGGTTACGTATGTAACCCTCGTTCCCTGAGGAGGGAACGGAGACGTAACATTAGTGACTAACAAATGGGGGTTTCGCTTAGAAGCCAATTACCTTCGAGGAATCTAACAGTGCCCAATGGCAGTGCCAATGCCATGGGCATGCGGAATTTGCATGCGTAACTCCACCCCACATCGTGAGTATATAAGGAAGTATGCTGGCAACATCGCATTATGTTACTGCTGCGGAGCCAAGACTGAACTCCGTGTTCCAGCAGCACAGCGGAAGTGGCAAAGGGACGTTACGTCTCCATTCCTTCCTCAGGGAACGAGGGTTACATATGTAACCGAGACGTTCCCTTTCGTTCAGTCACTACGACGTAACGTTAGTGACTAACGAATGGGGGTCCCAATACAGTGATGCCACTCGGCTGTCTTCCAGTGCCCTGCGTAAGTGTGAGTACCCTGTCGTAAGACTAGTACGGATGAAGGACTCCCTCTTATCACAGGAATACCAAGGTACACTGGGAAGCATATTCCAGTGGAGATATGCCAAAATGCCTACCCGTAGAGAGGACTTAGAGAGTACACATATGACCCGCTAAGGGCTGCATATGGAAAACTCTGGGGTACCAGCCAAAGGTGGATTTTTAACCCCAGGGATGGCAGGGACTTGCCAAGGGAAAGACACCTGCTCACTGAGGAGGTTTACGGTGGAAATACACGTGTGGGGGTCGCCGGAGGGGAACCATGCACACGGGGCACCTGGCCGGACATGAGGGTCTGGGCTCGAAAGGGCACAATTACTGATGTTGGCATCGACAGTGCTGGAGGAACTCAGGGCTTTCGGGAAGCTCACCTGAGGAAAGGTATTGCACGTATCCAGTCCGTGGAGTGGAATGGTGAGCAAGCGAAGACACCTGAGCCTACTCCATTACCGGCCACTAGTAGAGGCGAGTACATAGTCGGACACAGGCTCCACTCGGAGATTGTAGAATCTGGCGAATGTGTTAGGTGTCGCCCAGCCTGCAGCTCTGCAGATGTCTGTTAGCGAGGTGCCATGCACTAGAGCCCAAGAGGAGGCCACACTCCGGGTGGAGTGGGCCCTAACCCCAAGGGGACATGGTCGACCTTGCTGCTGGTAAGCCAAAACAATGGTGTCCACTATCCAGTGAGAAAACCTCTTCAAGAGCTGGTCTGAGGTCCTGAAACACTGCGTCCTGTCTACGTAAGCACGGAGAACGCATACTGGACAGAGCAATGCCAAGGCTGGGTCTGCCCCCACCCGGGGGCCAGCAGCTGAACAAAGGATTCTCCCCCGGCCCTCCACCGGGGAAAGGAGTGGCCCTGCTGCCATCTCCCTGAAAGAATTTCCCATCCCTGAGCCGTCCGCATCAGGAGCGCCGCTTGGCCTGGCGTATAGCGGGCCGCGGGGCGGCCTGAGCGGACTGGGGCGCCTTCCTACTGCGTCCTCCGCGACCCGGCCCAGGTGAAGGCTGCTGCTGGGGCCAGGCGGGAGTGGCGGGAGCCTTAGGAGGGCGGCGAGCAGGCTGAGGCGACTGTGCCGGCAGCTGGGTGGAGGCAGCAGCTGGCCGCCGGGGCAGTATATGTTTAATAGCCTCAGTCTGCTTCTGGGCGGTTGAAAACTGTTGGGCGAAGCTTTCAACCGCGCCGCTGAAGAGGCCAGCCTGGGATATGGGGGCATCGAGGAAACGTGTTCGCTCGCTGTCCCGCATATCGGCCAGGTTTAGCCACAGATGTCGCTCCTGGACCACAGCTGTGGACATCACCTGACCCAGGGAGCGTGCGGTCATCTTCGTCCCCTGGAGGGCGAGGTCGGTGGAGGCACGCAGCTCGTCCACGAGCCCTGGATCAGCTCCACCCTTGTGCATGTCCCTGAGCAACCTGGCCTGGTAGACCTGAAGGATTGCCATGGCATGCAAAGAGGTGGCAGCCTGCCCCGCAGCTGTGTACGATTTCGACACCAAGGTTGATGTGAATCGACAGGCTTTGGAGGGGTGCTTAGGATCACCACGCCAGGTCAAAGCGCTTGTCATGGCATTGGCACTGCCATTGGGCACTGTTAGATTCCTCGAAGGTAATTGGCTTCTAAGCGAAACCACCATTCGTTAGTCACTAACGTTACGTCGTAGTGACTGAACGAAAGGGAATCGCCAATCCAACACAATCTCATGGCCATTTTACATTTTGGCTAATTGGTGGCTAACTTGTACAATCTCATCTGCTTACACCCCATTGATGGATAGGTTAAATCACATTGTATGAACATGTGACCGTATGTACTTTTGAAAAACGCACCAACTTGAAGTACTTTTCAGATCAAGTCCTGAGGCAACAACGGCACATCAAACTGGAAACAATTTTTATTTCCGTAGGCTGTGAACACTCAGTCATTGGGTTGTTTCAAGGTCTGACTGTCAGAAAGTGTCTTGTGCCTCTTGTATCTGGTAACTGCAATTTTGAAGAGCCCTTCTGTTCAGAACAGCTTTATAAACGGTGTTTTTGATGTTGCCATCCTGCTTAGGGCTTTTTAGAAACCCGTTTGGATTGAATTGCAAATTAGGATTTTATTCAAGAGCACCTAGTTTGGTTTTTCATTTGTTGAAGAAGTACTGTCACTCACTTGAGTGCCTCATCACTTACGTAATGGTAAATTATCCCATTTTTTTATAATATCATTAGGTGGGTTTTAGGATAACATTTCATTTTATTTGTATTATATATTAGGTTATATGTAGATTACATTTTTTATTCCATTATTGTTGCTGTATATACTGTCAGTGGCAAGATAAAATATGTGAACCCCTAGCAGAATCTGTGAAAATGTGAATAATTTTAACAAAATAAGAGCGATCATGCATGTTATTTATTTTATTTAGTACTGTCATGAATAAGATATTTTACATAAAAGATGTTTACATATAGTCCACAATACCTGATATTTGTCCTGAGCAGTTAAACTGACCAGAAAAATCCAAACATTCTTCAGGTTTCCAACATATTCTGCATATTTGAACCCTTTCCAGCAGTGACCGAATGATTATGAGATCTGAGGACGATTGAGGGACTCAAACACAACTATTAAAAAAGGTTCAAACGTTCACTGATGCTCCAGAAGGAAATACAACGCAATTTGACGATCAAGGTCAATTTTACTTAATTTGTCTTCCGGGAAACATGTAAGTATCTTCTGTTGCTTCTGAAGGGCAGTACTAAATGAAAAAGAAGAAGAAGAAGATATTTAAACAAAATAAGAACAATTTGGACATCTTCATCCTGTGCAAAAGTGTTCACCCCAGCTCTTAATGTGTTTCCTTCTTGGGCATCAGTGAATGTTTCAACCTTTTTAATAGCTGTGTTTGAGTCCCTCAATCGTCCTCAGATTTCAAAATCATCATCCTGGAGGATTTTTCTGAAGAACGTCAGTTTAACTGCTCAGGACAAACAAGAGTCTCAAGAACAACCATCACAAAACACACACACAGCCGTGGATCATCCAGGGAATGGCTACATGACTCAAGCTGATTGGCCTCTGATGATCCTGCAGCTAATGAGATTGCTTGCTCAACATTTAAATAGTCTGGTTCAGTGTTTTCTGTAAGCTAGTTCTCTAAACCCCTCCACCTCCCCAGCTCCTCCGACCTAGATATGATACAGGATTTATGTATGTCTATTTATTCAGCAGTAGATCTTACATGCTCACAGCAGCGTGTCTGTGTCTATTAGCAGTGCAAGTCTTGATCTACTTGATCTGCATTAGCAGCAATAATAGTCTAGTCCGTCAAGACCAAATACATTAACATTGCCATATTTAATAACATGCTAATATATTTTGAGAGTTCTCATGATAAATCATAATACAGTATATGTAATTATTTTGATTAATTAATTGGCAATTTTATGTATTTTAAAAAGATTGACATTTTTAATCCATTGACTTCCCTAGAAGAAACACACATTGAAATAAATAATGTGGAGGATTAGTAGCAATACATTGCTGTTCTGTTGCGCAAAGTGACCCTCCTGTCTGCCCTCCATGGCAGTATGCGAGAGTGGACATTAATGAGCTGTGTGCTGGCACAGGAAGTTCCGGAACAATGACTTTAACAATTAAGAGAGATCAACTCTGATGCCCCACTGATCACACAGGAAAGGGCTGACTTTGATGGAACAATTTTTACCTTCATTCCCGCACACACTTAATCCATCTGTGTGTGTGCTCTGTAATCTCACGCAGCCAATTATCTCAGCAGGCTTTGAATGTTTGCTTATGAGCTCCAGTAACTCTCCTCTGTATTGCCAAAGAGCCCTGTGCTTTCATTTGAACCCCTGAGCCACCATCATTTACCCACTTTACAATGTAAAGAAAGGAACATTTTTCATTATGATGGCTTGACAAAGCACACACTGCTATTTATTTTGGGTTAGAGTTTTTTTCAGAACCCTTAACCCTTGACCAAAACTTCTGACTCTTCCTTGAGCTTTCAAACTACCACCAAACTTAACCCAGTACTTCAGGCTTTTCTGACTTAATGGGCTTTATTTTTCTTTCTAATTGATTGGTCTTATGGTTTTCCTGAAGGAACACTCAAAAATCCCCCAAATCTCCTAGACTTCCATTGAGTATGTGTGTAACTCATCCTAGAGTTTTCAAGCTAAATCAAATCTTGGCACAGTCCTTCAGTATGAAAGCCCATTTACACCTCAAAGTAAAAAATAAATAAATAAAAATGAAAAAGGTAATGGCAACTTTATATCTCCCTACTTAGGTCGTGTCTTTATTTCTCATAATCTACCACTTGTAAATTAAAATCTCTCACAATTTTGATAATCTCTCAAATATCACAATTGCAACTTTATTTCTTAAAATTGTAATTTTATTTATATCTCATAATTGTGACTATATATACCTTTTGTGACTTTTTAAGCCTCACAACTGCAAATTAATTCTTCACAATTGCATCTTTTCAAACAATTGTGTCTTTGAAACTTGTAAAATTTTGGGAATTTGGTTTCTCACAACTGTGACAAAATTTCGGAATTGCGACTTTGTTTCTCAAAATCGTGATTTTATACAGTATCTCACAACTGTGACTATATTTCTCATAACTGTATATTTGCTTCTACCAACTGTGGCTTTATATCGCACAATTGCGACCCTTTAAATTTTGCAACTGCGATTTCTTATATTTCTCACAACTGTGACTGTATCTCACAATTGCAACTTTCTCACATTTTGACTTTAATTATTGTTTTATTATTATTATTATTATTATTATTATTATTATTATTATTAGTAGTAGTAGTAGTAGTAGTAGTAGTAGTATATTTTAAGTGGTTAGACTTTCTTCAAACAATTTTCTTCTAATAAATCCCAAAAAGCAGAACACAGCAGCACAATATTGTTTTACAGCGCTAAATATGGGTTATGTTCACATGAAATTAAACTACATTCAACTTATTAGAACTTTTGTTCTCTACTTTACTGTTACAGCCAGTAACAACAGTCGGATCTCAAAAGTCCTAATTTTGACAGAGGAGATCTGCTATTTGTCTCTTAAGTAACAGCTTGTAATAATGACAATTACAAAGTCACCCTAGATTATGAATAAATGCTTAGGAAGTTTTCCGAAGTCATATGTGGTTTTCTCTGTTTCTGGAACATGACTGTCAAAAAGCTTTAATTTATTTTTCACTCTTTTAGTGGGAAACTCTAATGAAGAACACAGACCATGAAGTATGATGATGAAAATACTAGCAAATTCCATAAGGAGGTTCGAGGTGAGATTGCCAGACCTACAGAGATGGACCAGTTTACTACCACCAGCATAGCAAATCTGTAATTATAATGAAAGTTGATACGGTGGAGTAATGCATCTTAAACACATTAACTTAAAAAACTACCTGTCAAATATCTACAAAAATATGATTGATCTATTTTCATTTCAGGTAACGTCCAGTGTCGGGAAACTACGGATGTCAAATCAGCAGATATGTAGTGCAAACCGACTTCCCTCCATGCCTCACCGTTGCTTTGCTATCAGAACCGCAGACCCCCTCCCTATCGGGTGCATACGTTAAGCCAAATAACACACAGCAGATGCCCGCGAACCCCAGTGCTGTAATGTAGTGAAAGGAGGAAACTGGGGGTAGTATTTTGGGTTCTCAACCGTGCCAGTTTTCTTTATTTTTCCGCAGCCTCTCCAGAGCTGTAGTGGCCTGCGATGGAGAGTCCCAGGGGTGCAGCAGTGTAATGGTAATACGGACCATCTGACAGCTGTCAAAACAGCCCTGTTAGTCAAGCAATGAGGCCTGTCAACCTGCTGAAAAACTAGTCTGCAGTCTCTCAATTTTTCTCTCTCTTTCCCCGACTTACTCACTTTACCCTAACTGCCACAAAACAGAGTCGGTTTCCTCTCTGGGTTGACCTTTCACACTCCGGCCGGGTCCATACAACAACATGTTCTAGTAAAATGCACAACTCGCAGCACAAAAGCCTCAAAGCGGGAAGTGTTTTTAGGAGCACTCTAAGTCATTTTTCAATCATTATTCAAAATTTCTAAACATCTTTAGAACAAGAAGATTTCTCAAGAATTTTAATGTTTCAAAATTCCGAGAATATGTAGGATATATGCCATTCAAAAATATGGAGTTAGTAAATTAATACTTTTATTTAGCAAGGATTCAATTGATTACAAGTGACAGTAAATACATTTATAATGTACAAAATATTCTCAACTATTTTCATCATTGATAATAATTGTGTTTCTTGAGCATCAACTTTATTAGAGTTGTTACATATTAGAATGATTTCTGAAGGATCATGTTACACATGAATACATTACATTTTACAATATATTCACATTGAAAACAGCTATTTTAAATTGTAATAATATGTTACAATATTGCAATTTTTTTGTTTTTGATCAAATAAAAAAAGATTAAAGACTCCAAACTTTTGAAGAGTAGTGTATGTTTTATATTGAATATACACTATATATTTATAGAAGATATATTCTATTTTTCTTAACCCATTGATAATTACTATTCTTAAGTATCTTTATTATTTTATTTTTTAATATGCTATGCTTTATTCCAAGATGCTCTCAACAAATATCTAACAACAAATCTTATGCAAAACTATGAAAATTCAAAGGTGAACATTTTTAAAAACATTTCATGATGATGAATTCAAAGTCAAGCTATAGGTAATGCAAGTATGCCAAATAAATCAACTACACTACATTGTATAAAGAGTTCATGTCCTGGGATACTGGACATATGAAATACAGTACTCCAGTAAATATCTCTAGGAAATAGCAGCGTCAATGTCTTTTCTCATGTCAAATTAAAAACATTCCTGTAATAATCCTTCCCTTCCTGATTATTAAACTTTTGGCTTGAAATCTAGACACCAGAAGGATATGCAATTGTTTCCATTGAAGAGCACTTGGTTGCAATAGATTACAGGTGGACACTGAAGTGAACACTACATTGTTGCATATACACCTGGGTTTAATATAAAATGTATTATATTTCACTATATAATGGCCCAACTTGACATTTGTTTGTAAAATGTATTTTTTTTGGTTCACATTCCTTTTATTAGATTGTTTTGGGTTTATATGATAGGAAAGTAGAAAGAAACGACAGGAAATTATGTAGAATGTAATATGTCTGTCCACATTGAAGCAAACACAATGAAAGAAAGTCAATCAAAGCATTTTTTATGTTGGATATACAGTTTTATGGATTGGGATTTTGGACCAATGAGAACTAACTGTGGGCATGGCTATTCAGAATAATACCACATGTAACGCTAGTAAGAGCTGTGTGAGTAAACCTCACTCCCCTGGCCTCAAGAGGCATGCTAGTGACTACCCATGCCGGAGACACCGGTTCCAATACCGCTCAAAGCAGTGCAAGTAGAACTGGAGTAAACCAGGCGTTACATTGGTGTCGTGACACGGATGGGAGTGAGGTTTAGGAGGGTGAGTGTAATGGAGGCGAGCTAGTAAGAGCTGTGTGAGTAAAGCAGGGGTTACATTGGTGCCGTGACCCAGATGTGAGTGAGGTTTAGGGGAGTGAGTTTAACGGAGGCCCGCTAGTAAGAGTTTCAGTTTCTAATACAACTGCTGTGGGAGTGATGGCAAATTACAACCGCAATAAAGCACTCAATATTTGTTTTCCTCTTTTGTAAAGTCATATAATGCTATGTTTTCTTTTCTTTCGCTATTGGAGCAAATAGGAATGCAAAGATTATATGTGTTGTAGTTTCAGTTCACCACTATAGAATTTTACCCAACTATAACTTCTTCTGCTGAAAACCATGGAAATGTGAAAAGGACCGATTTGTGGCCAAAAAGCACTTTTGCATAGAAGTTGTCATTGTTACTTTGAACTTTTTATACTGCAGTTAATAAATCACATGAATTCAGTTGGTGAAAACTCAATTTTGGCATTCTGTGCTTTGCTATTGAGTGTTAAAATAAGAGCTTTTCAGCCTGAGTGAAATTGGTGTGCTTGGACACATCGATGGCTATTTTCTGGATCCTATTTGGTAAGTTGTTACTTTCCGTCCTAAATTGTCACTTTTCCACTACAGGGCAAATTATCCAGTATAGGTCTGCATTTACGTTCAAGCACCTGATGTCCTGCAGAAAATAGGCCTCAATTTCACAAGATAAGCTGCTGAGATGCACTGATATGTGGGAAGAAAGCAGGGTTTAAAAAAAACCCACATTGAATCATTAACTCAAGCTCAGCTGAGGGCGTTAAATACAAAAATACCTTGCATCTAGCACTGATTTGGGGAAATAACAGTCATAACCTCAGTTTTAATTCTAGTAGTGTATTTTGGCATAGAACAGAACAGCTGTGCTGTCATTTGTTTGGAGGTCACGTGTGAGCCTGGTGTCAGGCTGTCATGTTTAAAGGTGAAGTGAAGCCAGCCATCCAGAGAATACTGAGGGCAAGTTCAAGAGACTTTAAATTGCTACCAAATAGGAAAAGTTGAATGCTCTTTTAGTGCATCCTGCACTTTGTAATTTATGGATCCATCATCATTATATCCACACTAAATGCATCATCAAATGCAGGTACCATTGATCTGCCCAGAGCTTTTCACCATTGACTGAGTCAATTGCAGTATGTAATTTAATCAATGTCTTTAAGTGAGTTTGGCATTTTAAGATTTTCTGTCAGTAATCGTCGATCTCAAAGATGCTTTAAACAAAACACTACAGTTTTTGGTGATAGACTAGTATGTAAATCTATAATAAAGTGATAAATGACAACAATATTTCTTCTTTTTGTCAATGCACAATGTTATTTATTAAAAATTGAATATTGCAGTATTATTTATAAACAATCTTTCTGTGCACATCAATATTATTTCTTAAATTCATGCCCTCATAATCAGAATCACTTCCCCTCCCTCTTGCAGAACATCTCTTCTCTTCTCTGATGACAAGGGCGGGGCAACCTGTCACTCACATGAGATCCACCAATAGCAAAATACAGCCATCCAATCAATTCCCCACAGACAAAAATAAACCCCGCCCTACATTTGTTCTTGTTCTTGATTTGGCAGACAAAAGTTGTTCAAATATGAATGAGCAGAGACGCAGTTGTTATTTTTATATATGATTATTTTTAATAACTTTCTTCTTCATTATAACAATTGTCACACTGTGTATTTAAGTCATTGTGTGAATAAACTGAATTTGTAATGTATTTAATATATTATTGAACATATAAAGCAGGATGGATCTTTATCGTTCATCAACTGGAAAAAAAAGAAATTGATTCCAATGATATAATTCCTCTGTACTGTAATCGTTATAGTTGTCGTGTGGACTCTCATATTCTGTTAAATTAATAAAGATGTATATCTTTATTGTTATAGTTATCGTCCTTAGTGTGAATGGGCCTTAAGTGTCTATCTTCTGAAAAATGTCTTTACACTGTCTGAAATGAGGTCAAGTTTCTGTAATGCACATGTCATATCCATTATAGCTTGAGTCCCTAATGCTGGTGGAATGACTGATTGGGAAGGGGGATATGAGCGTTTGGAGGGAGACACGTTGACTTTGGCTTGTGTTTGAGGGTACTGAGGGGGATCGAGCATTTCTGCTTCCCACCGTTACCTGGCGAGAGTGTCTGGAAAGCCAGCTTGCAGTATGGTCAATTTGGCCAACACAAACAGGTGCTGGTTCAGACGTTCTGTCTTTAGATGGTCCCTTGCCATTTGCCAGACAGCCAAATTAATTAACTTCATTCAGACAGTCATAAAAAGATATTACGAGAAAAATATTTTTGAGACATTTATGTTGGAATTTTTGAAAACAGCAAAAAAAAATTGCACTTGAAACATTTTTTGTTGTTGTTTGATAAATAAATTAAAGGTCCCGTTCTTCGTAATCCCATTGTTCAAACTTTAGTTAGTGTGTAATGTTGCTGTTAGAGCATAAATAATACCTGAAAAATTATAAAGTTCAAAGTTCAATGCCAAGCGAGATATTTTATTTAACAGAAGTTCCCTTTCAAAGCCTACAGCGAACGGCCGGCTTGGACTACATCCTAGTACAGCCTGCTTTAATTACGTCAGTAGAGCAGTAGAACAGACTAACCTCCGCCCACAAGAATATGCGAAAAAGGGGGCGTGGTCTTGTTGCTCTCCCACGTGGAGAAGAGGAAGTGTTGCGTGGAGAAGACGAGGACGAGAGTGTTGCGTTTGAGTGTGTATTTGCATGGAGAGTTCCTTTCACTGGAACTAAGGGGCCAAGTCCAACCCCTGAAAAACAACCACACTCCATAATCCCCCCCTCCACCAAACTTTACACTTGGCACAATTCAGGCAGGCAAGTACGTCCTCCTGGCAACCGCCAAACCCAGACTCATCCATCAGATTGCCAGAAAAAGAAGTGTGATTGGTCACTCCAGAGAACACGTCTCCACTGCTCTAGAGTTCAGTAGCGGAGTGCTTTACACAACTGCATCCCACACTTTGCATTGCACTGGGTGATGTGAGGTTTGGATGCAGCTGCTCGGCCATGGAAATCCATTCCATGAAGCTCTCTACGCACTGCTCTTGTGCTAATCTGATGCCCCATGAAGTTTGGGGGTCTGTAGCAATTGAAGGTTGGCGACTTCTGCTCACTGTGACCCTCAGCATGCACATGACCCCACTCTGTGATTTTACGTGGCCTACCAATTCGTGGCTGAGTTGCTGTTGTTCCCAATTGCTTCCACTTTGTTATAATACCACTAACAGTTGGCTGTGGAATATTTAGCAGTGAGGGAATTTCACGAATGGACTTATTGCACAGGTGGCAACCTATCACGGTACCACACTTGAATTCACTGAGCTCCTGAGAGCGACCCATTCTTTCACAAATGTTTGTAGAAGCGTCTGCATGCCTAGTGCTTGATTTTATACACCTGTGGCCAGGGAAGTGATTGGAACACCTGAATTCAATGATTTGGAGGGGTGTCCCAATACTTTTGGCAATATAGTGTATGTACTATGTCCTCATCTTTCTGCTTCATTAATACTGAAGGGACTTACACAATGCTGCCAGTCATATTTCCTTTGCCCTGAGCCCAGTCTGATTTTTCACGTTGATGGGTTAGCCGTTTTAGCTGAGTAAAACTTAGGGATGAAAACATCAGATTAAACTGCTCCCACATAGCCATTGTTCTGCTCGGACATTTGAGCATGCTCTTTCTCTTCTCCTTATTTTAATGAGAGCTCTCCATAAGTTTTCCATGCCCTCTGCTCTCCTTCTCCTTTGGTTCCATTAAAACAAAGCACACTTGGAAAATGGGCATACGCGTATGGCTGCTTTCTAACAACATTCTCTTCTAACAATCCTCTAACAACTTCAGCATTTGACCTAGTTTATAGTTTAGCACATGTGAAACGCACACGCTTCTGAGAGAGAGGAAGAGAGAGCGAGGCGAGGGCGAGACCTGCTCATTTTGTTAATAATGTGGGTGTTTCGTTCTACATCCACACAGAGGTTCAGAATAGTTGATGGCTCTCGAAAGAAGTGGAAATAGCATTATTAGGTTGAACAGGGGACATTTACTCATCCAAAACGAAGCTGATAACGTTACATGCCATCATGCGTTTGGATATCTATTAAAGCACTTGTGGATGAGTGTTTGACTCAAACACATGACACTTTTAACAGTGAACTCAAGATATTTTAAATAGATAACCATGCTTTCATCATGATGTGCATAAATATAATAGTGTGGTTCACCCCCAAATGTAATAGAATTTAAATATTAATTTTATAGAACACAAGTTCAGGTGAAAAATAATGTGACATCCCTTTTTGCATTATTGACAGCAGCACTCATCCTTACATAAACAAATCCTGATCATATTATTTGACAATGTACAATCAACGTTCACATGATCAGTGAATGTCAGTTTGCTTATTTGATCGGTAACATAGAAATGGTGCAGCGTCTTAACAGCAAAATCTTTGTT
Organism: Romanogobio albipinnatus; assembly: GCA_023566225.1. Lineage (NCBI taxonomy): Eukaryota > Metazoa > Chordata > Actinopteri > Cypriniformes > Gobionidae > Romanogobio > Romanogobio albipinnatus. Next base: position 28,151,110 of record CM042263.1, on the reverse strand, counting down.
TTTTTCATATGGAGGATGAAACCTGCAAAAACAATAAATCAAAAATATGCAAATAAACAAACAAACAGACAAACAAATAAATCCACAAAATTCTAGACAGACAGACAGATAGATGGGAAGGGAAAATAAATACGAAGCTACATTCAAAATATAAATGGAATAATAGGTCAACTTTAAGTTTAGAATTTGATTTAACTTTCTTTTATCTAGATGTTCAAAAAAATGATGAATTAGATGAACGCATTTTAAATCTCAATAGCCTCTCTTCACAATACAATGTTTTTTATAGATAGATAGATAGATAGATAGATAGATAGATAGATAGATAGATAGATAGATAGATAGATAGATAGATAGATAGATAGATAGATAGATAGATAGATAGATAGATAGATAGATTTAGACTTTAGAGAAGATAGACTTTATTTATTGTTGTAGTTCCATATTTTGTTCCATATTTCTATATATGTGGTCTCAAAACACCCCCCCCCCCACACACACACACACATTTTTTTTTATATAATAATAAAATAAATAAAATAAACAAACAAATACAATTAAAAACAATTAAAATCACAAATTAGAATAACTGTTAATGTTTAGAATTAGAAATGTTTTTAAAAATGTTCACAATTTTTTTTTTTTTTTTAATAAATAGATAATAAATTAATTACATTTACTAATTTACACTAATTTACATTTACATTACTTTATTTTTAAAAATTGTATAAAAAATCATGAAACGTTAAATTACTTTATAATGTAATTGCCTTTTTCATTCATTATTTATTTATCTAGACGTTCAAAAAATGATGAATTAGATGAACACATTTTAAATCTCAACAGCCTCTCTTCACAATACAATGGTTTTTAAAAAGTCACAATTATGACGTAGATAGATAGATAGATAGATAGATAGATAGATAGATAGATAGATAGATAGATAGATAGATAGATAGATAGATAGATAGATAGATAGATAGATAGATAGATAGATAGATAGATAGATAGATAGATAGATAGACTGATAGATAGACTGATAGATAGATAGATAGATAGATAGATAGATAGATAGATAGATAGATAGATAGATAGATAGATAGATAGATAGATAGATAGATAGATAGATAGATAGATAGATAGATAGATAGATAGATAGATAGATAGATAGATAGATAGATAGATAGATAGATAGGAATAAACTAGCAATATTCCATAAAAAAAACAAGAAGCCCATTTTGATTTCATGGTTACTTTAAAGCCTTCGTTTTACTTTTGATTAAGCAAAATAAACTTCTTAAATGTAATTATTATATCTCAAAAAGAGGATAGCGATTGACAAAATGTTAAAAGTGTATGTTATAATAAATGTTTAATTTTACATTTTGATTCGATATGCAGATTCTACTATAAATACATACCTTCCTGTATAAGGTGAAATATATAAATAAACATCATACTTTAAAGATATTAAACGCGGCTCTTTATTAGTAGGCATTCAGACCGGGTACAGACTGTAATTAAATGTGAAGCGGCTGCACTGAACAGCAGGGAACACCGGCTGCAGTCGCTGCTGTCTGCGGCTCAGCACAGAAAACCCACTGGGAACGCTTGGACCCGTCCTAATAGTAGCCAACTGTTTTTATGCAGCTGAGCCTTTCTTATCTTCTGCACTATCAGGGTCCATTGCTTCCACAAATAAAGGGCCAATTAAACCCTAAGAGCGCCACAGAGATCAAAGCCGCATCCCGAAAAAGGAAAAACAGTGTGGGACAGTAAAACAACTGCATGATTGTGGATTATGAGGACTGAAGGGAAGTGACCCACCACAGACCGAACCGGAATGAGTGTTAGGTGTCTAAATGTGGATGACTGACCACTTGAAACGCTGAGTAGTCAGCTGCATCTTTCTTAATAATAGGGTTTGGCTCTGTTCAAGCAGAAGTCATTTAATGCAAATATCAGAGAAACCTAGCTTTAGATAAAAGGTCTAGATGTTAAAATGTTCATCAAAACTACTGTACCTTTAAAGGGATAGTTCACCTTGAAATTAAAATAAAGCCATCTTTTACTCACCCTGCTGTTGTTCCAATGCCCTATGTCCTTCTATTTTTTTTTCAGACCTCAAAAGCAGAAATTAAACAAAACGTCCAGCACGTGCTCCTCCATATAATGGCAGTGAGTGGCGACCACGCTAAAACTTTTACGACAATGATACAAAAGTATCACGCAATGATACAGTGAGACACGCGCCATATATGTAAAGTGTTCAGGAGGCATACTTTAAGGTTTTGCAAGAAAGAAGCATTATTATTCAGTCAAAATACTGAGCTCAGCTGTTACTCTGCATGCGTTCCTGTGAGTGTGCGCAAGCTGTCAGCAGCCGCTCATGCTTACTATAACTTACTATACCCACGATAAGCAGACACACGCACCATTTTGAGAAATCAGGCTCAACAGAAACAAACGTGACTCTCGTGTTTTCTATAAGGTAAATAATAAGAAATAATACAATAATACTAATAATAAGGTAAACCTCCTGAAGTGACTGTTGTGTACCGGTTGTCATGACAACATTGCGTGAGCGACTGCTGACAGCTTGCGCGCACTCACAGGAACGCACACAGATTAATGGCTGAGCTCAGTATTTTGACTGAATAATATGGTTTCTTTCTTGAAAAACCTCATTGTGTGATACTTTTGTATCCTTTTTGTAAAGTTTTAGGGTGGTCGCCATTCACTGCAATTATATGGAGGAGCACGGTCCGAACAAGATAGAAGGACATAGGGCATTGGAACAACAGCAGGGTGAGTAAAAAATGGCTTTATTTTCATTTCAGGATGAACTATCCCTTTAAGACTTGTGAAGGGTTGACATCACACTTGGTTTGAATTTCTCAACCTGATCACTTGAAAAAAAATGTTTACGAGGAGGCAATTTCACATGAATTTGTAAATTGTGATTTGTATGGAAACATATTCGGTTAAAAAAAAAAAACTGTCCACACCTAAACGTAACGGTCACAATGAAAATTAGAATAAAAACGCACAAATAATTTAAATTGAATAATAAATAAATGTGTGCAAACACTGTGCTTTCTAAATAAAATATTAGTTAGTAAATTACAGTAAAAGCTAGTATGCATGTACTACAGACTTCAGCAAGTAGCAAGTTAGATGTCCATGTTGTAGGCAATTCTTAGCATGCTAGAAGTAAAACAACAGACTGTCACGTAAATGTCTTTTTCAAAACCCTCTCAACATTTTAAATTACTGCCTTGTGTTTTACATAAAAATATTCCACTGCATGTCTTTAGCGGTGACACAGAAAGCTTACACTGATATATGTGTGTGATTAAGAAGATTTACCGAAGGGAAAAGAAATCCTTCCCCATGAAGTTTGGTATTTAGTGTGTGTGTGTGTGTGTGTGTCTGTGTGTGCATGTGAAGTTTGTGTGTCATACTCCTTTGGGAATGAGGTAAATTGTGGTGTGCCCAGTGTGGGAATTGGTTTGCATTTTTTGCTGAGAGAAATTCAAATTCCAGAATAAATTGCCTGTGGAAAATATGAATGAAATAGCATGAAAACCGAACGCCAAATTCATTGCATCACACTTTTACTGGATCCATACGTTGCACAAGGCAATGATTTAGATATATCTGCATACTGGGGGTTGCCCGATGAAGTTAGGCAAGTGAAAACGATTTTCAGCACTGGTCAATCTCTGGCTCGCAGCCGCGGCTCTATTGATTGCATCTCGCCACAGTTAAACATAAATTAACACCAGTCAGAAAGTGAAACCAATCTGTTCCTGAGAAACACAACCTCAGTCGAAAATAAACCTTCCGATTCATTCCAGTAATGCAGAAATTGTGCTAATTTATTTATTTTCAATTCCCATTTTACATAATGCCATCATACTATGACTTTAGTGTAATGCTGAGCTTCGCAAAAAAAGGGGTGGGTATGAATTATGCAGGACATATACATGAACTATGATGTGACATGGTGGGGAGGCTTAAAATAAAATCTTAATAAAGATCTCGAGAGAGGGATGGTTTTATGTTTGCTGTGCGCTTTGGGACCGCGGGGGTCTGTATCACACCATTCGTCATAGTGACAGGTCAGTGGCGTCAAGTGCCAGCAAGTGTGACATTCCTCAGTGCCCTAGACCACCAGAACCGAACGTGCTGTACACACACACACACACACACACACACACACACACACACTGTCCTGACCCCAGCCACACATCTGGAAAGATATACGGCAAGTATATCCCCTCTTTACTAAGCGTATCACACCCCACAACCCCCTTCTGTTTATATGTCCGTTCAAAAGTTGTTGGGTCTAGGTGAGGGAGAATTCGTATCACTAATCATACATATAAGAGCTGATAGTGTTAGAAGTCACAAACTGCAGACTCAACAAACTGCCTTGTTTGCACAACTACCCTGATTATATTGTCTTTTATCTTTTGAAAGAAAATAAAACAATAAAACCATGAGAGGTCATGCTGTGGTTATGGGGTGCTGTCAGGTGCTTTAACCCCTTGAATCACGATAAATATTACATGTAATGCATGACTGCTTGTGGCTATATATTTATTAAGTTATTTTATGCATTTTTTGGCCTCTATTTTGATAGGATTGCACATGGAGAAACGCAAGAAAAGAGAGAGGATGAGATAAAGCAATCACAATATAAAATATAGCTGTGAGCAGCGATAAAGTGACCAAGAACAAAAAAGCAAGCAAGGAGTAAAATCAGTAAAATATACAATTTTATTTAATATACTTTATTGTAATTAGTTGCAATTTAATACAGGTGCTGGTCATATAATTAGAATATCATCAAAAAGTTGATGCACTGCTCAGGTGTTATGAGAGCCCAGGTTGCTCTGATATACTGCTTTTCCACCAAAGCAGTGCTAGAGCTAGATCGGAGCCAGAGCCTAGTTTCAAATCGGTTCTTTGTGTTTCCACACCCAAAGCCCCAGCTCCGAGCCAGGAAAAGTGGTTCTTAAGTAGCACCAAAACATTACTGGGCTAGAACAGGGCTAGAAGTAAGAACCGATTACGTCAGGCGCTGGGGGCGGGGTCAACAAGACGAACACAGACTTGAGATCCGCCATTGTTGAAATAGCAGCTAATGGAGCTAACAGCTGCTGCTCGTTTGTAATCTCCGTCTATACTAATTACGGCGAACTGCACGAATGCGTTGGATTCGCTGTGTTTTCGTTGTGTTTTAATGCTGATGTAGGATCGTAAAGCCATGTGAATCAATAGTAACGCAACGTTTGCATTGTTGATGGAAGGCTTGTTCGCAGCGGTGCTGTGCAGAGACCGATCGCCGTATGATAACGAGTCCAGCGAGAGCACACGACTCCTTATGCTTTTGATTCACTCATGCGGTTTTTTAAATATTATACGTGGATCGGTCTGCGCAGCGCCGATGCATCTTGAACAAGCCTGGTGTGTGTGTGTTTCCCGCTAGCGTTGCTGAGAAAGATGAGACGTATACAGTGACGTAAGACCTGGCTCTGTTGTGGCTCTCTAGCCTGTGGAAAAGCAAACGGTTCTTAGCAGGCTCCTCAGTTGAACCAACTATGAACTGGGACTAGCTCTGGCTCCGATCTAGCTCTAGCACCGCCTTGGTGGAAAAGGGGTAATAGTGGCCTTCAGCTCTTCTGTATTGTTGGGTCTGGCATATCGCATCTTCCTCTTCACAATATTTCATCGATTTTCTATGGGGTTAAGGTCAGGCGAGTTTGCTGGCCAATTAAGAACAGGGATACCATGGTCCTTAAACCAGGTACTGGTTGCTTTGGCACTGTGTGCAGGTGCCAAGTCCTGTTGGAAAATTATGCATCTCCATAAAGTTGGTCAGCAGTAGGAAGCATGAAGTGCTCTAAAACTTCCTGGTATACGGCTGCGTTGACCTTGGACCTCAGAAAACACAGTGGACCAACACCAGCAGATGACATGGCACCCCAAACCATCACTGACTGTGGAAACTTTACACTGGACCTCAAGCAACATGGATTGTGTGCTTCTCCTCTCTTCCTCCAGAACCCTGATTTCCAAAAGGAAATGCAAAATTTACTTTCATCAGAGAACATAACTTTGGACCACATTTTTTTCCTTTTTGTCTTTAGCACAGGCGAGACGCTTCTGACTCTGTCTGTTGTTCAAGAGTGGCTTGACACAAGGGATGCGACAGCTGAAACCCATGTCTTGCATACGTCTGTGCGTAGTGGTTCTTGAAGCACTGACTCCAGCTGCAGTCCACTCTATGTGAATCTCCGCACATTTTTGAATGGGTTTTGTTTCACAATCCTCTCCAGGGTGCGGTTATCCCTATTGCTTGTACACTTTTTTCTACCACATCTTTTCCTTCCCTTCGCCTCTCTATTAATGTGCTTGGACACAGAGCTCTGTGAACAGCCAGCCTTTTTTGCAATGACCTTTTGTGTCTTGCCCTCCTTGTGCAAGGTGTCAATTGTCATCTTTTGGACAACTGTCAAGTCAGCAGTCTTCCCCATTATTGTGCAGCCTACAGAACTAGACTGAGAGACCATTAAAGGCCTTTGCAGGTGTTTTGAGTTAATTAGCTGATTAGAGTGGGGCACCAGGTGCCTTCAATATTGAACCTTTTCACAATATTCTAATTTTCTGAGATACTGAATCTGGGATTTTCCTTAGTTGTCTGTTATAATCATCAAAATTAAAAGAAATAAACATTTGAAATATATCAGTCTGTGTGTAATGAATGAATATAATATACAAGTTTCAGTTTTTGAATGGAATTAGTGAAATAAATCAACTTTTTGATGATATTCTAATTATATTACCAGCACCTGTATTTTGTTCAGTAATAGCGCCACCAACAAGAGCAATTCTACCACTTTTTTGTATGTGTGCCTATAAATAAGTGTGTAAAATTTGGTGAAAAGATCTCATTTAGTTTAGGAGTTATAGACAAGAGTAAATAAAAAATGCACAACTTGCATTTTTTGGCCACTTACTATCAAATTTCATGTTTAGCCAACGGCCTATGTTTCCGAATTTCCTACAGTGGTTTCATCTCAATCGGACTAACTGTTTCAAAGAAATTTGTGAACATTTTTTAATGCTAAGTTGCAACGTTGCACAAACCATAGGGCAAAACCTAGCATGTTTGGTATCGACTCGTAGCCTGACGTCGGCATACTAAAATTCTTGTCAGAATATCTCATTGGGCTGTGATTATGGGGGCGTGTTTCAACCGAACCAGGAAAGAAAATAGGCTTGTTCGACTTCATACAGCGATGCGCAGGCAGATCGGCGGCTGACTTGAAGCAGTGACTTCACGCCACGTGACTGTGACGTATGGCATCAAAGTACCGCGAGAGCGATCCGAGAGCAGTGGGCTAATACAGCCAGTGCAGTATCTCTAGAGCGGCTGCACCAGACTGCACGGACTGTGATGACGACACAGCTGTTCCACGATTGGCCAGATTCACCACATGACAGTCATATCATGTGTGTTTTTTGTTTATTCTAAAACCACTAATGCTCACAAATCAGTTTTTTTATAACGGTAAAACCTCTTTTCATGTAGTCGTGTTGTTATATTGTCATGTTTATCAAAATAAAACTGTTAAAAAACGTAGACCCCACTTCATTGATAGTGTAGGCTTATATGTTGAACTTTATTCTTGTACAAACAGATGCTGTATTAAGCAGTGCATGCAGTATTGAATGAAAATATCTCTGAAACGTCTGTGTATTTGACAAATATTGCATTTCTTTCACTTCAGCTGTGATAAAGTATGCAAACACAGTGCGAGCGTCACTGCGGGAAGCAGAGAGTGTCCGACTTCACGTCTCTGTTTGCAGCTCCTCCCCACCTGCACGCGGCTACTCTCGCCAATCGGTTGCATTCAGCTACAGCCGATGTCGAACACACCTATTGCCTCAGCACTTATTTGGATAGACCTACAACCAATCAGAGCAACGGAGTAAGTGACGTGTTGGGAGACACATAGTTGTCAACAGAACTCAACTGCATGCAAGCTGGAAGGTGTAGAAGAAGAAGATGAGTGTAAACGATCTTTGCCGATGTTGTAAAAATAATTTAAGGATACACTGAGTACTTACCAAAACGATCATCATTTTTGAGAAAAATAGTAAAGGTGAATGCTAGGGGTGAAAATGTCTCGGTTCGGAGCGTGTGTGCGTTGCATGGTTCGACGCATGCGTAAAGTAGCCTCGTGCCCGCATGTTACCTTAGACAGTGGGTGTCCTTTTCGCGCAAAATAAGAGATGTGTGTGGACATACAGTAAAATAAGTAAAAGCGTGCTGCAGGTCACATCACGTGTAGAAATGGCAAGTGGGAGAGATAAAGAAGGCTGCCCGGAGTTGGAGGATGCGCCAGCGTCATATAACGGCAGCTTCGCACGCACAAGCAGGGCAGATGCAGTGCATATGGAGAGCGGGAGCCGCGGCACCCGTTGTGCATTCACACACTGGCAGCGTTTTTCTCGCGCAGCTGAACCGTGGCTTGTGTATTGCAAATACAGACGAATATTGTCCATTCTGTCACATATTACGGTCTTCTCCTCCGACCCCTGTTTGTCTTGTGCTTTGATTTATGATGGGCAGCATATATCTGTTGCAAATGCGACCGTGTTACCCTCTGTCCCAAACACACATGCATATAACATGTTGTATATAAGTAGTTCACATGATAAATGTAACATTAAAGTTAAGATATGCATCTAGTTTAAATAATTTAAACAGGCCTTTGAAGTTTGGGCAAAAACTTCTGGCAGTTTCTTGTATTTCTTATTTTTTTAATGTCATATGGTGATTGTGAAACACACGGAACACTTCACTACATAATTTCATGGTGAAATTTGTTATTTTTAATGTTAATCAGGTCAGCTGCTCACGCTGATTTAAAGCTACAATGTATTGTTCTGATCAAAATTGACATGATTAATTGTTACGCCAATGTGTCAGACTCGGTAGACAGCGTAAGTAGGAGACAGCCAATTAGGAAACAACTTCTACATGATATAAACATTTTTTAATACTATATCCTAAATTGTGGATAATTAAGCTATATATCATATCGTCGCTGCCCGATGAAACTCACGTATGTCCAAAACGCTTTCTTTTCAGGAAGTGAAAAAAACACTGTATTTCAAAAGCAGTTGAATGTAGCGTTGTCATACTTGGTACAGCATCTTTACATGTAACCATATTCTTGACAGTGTAATGATATAATCCACATTTGACCAAAATTGAGTTTAAATGGACATACGTGCATATTTTACAGTAACGGTGGTCGATACGCGTTCTTCCGATCATTAATTAGAATGGCAAAGTCACGTTTCAGCAGAGGAATACGTGAGGAATACAGAGGAATACATGCTGGATATTCTCAGCCTCTGGCAAGCGGTGATAGCAGTATGAGTGAGGCATGTTCTAGTGACAATCATGACAGTAGCATTACAGGCTATAATTTGATCAGTTTGACTGAGAAAAAAAAGGCTGAATCTTATCAAAGAGACCGAGTTTATTTACATACTAGCAAGCAAACTAATCTGTGAAGAACTAGATTAGAACTAAACTGTGGAGAGCTTCAATGTCGTACTTTCGGCTATCCAGTGCTGAGCTTCGATGAAACAATTTCACGAGACCGGCGAGACCAGCGAGATGCTTCCACAGGGCGGGAGATACGCGGCGTGATTGACAGCTTTGACACCAAATGGATATACGTGAAAATCAGATGACATGTTTTCACAACTTTTCATTGGCCATTTAGATATGTGACGCATACTGTATACGGAAATTAACCTGGACATTCAATCCGTCGAAAAATCTCAAAATCGGCAAAATGGACATACGTGGTTTTCATCGGACAGCGACGATATGCTGAAGTACATTTATGGAGTGTTAACGATTAAAAGAAAAAACAACAACAGGAACGTACAGAACCGAAAACCGTGAGCCTAAAACCGTGATACGAACCAAACCATGGGTTTTGTGAACCACCCCTAGTGAATGCATATACGAACAAGTTTTCCGCTTAGGATTAGAACGAATTCAACCCAAATTCACAGAATTCAATTTGTTTGCACATTATTCAAGATTGGTTGGGTTTATCAAAAAGCTTTTTTTTTGTTTATCAAATTTGTTTATCAATTTTTTTTTTTTATCAAATTACTTTTTTGCCAGCATAGTCTGAAGTCTGAACAACCGTCTAAGAGGAGTTTGAAAAAGTAGTTATTTTGGCGGGAAAAGTTTCATGACAGAAAATGACATCATAGGGTACAATCAAATCGTATTGAGCCAAGGAATCAGTGGGAATTCAGCCAAAACTGAATCAGTTTTTTTTCTTTTGGTACAAAGGTTATTAGCATAAACTTGAGTGAAACTTTGGACAAGTGGTGGCGCTAGAGAATTTGATCTAGAGACATCAAATTATCTGTAGTTAATGTTAGAACTGTCCTTTATCAATGTGCCAAAGAAGAAGAAGAAGAAAGCCAACGGATACAATTGCACCTTTGGTGTTTGACCCCTAATTAATATAAACGAGCAAATGACATCACCAAAATTAATTCATTTATATAATTGATTTCCTGAAAATAATTATATATGTTTTCTGAGAGCATGCTTGGATTTGCTTTGCTCATTGGTGATGAGTGCCATACATCTTATGAACCATAAAGAGATTTTTGTGGCCGTTTTGTAGGTGGGGTTGATGCACTTATAAATGTTGCGCTTGAATCTAAGATGAACTATGCTTTATTTGCATTTAGGGAAACTTTTGCCATTTCATAAATTTATAAGAACATTTCGGAAAGAGTCATACTTTGCATTATATACACGTCTTTATAAATAAAGCCCCATACCTGTGCCAGAAATCCCTCCCTATAGTGCACAATTTTGAAGGACAGCCATTGGTGTCCGACCTTATCGAGTGCACTCATTCAGTCCCTTAAAGTACCTCAATAACAAGTGTACAGGCCACGGGCGTCGGAAGCAAAAACAATGTGGGTGGGTCCTCCCGCAGAAAGATTTTACTGGAGTTGATGCCATTTACATCAAGTACAAATAGGCCGCCTTGTTCACTAAAGGTCTGGTTGAGCCAGACAAAATTAAGAAAGACATCAAATTATTTACAGCACCAATAGTGTAGGGGTAAAGCACATGACAGAAACTGATGCAAATCTACCCGAGGTTTGAATCTGCCTTTTGCCAAAACTCACTCTACTCCCTTTTCCCATCACATATCAGATCAGAAAAGCATTTATTTTCAATAAAAATGAAGAAAATATTTGAAATGTGGAAATGAAGCAAATAGCTTGTGTTTAATAATAAAGTGTTTATCGGTTATGGTTAGGTAAACGGACATATACACTGAATTAGAGATGGTAAAATTGAGTGGGTCCAATATCATTGGTCTTAAAAAGTGGGTCTTGTCCCACCCACATACAATGGTTCCGACGCCCATGGTACAGACGATGTACAGTCTACGGCGAGCCATATCTCACCAAAAGATCATTTCAATACGCTCAGTGTCCAAATTCGCTCATTAGTTTACATTCTTTCAGTGGACTTTATTAGTGGAGTAATGTAGGGAGTAGTAAATGAGGGTGTAAAGGGCTATTTTGGATATATCAGGAGTCAGGACAAACTCGGGTCGCCCAAAGCAAGCTTTTTATCTCAGATCGCTGCCCACAAGTATGGTATAACAAACACCACTAATAGTAATCACAATAAATGCCCAAATGAATTTAGTTCATTAACCCAAATTAGGTGATATTGAAAACCTGAAGAACTATTTGTGTGTTTAAATCAGCTATTTTACAGAGGATTTGAATATGGTTCATCCAGTCATATTTTAGAGCTGGAATTGCCCATTTTATATGATTTCACATGGAGGGAATGAGCATTTTACAGGAACTCACCCATAGCCTTTTCCCCTGAACCATTTATCCTTGTCATGGTATTGTTATCACTTATTTGGATTAGCATCGTAATTCCACACGTGCTACGTCTGATTCACCTTTTGTGAATGCATACAGAACTGGCACCACATAAAAATTATTTTTAAATTTCAACTTCAACCTAAAAGGGAGAGCAATGTTAGATATATTAATATGTAAAAAACATAATTTTTTCACAACTCTTTGGTCTTCTACAATTTAATTTAAATGTCTGAATGATAAAAATTAAACTATAATGAAAAGCAAAACAAGTCATAAAAAGTAATGCATTAAAACCCATTATACGTAGCACTATCAAGACCAGGTGCACGTTATTCCAAAGTGCCCTTCGTTTCTTCTGAAATTGCATTTCTTTTATGTCCGATTGGTATTCATCTCTGTTATGAATCGACTGGTTGTCTCAACTGCCATGAAAGGGTTATAATGGAACAAAATCATTTATAGATTTCTTCTGGGAATACAAAGAAGGGGACTACTTGTTAACATTATGAGGTATTTATCAGCTTTGAGTGGATCCGAAGGCCACCCAAGCTTAGCCATTACTCACATAGATACGAAAGGCTGTACTGTCCTTTAGTCCCAGTGTCCTCTACTGCCTGTGTTCATTCAAGATGGCACTTCAATTGTCCAGTGTTGAGAGATAGAGAAACGATCTACCATGTTCCTATTGTTGCCCAGACATCTTTTAGATACCAGGCATGACACAAAATCTGACCACAGTGGGGTCAAATACAAAAAAAGAATAAGTGACTTCCACTTAGCTAAACCATCAAAACAAATTACTTGGGTTATGTATCATCTTGCCTTTTGATGGAACAGTCAGACCAAGAGGTATGACCTTGTTTAGAGGGGCAATTTCATTCAATCATCAGGCTTGGGTTGCATGTGTCTGGGCCGTGCTCATCCCCCAGACTGAGAATCTCTGGGTCAGGCCAGGCCAACACTTTCATCTGTCGATGATGGCGTCTGGCGTTGGAGTCTCTGGAAATGCATCCCAAGCATAGCTGTTGGACCAATCCATCATCACCACTGCATCCAATCGCTGTGTCCTGTCTATTAATACACTTTTGATGATGATGGACGGTGATTCAATGGTTTGCATAGACAGAACCAAGTCAATATGCCCATTTCAAGGTTTGATTGTGCTTATTCCATTTGTCATGAAAGGTCTGGCATTGGTGCAGAAAGCAAGTATGCATCGGTGTCTTAGATCATAATCTTTTCATGGCGGGGCATTTCAGCAGTATGAACCATGAATGATCTATGCCTTTGGTTTCGTTAATGCCTTTCATATGGACCTATGTCCCAACAATTTGTTTGTTATACAAGTACATCTATCAAACTCCATGAAAATCCAACAGCCACTTACTGCTCAGTTCAAAGCCACAGAGAGAAAGAAAAAATGAAAATTTGGAATTTGCACTGGCATGCATCCATGGCCATGTAGAGGACAACAATATGTGTTCTAGTTTTGTTTCCCAGTGGCTTGATGCCACAGTTCTGTGTTAGTTTAGCTACGCATCTCCCATGCTACTCGGATTTGCTCAATGGACTCTCGGATGTAACGAGCCACGGCAAGCTGAGCACACAAGCGGCGTTCCCTCACCCCCTTCCAATTTGAAGATAATTACAGGCAATTAAACAAACGCTTTCCCTGCTAGGTTGAAACCCCAGTGTGGGCACATTCCAGTGTGCATCCTTTATAGGCCCTCACAATGTGGTCAAAGGTGCCTCGCAAGGGAACAATGGGAAGGGGCTGTGTTATTTAAGAGACTAGGCAGTGCTTGAATGTGGATGAGCTAAAGAAAAGAGGAACTGGAGAGGGGTCCACTTCAAACAAGAGGAACCGAAGAGTGGAAACTTGGCCCATTTTCCTTGTGAAACAGGAAAGAACTGGACGGTAATTAAGCAAGGGTTTAAACTGAGCAGTCATCAAGGTGATACTCCACAGCACGTTTCTAAGCTTTCAACCACCGGTGCCGACCACACAAAGCTGTATATCTGTAAGCGGCAGCACTGCAAATAGGAAGGAGACCTTGGCTACAACTGGGGCTAGTTTCCAAGATAGGTACGTTCATACTTGCGTATCAAATTAAGACTTGTACATCATACATTTTCCGTTCTATTGCTTTTGTTTAGAGACAATAACTGTCCTTGGACTGTTCCAGGTTAAGAAACTAATTTGTTGGCTGATTTTGCAGTGGTCAGGGTGGTCAGTGGCCTTGACCCTTGCTTGTGGCTGGGCTGAATTTTAATTATTTGCCAGACACAGAGGATCTGGGCTGTTTCGCTTTGAAGGACATCCAGTGACAGCAAGCACAGTCCCTTGGCAGCCCTGTCAGAGCATTGCAGCAGAACCAGACAGACAATGAGCTGTGTGTATGAGGTGCATTTGAGAGTCCGTGCCAGAGAGGGGGATATTTTGCCCTTCTAGAGGAAGCACAGGAACTCCTATTCCCTCTGGGTGAAGTTCTCACTTTTAACTTCCTGTTGACCACCATTTACCATCAATGACATTACTGCAAGAGTAATTGATATGTCCCCTTTATGCAAATATATATTGAGGGGTTTTTACCACTACATATTGAAATGGCAAGAAAGAATGGTAACACACTTTAGACATTCTACTAACTAAGTAACTTATAAGTAATATTAGAGTATTAGTAGACTGTTAGGTTAGGGTTCGGGTTAGCAGAACTGACATGAAAAAGTTGATATGTAGTAATAAAGTTACTTATAGTCAGTAGAATCTCTGTTGGGGAGCATCAAAATAAAGTGTTAGCAGATATTAAGCAGACAGTCTACTAATACTCTAATGACTGCTAATTTACATGTAGTTGCAAAATTACTTATAGTTAGTAGCAGGGTGCGGTTTGTGAAAAAAGCAGATGGGGGATGTTTTTGAAAAACTTTTTTTATTAATGAAAATAAATTATGAACCATGGGTATTTTGTGCAGCTGTTAAACTAAAGTAACATTAATATAATAATTATGAACTTTAATGAAACAATATCGGGAAACAATTTAGAGCGAGATTTTCACTCTTATGCCTTGTCCTATCATCATTGGGAAATGCTTATACACATTATAAACATCTACGTTTGAGCAGATTACCTCTGTACCTCTCGTTGGTTTCATATGGATTACATAATCAGAGAATATTTGTTCACATTTCAAGATTTCTATAGACCAAAATGTATTCATACATTCAACATTTCTCACATTATCACAGTTTACACGCTATAGTATGAAAAATGGTAATAAAATATAACAAGAACTGAGAGTTAAAGGGGTGGTAAACACATTCTTTCGAAGGCTTGATTGTGTTAGTGGGGTGAACTGTAACATGTGTTCATGCTTCGTTTTTAAAAAATTACATGATTTTTCATATATTTTACCTTTATTCTACACTGCTCTGTCCCTCCTTGTAAAAACGGTCTCATGGTTTCCGGGTTGTATGAAGCCAGTCCCTCAAAAATACGCAATGGGCTCAGATTGGTTAGCTGGCCCAGTGTGTTGTGATTCGCTAACCGCCTTGTGCACGTTTGTCGGAAACGTCACGCCCCTTACCTTTACCAGTAGACTTTGCTTTGGGTAGTACAATGGCGTCAATAAAACCATACCAATTTGAGCCCGAATCAGACCCAGACAATTTTAGTGAAGATGATCGAGCAGAACCTGACTGCGGATCTATAATGATCGCTACTGAATGGCACTGTTACTTTTGTATTTTTAGAACGAATTGCCAAATATCTGTCGCAAGAACGAACACTAAATTGACGTTACTAGTAGCCAAATCAAACACAGAACCATGTTTAGCATGCCTGTAGATAAACAATACATAAAAGCTCTAATCAAAGAATAATTTACACTAATGCCAAGTTCGCTGTTGAGATAAAAAAAAAAGTTTGTAACGTTAGGTGTTTGTCGGATAACGTTAAGTATGAATGAGCATTTAACAAACTGGTTTGCAGAGCCAAACAGCGTTGTCATCTGTGTACTTCCTTGCTACAACTTACAATTAACAATACGAATTATTACAGGAAAACACATCGACGAAAAATAAATCATACTTACAGGTTGTGGCCCGTAAACAGCTTCTGTTTCCATCTTTCAGGACAAGCCGTTGTGCGAATCCTTCATTGAACTTGCAAATACAGACGAATATTGTCCATTATATCACATTTTCCGGTCTTCTCCTCCGACCCCGTCTGTCCCGTGCTTTGATTTATGATGGGAAGCATGTATCTGCTGCAAATGCAACCTGTTCCCCTCTGTCTCATACACGCATGCATATAACATGTTGTATGTTAAACGCACTGCAACGCACCCCTGGCCCTAGGAAGGCTGAACAAAGTGGACCTGCAATCCGGATGAAAATAACAGCGTTTCGTCTGCATTACGGCAACAACACTCCAGCCTACTAACTAGCCTACCACAACAACGCTTCCCTGCTGCGATACAAAATGGCCTCGCCCCCCCCTTATTTAATATTCTCTGAGGAGGGGTTTATGTAAATATCGGGGCTGGTGATGTCAGCAACCCTGGAGGAATGTCTAGTAGTCCCTACTGGCAGTTTGCTGTAGACCTTAGAAATTGATTTCTTTAAAAGCAAATATCTCCCTTTGCTTTAAACTTTGAACGTTGTAACTTTGCAGATGTTGTTTATGCTCAAACAGCAACATTACACACTAGCTAAAGTTAGAAAAGTGAAATCGTGGTTTACCACCCCTTTAAACTGTGTCAGAACAAATTAATCTCGATAATGTCAGATAACTTTAATAGAAAGGTGTGTAATGGATTACAATCAACCAATCAGCTGTTCAATTTAAGTACACAATTAGATAATACCAATTTAGTGATAAAATAGTCCTGAAAAGTGTCTTGATCGCCCCAGGTGGCTTGTCCCAATGTATGTCATAAACCCCGTCCTCTCCATATAATCAAATGGGACGTGAGACAAACTAAACAATCAAATTACACTTCAAATAATTTTTTATATTAATGGTTTCTGTCATTTTAGGTAGTGTTTATCATGCTGATGTTAGTTCAATTGTTTGTTTTTTCAATAAGTTTAGTTTTAGTTAGTTATTTGATGCTATAAAAACAGGGGTGTGATGGCA
The DNA here is from genome assembly GCA_023566225.1 of Romanogobio albipinnatus. Taxonomy (NCBI): domain Eukaryota; kingdom Metazoa; phylum Chordata; class Actinopteri; order Cypriniformes; family Gobionidae; genus Romanogobio; species Romanogobio albipinnatus. Next base: position 28,133,984 of record CM042263.1, on the reverse strand, counting down.
TGATTGACAGCTGTGATTGACAGCTTCTCTGAGCGAAGTAGTTACTGAGGCACCGACAGATTTCTTTGGAGATGTTAGGAGATTGGAGCTTTAATTGAACTTTAAATTCTACATTTCCATAACTGTTTATTTCACACAGACATAATGAGTTGTTCTGCAGGAAACTGTAGAGTATTCTACTGCTCTATTACTCACTACTGCAAATCAGAGCAAGATGTCAGCGCAATGTTGGGACATTGGTGGCTTTACTTTCCTACAATGGAAGAGAGATATTTGTTCAGAGATTTTTGTTCACCTGTTTTCTCACCAGGCTGCCAAAAATTGTACGTCTAACCACAGTGAAAAGTAATATCACACTTATTCTCAAAAAGATTACTTGAGGTATCAATTCCCTATAGAATGAAGCCCTAATTTTCAGATATAACATGAATAGCATGCTTTTACCATTCTGTACTCTTGAACATGAGAAATATTCTTCCTGCAAGTTCAAAGAGATTCCACAGGATGTCTAAGGATGTGTCCATTGCTTATCATTTACTTTCAGAGCAGATCAGACATGGGAAGAGTGGTGTGAAGCGGACATGGCGAGCGTGTCCGTAGCTTCCTGTTCTTTCCTATCCCTTCACTATTGGCCTCCATGAGGCAGCGGTGTGCAAAATCAAACAGAAGTCCTCCTCCAGGGACCACCCCACCCGTCTATAACGGGGTTTTGCTTGAGTGAAGCATTATAATGGCTCAAGGAAACAGTGCTTCTCTAAAAAACTTTCAGAGCTGTCAAACGGTGAAGATTAATGCCTGGGCAGGATCCCTCTTGGGGAATTAACTCTCCATGCTCTCCCCCCTTTCTCTTTTCCTGCTCCCACACTTGGTAAACTTACAAGAACATCTTTTTTGTGTCTCTCTCTTTCGTTCGCCTTCTTCAGCATTTATTTCCTTTTCTAAACATACGCATGTTAAAACATTTAATCCAACTTCAAAGGGTGCCACTCAATGGGCGCATCTGACAGCCAGGCTCAGATCAGCTGAAGTGGGACTCAATGTGTCCTCAATCTGTTCTTGGGGGAAACTCAGTGAGGAGCAGAGATTTTGATTGATCCACGGCCATCGAACGCTTTACAGAAGAGCAATCTCCTCACTGACAGCGGAAGATCACACAAAGAGGCTTTCTCACTGTACTTATTTACTGGCTTGACAGTTTGATCTTAGATGGCCAAAGAAAAGGTCATATTAGAGTTGCCAGAGATGAAGAATAAGGATTTTATGTTACTAAGCCAGATTTCTCGGAAAACAGAACTCTCCTGTTTAACCCAATTTAAAGAGAGCTGTGGTGGAGACTGATTGATTTCTTTGAAATCACAGAGCTGTGGAGACGATATGGACTGTCTTCACTCATCTTGTCAGAGTTTCTTAAAAGTCCTTTGGGTCTGAGCTTTATTCTGTAATGGAATAATATTTCTCCACTGGGGTTGGACATTTGAATAGTTAAAGAAGTATATGCACAGTGGATAATGCAGAACCAGGGGACAGATTTTTAAAATATCTTTTAAACTATATTCAAAGTAAGACTTACCCTGAGGAACTGCTGAAAGAAATGTCTGAATGTACAAATTCACTTGAGATTTGAATAAATAAAAAACTTTCATAGTCTAGTATAGTATATATTTTAAATGCTGAACTAGCATATTAGGATTGAACAGTATGAGTTTGAACACATTTAAACCTAATTCAGTGGCACCGTCTTTCCATGAATTGCATTCAAGTTATGTGCTAGTTTGCCTATTGTGAATCTCATGGTTCTGCCATAAACAAGAAAAAACATAATCCCAATAGACCGCCCCCTGCAGGTGCCACGGGTTGATTTGGCCACAGTGTCTGAAGACATACCGATTAATGTGACATTAATATCATAGCTTTGACTGTATACTATGACTTCACCAATATGTAATAATTTGTAGGCAGTGACCCAATGACTAAACAATGTGTGTGAAGCACTCAGATGAAGCCAATCAGGGGACGTGGACTCTTTGATGGAGTCTCCTTCGATGGAATGAATACCTTCATTCAAGAGAGCCAAAATCTATACTTAATGCATGTCAGATTCATTTTAAGCGAAGAGAGCTGCTGAGATCTGAATTGTACCCCGGGTGTATCTGAATACTGGCAGTCTTTGGATGCTATTGCAAATGTAGATGCATGTGTCTCACAGACGGGGCAACGATCACATAATGACCAGGGTCTGTTCTGCATGCCCAGATAATCAGCATTAAAAATAACTCAATCAAACCATGACGCATATCCTTTGGAGCTGGCATCCTACAAAACCTTTTCAACATGATCTCTTTTCCTCCACCTCCTTGTTCTAAAAACAAAATGGGTGGCATTCCTCGCCCACCACAGGCACATATGGCCAGTATTCCTTGTTTTCTCCTTAATCGAAGTCAGTGGAGGACCAGTCTGAAACGATTACTCCTGCATGGCTTCTCTCTGTGGATTTGGTCTTGAGGTTAAGCAGGCTTTTCATAGACCAGATCGCTGATGTGACCCTCATGACACCGCTTCTGTCTGACTGGGCTCTTGGGGTCAAGCTGAGCCTTGTGATTGCAGGATATTTAAGGGGCCAGAGGGGTCAAGTCCATTTCCAAGAGGGTCAATGTTTCTTCTGCAGGTGGACAAGAATAATGATGTGTCATTTTTTGTTACAGGACACTACACTAAGCCATTTGTATGAAATAGCACATCTTGAAGGGTCTTCCTTTCTTTGGAATATAGAGGTTGCGTTAACACTATTTTAGGGTCCTATTCTCGCTATTAAATAGTTGCTTATTAGCATGCATATTACTAATATATTGGCTGTTTATTAGTACTTATAAAGCACATATTGATGCCTTATTCTGCATGAACATATTCTACATCCCATAATCTACCAATACCTAAACTTAATAACTACATTACTAACTATTAATAAGCAGTAAATTAGAAGTTAATTGAGGCAAAAGTCGTAGTGAATATGTGTTCCCCATACTAAAGTGTTACCGGAGTTGCTACCAAAATAGCAACATTTTGGCATCTTGTGGCTATAAACAAACCAACCTGTTCGGTTGCAGTTATTTTTAAGGCGGCATAACACACACAGTTTCCGCCAATCTCATGTTAACTTGAGTACCTATCGAGTAGTATTGCACCCTTCATATCTCTGAAGAGTCTTTAGTTTTATCATATTTACACAGATGTAGACAGCTGTACCGTTTTTTTCCGAAAACAGCCGAGCTCGTGGAGGCATGCAGTGGGCGGAGCTAAAGAGTCATGAACACACACACACACACACACACACACACACACACACACACACACACACACACACACACACACACACACACACACACACACACACACACACACACACACACACACACACACACACACACACACACACACACACACACACACACACAATACATCATGGCATTATCCCTGGATAACTTTTGATTCACTATATATTATGGTTATAGTCATTGTATAGTTAAAGTAATATGTGATCAATTTTATTTGTGTAATTTTCTCCAACATACACTATATTGCCAAAGGTTTGGGGATGTCTGTCTTTACATGCACATTAACTTTAATGACATTCTTAATCCGTAGGGTTTAATATGGAGTTGGCTCTGTGATTTTACGTGGGCTACCACTTCGTGGCTGAGTTGCTGTCGTTCCCAATTGCTTCCACTTCGTTATAACACCACTAACAGTTGAGTTTGGAATATTTAGTGAGGACATTTCATGAATGGACTTATTGCACAGGTGGCAACCTATCACGGTACCACACTTGAATTCACTGAGCTCCTGAGAGCGACCCATTCTTTCACAAATGTTTGTAGAAGCGTCTGCATGCCTAGTGCTTGATTTTATACACCTGTGGCCATGGAAGTGATTGGAACACCTGAATTCAATGATTTGGAGGGGTGTCCCAATACTTTTGGCAATATAGCGTACATACAGGCCTATAGAAGGTTGCATAAAACAAATTCATAAGGAAAAATATCAGATTCCAGTGATCTAGGGCTAAGTGCATTCCATTTAAACACATTTCATGGGTTTTGCCAGTAGTGGCCCTTTATGCAACGAGTGAGCGAGATGGAGGGAAGTTAGTGAGGGAAGACATAAAACATTTGATTTAACCACAGCAATTGTGTTAATGCTGTTTTGCAAGCCAACCTAAAATATGTGTTTATATCCCCTACTGGACTGGAGTTTGAAATGCTTTCACAAATGTGAAAATTGCTTTAAATTCTGATAATTGTAATGTGTGTTTTTGGCTTCCAGTTAAAATTTCTTATTCATCCCCACACATCGCTGACTCTTCCTTACTTGCACTTGGAAAATCTATATCCATAACAAAACCAGATCTTTATGATGTAATTCTCTGCACAAAATTACACATAGCACATAAAGCTCCCAGTTTTAACGATTATTGCCGTCCTAGTTCTGCTGTTCTTCTCTCCTGACAGCTCACTGTGTTAACAAAAGCTGATTTCCTGATTCTTGATTAAATAATAATAGCTATCCCTCACATTGAATTATCCAGAAGCCTCAACAGCGGCAGGCACATGGCAAGTGTGGAAGGCCTCCAAAACAAGCGCTGAGAGAGACTGTGAGAGTGTGAACATTCACAAGGCTTCACCGCAGGAGCTGTGCTTCATTAGTCCATCCCTCACTTCATTGTATCTGTTCTGTCATGTGTTCTGTTCTTTTATTAACCAGCGTCCTCCAGTTCTGTGTTAGAAAGACCAGTTCTGTGTTGACCCTGATTCCTTCTACCAAACTAAATCATTTCAAGTAATGCTTTATTGCTCATTCATTTGTTCATTTTGTCAGATATTCTGATCAAATGAGAGCTGTTGTGTTTAAAGGTTATTTTAATTCATTAAGGTTATTTTATTTGTGAATAAAGTTCATTCTTAGCCTAAAACATCTGAACAAAAAATCTGATATTTTTGGGTATATTTGTGCTGTTTATAATTGTTTACATTTTGCCTATTAAATAGCCTTGGGATTGTGTTTTTTTTGTTTTTTTTTATTAGGAAACAGAACTATTCACTGGAGAAAGAAGTGTGATGGCTCCCCCATCCTCTTTCATCACCAATAGCAATATCTGTGATATCCTTCTTCATTTGGATCACACAAACACAAACTGTTAGTTACAGTTATAATTTATAATGTCACCTCGCCAACATTATGCAAACATAGCAGATTATTTTTTAACAGGTACATCTGCTTTGATGGTTGAGCTTTGAAACTCATTGACACTTCAAGGGATGGTGTGAATTCACGCACTCTCACCCCGTCCCCCCCCCCCCACACACACACCCCACACACACACACACATACACAATCTCTCTCTTGCTCTCTCTTTCCTACCACACACTCTCTCTCTCACACACACACATACACAAATATACTTTCACAGGCAAATCCACTCCACTGATGGCGATCAGAAAACATAACCTCTGCTAGGAGGAGAAGGGTCACATCCTGGTGCCTCATGTCCTTCTGAGGCCACCGTCTCCCTCACTTCCTGTTGCTCACAGGAGTATCACAGGACAGAGAGTGTGTGATCACACACAGCGGAGCAACACCGTTCATCAGCGTCTTAAATGAAAGAAGGCCCGAAACAGAAAACTGTACTTTAAAACATGAGAGTTGCATAGAAAAGAAAGACTTCAACAACATCTAATATGGTTAAATTGTCAAAAATATTGAAGTCTGCAATCAAAAAATACATGCAACTAACCCAAACCCTATAGTAATATAGTTAATTAATATTTCTCATTACTTCAATGTATAATTACAGTGTAACATGGACGACTTAAAATAAAGTGTAGCCAAATAGCTCTTATATTAATCCAACCTGTTAAAGATTCTGAGCTGAAAGCAGGAAGTCAAAGGTGTGCCGAGAGAAGAGTGTGAAGATGAGCAGCTGTCCGTTAGGAAGCCTTTTTTCTGAGACTTTGATGCACACATTCACTCTGGAGGGCAAATGGCCGACACTCCTTCCTTCAAAGAGTGAAAAATGACAGCTAATAACTGTAAACCTCACACATACTTACACTGTGGGGACGTCTAGACGCCTGAGATCATGACTGGCTCACTGAGACACATTTTACACAGGCCTTCCACATCTAAAACACTCATAAATACACAGCCTCTTTTTACTTAAAGAAATAAATACTTTTATTCAGCAAGGACACATTGAATTACAGTAAACAGATGCTTTTTCCGTTTTCTTTTTTCACTTTATATTTATCAAAAATCCTGAAAATGTAAAATGTATGATGGTTTCCACAAAAATATGAACTGTTTCCAACACTGATAATGATCATAAATGTTTCTTGAGCAGCAAATCGTCATATTAGAATGATTTAAAAGACTGGAGTAATGATGCTGAAAATTCAGCTTTGATCACAGGAATAAATCACACATTACGATATATTCACACAGAAAACAGTTCTTTTTCAATTATAATTGTTTTAAAAAAGTATTTATAGTATTTTATAGAATTTTATTTATGTATTTATCTATGTTATTGTGACTGTTAGTGTTTGATATATATGACAACAAAAATAGCAAAAATAATATTTATTTATTTGCTATTTTACAGATTACTAGATTTATTTTTCAATTAAAAATGTACGTTTTTCCTGAGAAGCTTTACATAAAATAATAATAAAAAAATACATTTTGACTGTAAAGACATTGATGACATTACAAATGATAATTTCAGACTATTTCAAATGTTATCCTGAAGCAAAAACAAACAAAAAAATGTCACGGTTTCTACAAAAACATGAAGCTGCAAAACTGTTTTCAACATTGATAATAATCATAAATGTTTCTTGAGCAGCAAATCATCATATTAGAATGATTTCTGAAGGATCAGTTACAATAGAAAACGTATAAATATATAAATGAAATAAAGTGAAGTTACTAAACGTAATTTCGTGAGGAAGTACGCCCATCTAATCTTCCAATTAATTCCAAGGTATAAAACCAGCAGCTTACCTCTTCCCATTGTTAGTTCTTGCAGCATCCCTCCTCCTCCCCGGCTCCTCCCTTTTGAACAATTTTTCCTGTTATAGGGGGGCAATCGGAGCTCGGGTAGAATATCCTCTCCGAGCCCCTCTATAGCAGACAGCACGCCAAATCCGTTTACCACTTTTACCAAGATTATATGGGCACACAAACTCATGAATTAATATATAAACTAGTGCTGTCAATTAATTGCGATTAATTGCATCTAACATAAAAGTTTGTTTATATATATATATATATATATATATATATATATATATATATATATATATATATATATATATATATATATATATATATATATATATATATATATATTTCAATTAAGGATTTAAGTTTTTCATCAGATGCTTTACCTAAAATAATTATACAAATGAATGCAAATGAGTGCATTTTTGACACACAATACAACTTGCAATATACTTTTTAAGTATAAAATTAACATGAATGGCATAACTAAGATTATTTGACCATAAATAAATTCAAGGCATTCATATTGAAATCTTTGACTGGTTTATCAGTAAATTTGAGTGCCATTTGAGACATTTTTGAGAACTTATCTAAAAAACAAGAGGTGTTTTACTAAGATATTTAAGAACCCATTTTAAACATTCCTTGCATCCTTTCAATAATGTCTGTTAGATTGAATATCATCAAAGTAACCCAAAATAAAAACAAGCACTAACACGAGTTTTGCAAAGCGAAGTAGAACGAAATGAGTGAAACCACGGGGAAGTGAAATTAGGAAATTAAATTAACAAGTAATAAAATTCCGGGATGATGTGATTTAGCTAAGAATCGTCCTTGTGGAGCGAGCGTCTCCCTGTAATTAACCTGAGAAACAAGAGAGAGCAAGAGCCGGACATGAGGAGACGACATCTCGCTGCTAAAAGACGTGCGAAGGGCTTTTACTGCACCGCTCCACTGAGGCAGAGGCAGAGGCAGTTTGTCTGGGACAAATGGGGTGCTTTACAAGGAAGAGTGGAGATCCCGAAAGAGGTGACTTAATGAAGGAAGTCATGGTCACTGGCTGTAAAAAGACAGTTGGTCTCCATCACATCCTGTGTGAAATAGGGAACACCTCTAAGGATCTTCATTCAGGGTTTTGTCCAGCGTTTAGGAGACTCAAGGGAAGAGGGTCAGGAGGGACACAACTGCTGTTCTGCCATCGGACAACTCTACAATACATATACAAACAGAAGGAGAGACTGAGGACAACCGTGACACACTTCTTTTGTTCTTCTCCTTGCATTAAGACACATGCATATATGATCAGTCCTCTCTCTGAGAAATCTACAAAAAAGGGTGGTGGTGGGACAGAAAATGGGTGTAGAAATAATTAAAAACACTTATTATTACAAGTCAAGTATTTTCTTTCATCATAAGCTTTGATGCATTGAAATTTAAACCAACAAGTGGGGACACTGTAATAAATATGTAATAATCATTTTGTTAATACATCTGCATAAAGACAAGTTGTGACTTATCAGCCTTTTTTTAATAATTGCTTTGAAGTCCCAATGTAATATTAATATAAATACTATATCAACATTTTTATTTTGATGAGCATGCTCATGTGAGATAATATCGTGCTTAATATCAACTTTTTGTATGCAAATATAGTAAAGTTCTCAAAAAAATAAAATAAAAAAGATATTGTTACTTTTGACACACACACGTACACTACCTGGGGTCAGTAAGAAATTAATGCTTTTTTTAAATTAATACTTTATTTGGCAATGCATTACATTTATCAAATGTGACAGTAATGAAATTGATACCATTACAAAAGATTATTTAGATTATTCAGACTATTATTTCAAATAAAGGCTGTTATCCTGAAGCAAAAAAAAAAAAAAAATCACGGTTTCTACAAGCAGTTTTCAACACTGATAATAATCAGAAATGTTTTTTTTTTGCAGCAAATCAGCATAATATAACACTGATGATCTCTTCATCACGGCAACCTGTTAGTAGGTGGGATATATTAGGCAGCAAGTGAATATTTTGTCCTCAAAGTTGATTTGTTAGAAGCAGGAAAAATGGGCAAGCGTAAGATTTGAGCGAGTTTGACAAGGGCCAAACTGTGATGGCTAGACGACTGGGTCAGAGCATCTCCAAAACTGCAGCTCTTGTGGGGTGTTCCCGGTCTGCAGTGGTCAGTATCTATCAAAAGTGGTCCAAGGAAGTAACAGTGGTGAACTGGCCACAGGGTCATGGGCGGCCAAGGCTCATTGATGCACGTGGGGAGCAAAGGCTGGCCCGTGTGGTCCGATCAAACAGACGAGCTACTGTAGCTCAAATTGCTCAAGAAGTTAATGCTGGTTCTGATAGAAAGGTGTCAGAATACACAGTGCATCGCAGTTTGTTGCGTATGGGGCTGCATAGCCGCAGACCAGTCAGGGTGCCCATGCTGACCCCTGTCCACTGCCGAAAGCGCCAACAGTCGGCACGTGAGCATCAGAACTGGACCACGGAGCAATGGAAGAAGGTGGCCTGGTCTGATGAATCACGTTTTCTTTTACATCACATGGATGGCCGGGTGCGTGTGCATGGCTTACCTGGGGAACACATGGCACCAGGATGCACTATGGGAAGAAGGCAAGCCGGCGGAGACAGTGTGACGCTTTGGGCAATGTTCTGCTGGGAAACCTTGGGTCCTGCCATCCATGTGGATGTTACATTGACACGTACCACCTACCTAAGCATTGTTGCTGACCATGTACACCCTTTCATGGAAACGGTATTCCCTGGTGGCTGTGGCATCTTTCAGCAGGATAATGCGCTCTGCCACAAAGCAAAAATGGTTCAGGAATGGTTTGAGGAGCACAACAACGAGTTTGAGGTGTTGCAGTGGTCAGTATCTATCAAAAGAACCGGCCACAGGGCCATGAGCGGCTAAGGCTCATTGATGCACGTGGGGAGCGAAGGCTGGCCCATGTGGTCCGATCAAACAGAAGAGCTACTGTAGCTCAAACTAAATGTAATGTGTGCTTGCTGAATAAGAGACTGCTTTCATAAAATATATAAACAATCTTACCGACCCACACTTTTGAACAGTATATGTTTCGCATACTAAAAGACTGATTTCTGTAAGTTATGAAGGAAAACATAACATAACAAGAAATCAGTGTTTTTCATTTTGTTGGGTTGGAAATATGTTGTAATTAGGCCATGGTGATTATTCGCAATTAATAGTTCATGTTTTTCTAAAAGCACAAAGTGGGAGAGTTTGAAGAGGCAGAACACTTCAAACCAGAGGCCTCGAGTGATTAGAGCTATTTCAGCTTCTCTCCAGAATGAATTATCAGGAAAAGAGCCGGATCGCACACACACACGTGCGTCAAATCATTCTATTTATGACATCACCTCGAATAACTTTCATATCGGAGCTCATTTAACCTCATTTCACATTTAAACTCCAAGCTTTGTCAGAGACATTCCGGGCTTTTCAAGATCTTTGCATGCATTCAAATGAGGCTTTAAAATAATATCGTCATTTTTATGCATTTCCAGGTCAAGGTTATGAGAGAAGAACTGTGTTTTTACAGTATTGAAGGCATTGTTTTCAGAGCAGGCATTGGCAGTCTTTCCAGTGTCTCGACAAGATAAATTACAATATCATCTCAAGACTCAGCAATATCAGAAAATATCCTCCATTGTTTCAGCTTTACGTATTTAAAACTAAGTGTGTGTGCTGTTTGGTTTATAAATAATAGCCTGAATAAAAAAATCAGTTTGATGAGGGAAGTGACCTCTTAAAGGAATTATTTATGTGTGCGCGTGGAGAAAAAGGCCTGTGCCAAAGTTCTCCAAGCTAATATGACCATGTATATAATCTGAAACAAGCAAAAAAAACCGACTCATTATACTGTTAAATGCATTGAACGCACAGCATATATTCTTGTTTTTAAATTGGCTCTATATGTAAATTGAAGAATATAGAATGAAACGCAGTGTATGTGTGCAAAAATCTGCATGTTTATGAATATGTAAATGCCTGCGTGAATCATCTTTTGAGGAAGGACTTTATGAAGTAGGTGCTTCAATATGCATTGGGTCGAAACTCTGAGATGAGCTCGAGTAAGGTCTAATCGAAATTCAGGGTGTCATTTCTCATATTCAAGTCAAAAGTATAATATAACATCACTTTTAAGGGTTATGATTGTTGCATACACCTTAAAGATTGTGTTTTTATTGTGTGTTTATTTCACAACAGAGCAGTGTATGAAAGTGTTTGGTGCTGTTTTTACTATTGTACTTACAGACAAAATAGCAGAACCCTACAGAATCCCGGGATGTGATCTGGGAATAACATTAGGATTAGTCTGGAATTAGGCCAGACTTTTTGTGTATGTGTGTGTGTGTGTGAGAGGTAAAACAGACCACCTGATCTTCTAGGGTTCTCCACCCAATACCAGAAAAAAATTGGAATTAATTTCTTTATTTCTGACATGTTTAGTGTTGATTTCATTATCTAATACAATTGAGAAAGAAAAAACCTCACCAATTTTCAACTGGCAGACACTAAAACAGAAAAAAAGTATAGTGTTATTGTGTGTTTCATGTCATCCTTTATTCATTAATTCCGTGTTATGAGTTTATTTCCTGCCGATTCACAGATGTATATGTATATATGACGCCATGAGTATGTGATAAACGCATATTGTTTACTGTTTATTACATCTTTTGTTCCTCAATATCTACATTGTAGTTTCTATCTACACTGCTGTTACAGTCATGTACAGTTTATTTGTGTATATAAATACCCATTTGCACATTGTACGTGTTTTACACATACAGCATTTATTTAACCGAAATTCCAGATATAGTACGGTGAATGTTTAGCTACAATAGCACGGATAATATTTAGCCTATACACTCTAAAAAAAAAAGGTTCTATATGGCACAAAAAATGGTTCTTGGCTCGTAATCATAGGGGAACCTTTTTAAGTGCTATATAGCACCAATTTTGGTGCTTCAGTGGTTCTTCAGCGGTTCTTCAGAGGTTCTTCACCGGTTCTTTGACTAAGGTGCTATATAGCACCGCTAACTATGGTGCTATATAGCACCGCTACCATATACAGAACATGTTAAGATATGGTGCTATATAGCACCAAAAGTGGTTCCCCTATGATTACGACGAAGAACCATTTTTGGTGCCATATAGAACCTTTTTTTTTTAGAGTGTATGGTTTTCAACAAATGGGGTGCTACATTTGATTAAAAATCCATTGGATATTGACTAAATATGTTTAATACTTTTTGGCTTTAATAAGATTGACCCTAGAAATAGATCTGTCCTTCATGATTCCTTTCCATTAACAAACCTATCATTTACGACTTCAGAAATCGACAGAAAGTAGGAAACTGCGAAGGTGGCATCACTGGCCATTGTTTCGCTCACCCTGCCAGTTACACCAGATCACATTTGTGGGCGCAAATTCAATCAGCACTAGGCTTAGGGAGTCTTGGCACCAAAATTCAATTTTGCTCTTTCGTCCTGAGGATCGGAAGCGGGTGCCATTTTAACCCCTATGAGCGGGCACCTTTCAATTTGGGGGATTAACGCCACGGGCATCTGATGATCTCAGAGCTGAAGGACGGGACACCCAATGCACCTAACGGCCCCTCCCCCTCTAACCCATCTGATTAAGCTAATTAACTCAGATCCCCTCCACCAATTCCATCCCATCACATGTCACCCATGCAGTCACACTCAAAACATGGGCTCTCCTGTACGGCCACTTGAGAAGACTTTAAAGTAGCTGTTTATTAGATTGTGCTAATAACAAAGAAATCGAGAACAAATTAATATTTAAAACATTTAGTTAAAACGCATGCACATTGTACATAAAATTATACTGGTTTAATTCAGGGGGGAAAAAAAAGTCTTATCCTATAAAATGTGTGATCAGTATACAGAGAGTAAGCATGATAACCAATTGGAAAGTAAAAAGCGATTTCAATACCCCGCTCCCTGATGCCCACAAATTATATATAATTACCCAACTATATAATTGCGAGAGAACACAAAAGCATTGAAATATTTTTTTTTCAACCCATCTGGTATTTTTCTCAACCATATCCCTTTAGGTTCTCTGTAGAATGCATAATTTCCTTTCCAAACTAGTGTTAATTTTGTTAACGAAATCTATGATGAAAAATGTTTGTTGACAGGATTTTTTACCATGATTAATATGAGATGATGACGAGACTACAGAAATGTCTTTTAAAGGGGTCATGAACAGCATTGTTGTTTTTTTTCCCTGTTTAACACTGTAAAGCTGCTTTGGAACAATCTACATTGTTAAAAGCGCTATATAAATAAAGTTGACTTTTTTGTGTTTCCTGTTGTGCATTTATAATGTTACTGTGATTTTAACATAAAAAATGGGCATAATTTAGAAATAAAAAAAAATCCCACCCTGATTTTAGCCTCTGATTTGAACGCTCTGTTTGAAGGGACGTGTCTGCTGTGAGACTTCGGTGTAAACGGCCACTGCTGTGATTGGCTGCTGTGAGATTTCAGTGTAAACGCCCACTGCTGTGATTGGCTGCTGTGAGACTCCAGTGTAAATGCCCACTGCTGTGATTGGCTGCTGTGAGACTTCAGTGTAAACGGCCACTGCCATGATTGGCTGCTGTGAGACTTCAGTGTAGTGTAAAGGCCCACTGCTGTGATTTGCTGACATCTTTGCAAATTAAATAGCTATTATTATATGTGGAACCCTTTCGAAAACCTTTAGTCCAGTGTTCCTGTATCGCTCATCTCTCCTCGCCATCTCACTAACACTCCAGTGGGCGGGGCCAAATTTGCGATGGTGAAGTAAGCGTTGATCTTCTTCTGCAGAGGCGGTCTTTCAGCATCTATTATAGGCTCATTCCACAACGAGTCGTTCTCTGGGCTTGGTTACAATAAAAGCTGTTTTTGGACTAACAAGGAAGTTTTCAGTTCTGAAAATTACAGGATATTCGTACAGTATGATGACCTCTTATATGTCAAAAGCTCAAGGAAAATGTTATTTCTCAGTTCATGACCCATTTAATATAATTTGGAATTATTGGAATTACTATCTGGAATTTCACTATATATATTTTCCCTGTAAAATAATATTTGAAAAGGTTTTTTTGTTTGTTTTTGTTTTACGTTTTCATAATGCAGACAGAGATTGTTCATTCGTATGATAATTAGCCTATAATAAATCAGTAAAATAGGTGAGGTAAAATAAGCCATGCATTTGAGTCGATATTCTCTTGATTTGTGCTTATTCAAATGAAATGTAAAAATAAAGTCCTCAAATGACAACAATCATTGGGATATAACTTAATAGCAAAATAATAATTATCAGTTAAACTATTATTTAACTATGACGTTTTCATTGACTAAAACTAGACTAAAATGGCCAGACATTAAAGTCTCTGTAAAGGCAATTCTGAGATTTGTTTCTAAACACATTATAAATGTTAGAAATGTATTGCTGAAACACATTACAAAGACTGTGAACTATGAAGTACTGAATTCAGAAGTTAGACCGTTAAACAGTTTTTCACCGTTGCTGTGTTCAGGATTTTCTGGGCGGGGCTAAAACGGTGGCTCGATGACGCACTGGAGCCACCGAGCCTGACTCCTCCCCTAACACGATCATAACTAGAGCACATTCGCATCAGTTCGATCGCGAGTTACTGTTAGTACTGTTAGTTACTATAGTCAACAACTTGCATAACAGCTTACAAAACAAAAACGATGAAGAGGTGGATTAATTTTGTGAACAGCACCCTTGATGGAGAGAGCTGAGGATCATCACCGACACCTACCTCTGCAGTGACTTTACACCGGATCGTTTTACAAACTTTCACCGGAGACAACTGGGATTCACTGATAATCCGCTGCAGAACCGACTATCCCCCGCCCAGGCCGTCATCCTCCCGTCCCACCGACATCTGGTGCGTCGTGATCATAGACGCTCGTGATCAGTGAGTGTTGTTTTGTGTGCTACTGCCGCTTTCCCGCGAGTGGGCGTGGTTTCGGCGCCGACAGCGGACACACCCCCAGCGTTTGAGAGCAGAGAATGCTGCTCATTTTTTCAGGTTTTAGATAAGCTATTTTATGTACTTCCCGGATTTTTTTATGATTCAAATTTGGCTGGGTGGTTAATACAACCTGGTCTCACAGAATTCCGTGAAATGAACACGGGACCCTTAACACAAAATCCGTGGCAGTTTCACGGAATCGCCGAAAATTCCGTGATGGGTCCACGGAAGTGATTCCTATGCAAGTCAATGACAGTAAAAAGCAGACATGATTTTATGAATATTTATAGGCTACTTTTATATTTTGGAGCAACTAACTCCACTCCTACCCTAAACCTACCCACTTCTCAACAATATAAAACACATAACAGGCAAATACAAGTACAGTCACAGGTATTTATTGCAAAAACTGACCAAAAACAGCATAAAAGTATCAACTCATGTTGCATTCCAAGTCTTCTGAAGTCACTCGATGTCTTCATGTAAAGAACAGAGTTGATTTTAATGTTTTAATTGCTAAAATGATGATCCCGCCGCGCCGTGAGCACACTCATTCATATCCCATTCAAATAATACACTTGACTCTTTAGCGTGACGCAATCTGTCACGAGACACACGAGAGCCAATGGCATTTTACAATCAAAGCCGACGTAATGACGCAATTGGTCACGAGACATACGACAGCCAATGCTGTCAAAGCTGACGTAACGTTTTTTCCGGCGGTAAAATTTGAAATGTGTTTAGGATCTTTGGCGGATGGACTCGACGCTGCTGATCGCTTTTGAGGATTTTCTTCACACAAATCAATCGTTTGGCCTCGGAA
This sequence comes from Romanogobio albipinnatus, assembly GCA_023566225.1. Taxonomy (NCBI): domain Eukaryota; kingdom Metazoa; phylum Chordata; class Actinopteri; order Cypriniformes; family Gobionidae; genus Romanogobio; species Romanogobio albipinnatus. Next base: position 28,118,041 of record CM042263.1, on the reverse strand, counting down.
CACTTGGAATATTTGTACTTTTTGAATAAATTGTGCCTGCAGTCGTATCTGCCTGTTATATCCTGTTTTTTTATAATACACAAATGGTTAGGTTTAGGGAAGGGATTGGGTTACGTGTTCAAAACGTGTCTAAATACTGTAAATAAATAAAAAATGAAAATAATTATAAATACAATTATGCTGGCTGATTAAATCGAGAATCACACTCCATGTCATAATGGCAAAAAAAATCATAGTTTCATGATGAAAACAATGCCCAACGCGTCTGTATACTGTCATTGACTTGCATAGGAATCACTTCCGTGGACCCATCACGGAATTTTCGGCGATTCCGTGAAACTGCCACGGTTTTGAGTTAAGGGTCCCGTGTTCATTTCACGGAATTCTGTGAGATCAGGTTGGGTTAATAACACATTTATCTGTGGTGTGAGAAACTCAGAACACATGTTTAGTTTTGACTTTACAGGGACTTTAAGTAAAATAATAATACATAATACATTTAAATTATAATAAATAAAACTTGAATAAACAAAAACAAATTTGACTAAATATGATTAAAAAAAAAAAAGTACATTTGACACAGGACTAAAACTAAGACTAAATTAAAAATAGCTGAGTTTCAAGTTTTTATGTTGGCAAGACCCTCTCCTGAAGTCAAAAAGTTTTTTGAATGGATTTTGGTTAAATGTCTGAAATAAGTTCTGTGGTTAACACAAGCTCACTTTTTATTCTACAACACACCTTTTTAAAGCTATTGCCTAACTTGAAAAAGGCAGTTGCTAAAAAGTGTCTAAATGGGAGTACTAATCTTCATCACACCGAACAGGTAAACTTGTCTACTCGCTTTCACAGCCCCATTGCATTTACAATCACACTCTCGCAAACTCTAACTCATACTTTCAGGGAAAACTTTTTACATAAAAACTAAAAGAGCTGTCTGAAGCTTAATAGTGGTGACGTGAAGTCATGCTGTCGCTTACTTTTAGCTTCTTACTAGTCCACTCAAACAGAGTATAGAATAGAGAATAGAATTAGACAGGACTATACACCTCTTTTTCTCAGTTAGTTAGAACTGAGAAGACAGAAGTACAAACAGATGAGAAAGACACTGTCAATAGGGTGTGAAATTCCAACAGAGGCCTCCATCTGGCTAATAGCCGGAGACGCGTCAATGCGTTTGCCATGTGGGTGTTCCTCCCGCGACTAGGCCTGGAGGTTCATCTGTGGGCACTGATGCCCGTCATGCCAGTGACTCAAACCATGACATCCGGACTGACTGGCCGTAGGGCACTTAGTTAGGAGCCAAACTGCTTTCTGGGTGACTTGGAGCAGCTTGTTGATTTTAAAGTTAGATTTGAGGTCAGTTAGACCAACGTGTGAGATCAAAAGGAAAGCATGTTGGTTTATTAATAGACCTTAATGAACAGACATAATTTCCAAGATAGAAAAGCATGTACTTAGGCTACAGATGTATAGCCTACAATGTGATGAGCTTTTGATAAGTGTAGGAGCCGCCCACAGAAAGAGGCTGTTTAAAGGGGACCTATTATGCAAAATTCACTTTTACACGGTGTTTAAACATAAATGTGTGTCGGCAGTGTGTACTCAACCATCCTATAATGGTAAAAATTCACCCACTCGTCTTTTTTAATCCCCATAAATCATAAGCAGTGTCTCAGAACAAGATGCTTGCAGATTCAAGAATCACATATGTTGATGGACTCCACCCTATTAACATAGGCCCCACCCACAACTGCTGACGGACTCCACCCTATTCGCCTAGACCCCGCCCACAACTGCTGACGGACTCCACCCTATTCGCCTAGACCCCGCCCCACAACTGCTGACGGACTCCACCTTATTAGCATAGCCCCACCCTCAGTGAGCTATACACAGTCCGCCATGTTTATGTCCTCTCCAGAGCATTCAAGTAAGAAATGTATTTACACATGGTATAATAAATGATTTGTGGGGTATTTTGAGCTGATACTTCACAGACATATTCTCATATCTTGTAAAAGGGGGCATAATAGATCCCATTTAAAGCGACCAGTCACTGTTTATTTTGCTTTTACTTGTGGTTTACAGGTGGATCTAATCTATAAATGGTGGAAAGTGTGGGCATTTCTGTTCATCTATAGGTGATAAGAACAGATTATTGGCTTTATTTCCTATTTAAATCAGAAAATGTACTAGTTCCTTAACTTTCTGCGGCTGTACCGATTACTGGAAGCACTTCAATATATCTGTCCCCCTGAAAATGGGGACAAACGGTAGAAAGTCTCTTTAATATAGACTGCTGTTTGATTATCTCAGAGTTTAACAGGCCAACGCTCAGATATTCATCTTTACTGGGTCATCTCAGCCTAATGCTGCTATTCATTCTGATGTAAAATAGCTTCTTATTGGCGTGTAATAGGTAAGGATCTGGCCCTCGGGGGGTTTGAGGATTTAAACCGTTTCTCTTTCAAAGATCGTGCTCTAAACATTCATTAATTATCTCACTGAGCACAGAGTTAAAAGATGGGACAGATTCTTGCCCCGAGCTGGCCATCTCGTTTCATTCGAGTTCACTCAATATGAAAAAATCTATTTGTTTCATCAACTGTGAATTCAATTTGCGGTGTGTTTTAATACAGATACACCTTTGCCCCCAGCACAGAGGACGGGTTTGTCCTTTTCTAATTTGATCAAATGAAACCAGACACAGTGAGGGAGGACCGGTGACCTTGATAACTCCTAACTGTTCAAGCTTGTACTCTTCTAAACTTTATGACAAATTTAAATTCAAAGAATTAAAGTAGTTACATGGTGTCATGTTTGTGTGTAACTTACCCCTACCTCTGCTTGATAGGGAGAGGCAGCTTGTTTTTCAGTGACTGTGGAGCTATCAAAATTGTTTTGCGTGTTTAAGCACACAATCAGTCCAGCATAGCAACACTGGCTCAACCAATGGCGTGAGTCTGAGGTGGGACTTTCTGTTTTTATGACCAATGTCAGACAGGGCAGTGTTCAGGAAACCTGCGTGAATTTTTTTGTTTGTTTTTTACAATTCATATGGTGTCACTAGTATTAAAGAAATTTTGATTCTTTCTTTTTTTAGAAGAATTCTTTAATAAATGATAATTTTAACCGTTTAGTTTCATATTTGCATATTTGAAGGGGTCATGAACTGAGAAATCAAAATTTCCTTGAGTTTTTGACATATAAAAGGTCAGCATACTATAAGAATATCCTGTAAATTTCAGAACTGAAAACTTCCTTGTAAGTCCAATTAAAGCTTTTATTGACACCAGGCCCAGCAAACGACAGGTTTTTCAAAGTGGGAATCTATGATATCAAAGGGAGTCAAGCACCGCCTCTGCAGAATGCCTACTTCAACACTGCCTGTTTAGCCCTGCCCACCGATTTACGCATGACATGCAATAGAATAGATAGCCTAAGTGACATAGGCCTACGTGGTGTAAAACCAGATCGAGCTACCAAGTAATAAACTGAGGATACTGCCTGGACTCAACAGTAATGCTACATGAAAGTTACTGTGTTCATTCTAATGCCTGATCTGAAATGTATGATTCATCTACAGTCAGATGTTCTTTGTCTGTGTGTCAGTAAATCAGACCAGTGACTAAACATCAACTTGTGTTGTTTCTCTTAGTACACTGTCAGAAAAAAAGGTACATTGCTGTCACTGGGGCGGTACCCTAAGGTACAAAACCGAAAAGGTACTAATATGTACCTTTAAGGTATTAATATGTACCTTTAAGGTACTAATATGCACTCTTAAAGTACTGATATGTACCTTTTGAGGTACTAATATGCACCTTTTAGGGGTGAGTAAGGTACAAAGATGTACCTTTTCATTTTTGTACCTTAGGGTACCGCCCCAGTGACAGCCCTGTACCTTTTTTTCTGAGAGTGTAGGATGAAAATAATCTTTAAATTCTATAAAGAAAACGATCAGAGAAAGCTCCCTTTGCAATCGTTGGAGCAGCACACGCTGAACCTGTCAATCAAACAGGAGAGTTTATCAGTGACTCCCGTTTTATTGAACAAATCTCTTAACTAGATCACGTTTGCACTGTTAGTGAAGATGAAAGCATTTGTTAATGTACAGAAACTGAGTTGCAATGACAAGATCACTGCTTCCATGCGCTCAACATGTCTGTGATCGGCTACAATGATCATCTCTGCAACCTTTCTTGGCCACGATATTAATATAATGCCATAGATCTAAATGTAATGCAACACTTTTCATGATTAGTTATCTCTCATTTAATGTTAATTTTATGGCAGAGGCTATTTACACCAAGTTTAAATAGCGATAGATTTACACTATGTATTTACACTATGTAAAAATATCAGTATTTTCTTTGCAATAAGTGTAAATAGTAGTTAGATACTATTTATACTTACAAATAGTGTCAGACACTATTTGCACCTCAGTGTTGGACATTAAAATGTATGCATTAAATTATTATATTTATTAAAATTATTAAATGGATGCTGCCTTATTGGGACAATAAAGCCTCTCTACCCTTAACCCTAACTCTAAACACTATTATTAAACACACGTTAGACACTTTATTTCCACTTTTCAAATATTTTCTTCATTTTTATTAAAAATAAATGCCTTTCCGATCTGATATGTGACGGGAAACGGGAGTAGAGCCAGATCAGCAAAAGGCGGATTCGAACTCAGGTCTATTTGCATCAAATTTTTCAGCCACGCGCCACATCTTACCCCTACACTATTGCTACTGTTGGCAATCCAGCATCTTCTGTAATTTTGTAATTTTAGTGTAAATAGCCTCTGCCAACAAGGCTTAGTGTAAATAGACACTGTTATTTTATTTCAAATAATGTGAGTGTTTTAAAATATTTTTTTGTTTTAGTTTAAGTTCATGGTAACACTGTTTCTGTCAGAAAAAAAGGTACAGTGCTGTCACTGGGGCGGTACCCTAAGGTACAAAACCGAAAAGGTACTAATATGTACCTTTAAGGTACTAATATACACTCTTAAAGTACTGATATGTACCTTTTAAGGTACTAATATACACTCTTAAAGTACTGATATGTACCTTTTAAGGTACTAATATGTACCATTTAGGGGTGAGTAAGGTACAAAGATGTACCTTTTCACTTTTGTACCTTAGGGTACCGCCCCAGTGACAGCACTGTACCTTTTTTTCTGACAGTGCAGAAAGACAAAAAACACAGTACACAATTCAAAAGTTCCTTCCATTTATTGCACTTAAAAGGTTAGTTCACCCAAATGAAAATTATCCCATGATTTACTCACCCTCAAGTCATCCGGAGCCGAGTGGAGCAGTTATGTGATTGATAGATGCACTTTTATGGACGTAAAAAAAAAAGCAACAATTCACTGTAATTATAAAGCTTGAAAGAGCAAGTACATTTTAAATATAACTTTAATTTTATCCGTCTGAAAGAAGAATGTCATATACACCTAGGATGACTTGAGGGTGAGTAAATCATGGTCTAATTTTAATTTTTGGGTGAACTAACCCTTTAAGGCAAATTCAATTTTCATTTTGTGGATTTTTTGTGGACAAAATGCCCCTAGCGTATTTCTCATTCTTCAAATAAGAGATGTATTTTGCCCACTACAGTGGTTGTCTGGATTATGAAATGCCTTTTTTTTGCAACTGGCTTCTGTTCTTCTGTCTTGTTTTTTGCATACAAACTGCATTTTATTTAATTTCCTGACAGCGACTACTAGAAAACTGCAAACAAAAATGTGTTGCACGTGCACAACATGAGGCTCAGTTCGTCACTAGGTTTGGCTGATTGTCCTATAGTGTTTCTTAGACTAGTTGTTTGATACATCCTTACCAAATTTGCCAAAGGTTATATGCAATATGCACTCATTGGTTCTGCATTTGTACTGTGCACAATGAAGTCAAATGTAATCTAAAGTAGGTACTTGTCTACTTTTAAAAATGTTGGTTGAAACAGTTGGGTTCTGGAGAGCTCTGGACAGAGCACAATGGCAGTATTCAAGTGAAGAAAAGTGGGTTTTGAAATCATAGCTGATATCTTGGCAGCACGTAGACCTTCTTATGAATATCTAACTTTGATGAAAAACATAGACAAGTGTTAGAAAGATACCAGGGCTTGTATAATGTCAGAGCGGAGAGGTCCGCCTTACCCCTCGGCTTATTTAGCGGTTTATGGGCGTGGAAAGTGTCAGAGTGGAGCTGAAAGAAACCCAGTAGTTACTCGCTCGTGTCAACAGTGAGGAATGCCAAACACAGAACCGTTCAATCCGTCATGTGACATCATAGCAGTGAACCGGGCCACAAATCTACCAGCTTAATTCAGTCAATAAATACACCCAATCTTCAGGGAGGATGATGTAAATTTTGACCAAAAATGACATTTTATTTGAGGGCGTCTATTTCCTTTTTCCATCTTACAGTAAAATATTGCAGGCTCAAATTTTTCATTGGCTTTCTTGAGGTGCTTCTTACATGTCAGTTTTGAGACAAGCGGGACCTAATGAATCAACATTTTGAATAGATAGATAGATAGATAGATAGATAGATAGATAGATAGATAGATAGATAGATAGATAGATAGATAGATAGATGGATGGATGGATGGATGGATGGATGGATGGATGGATGGATGGATGGATGGATGGATGGATGGATGGATGGATGGATGGATGGATGGATGGATGGATGGATGGATGGATGGATGGATGGATGGATGGATGGATGGATGGATGGATGGATGGATAGATAGATAGATAGATAGATAGATAGATAGATAGATAGATAGATAGATAGATAGATAGATTCCTCAAACCACTTATCCTCTGTACTGTACTGTACTGTACTGTATTTATTTATTTATTTATTTATTTATTTATTTATTAATTTGTTATTGATTTCTGCAACATTTATTTACCAGTGATAGTCATGTATTTATTAAAATAAAATGTATTTAAATAATATATATAATTTGTACTTAATATTGTTTAATTGAAATACAATAACAAAATATATTTTATATAAATATTTAATATTTTATAATTTGAATAAAATTACAATATTCAATAATACATTTATTTAAAAAAATACATATATTTTATAAAAATATATTTTATTATTAATAATAATAACATAATTTAAATGAAACATTAGCAATTTAAATATTTCAATCAAAGTGGATTTTGAATGCAAAAAAAGAGGAGCGTTCAATATTAATGAGCGTGACACACTGATTTTGAGGTAACAGGGACAGCACCCGTCCTCAGACCGGATGCAGGCAGTCTGTGGCGATCTAGTCGTGTACATTACAGAGAATTTAGACTAAACAAGGTACCAGGTGAGGTTTAAAACACCAGAGAAAGAAAAAAAAGAGCATACAATGGCGTCCAGCCCGCCTGTTGACTGTCACAGCCAGGGTCCACTTTGAAATACCAGGTGCTCGCGTGGTGACGCCAGGCGTCCTGCGTGTTTATATTCCAACATAGGAGCCAAGAGAAACTCCAGACACCCTCGTTCTGTCGTTTGTGAGAGCCGCAGCAACGCTACACCTTCCCTAAGGTACCGCAGCGGAGATGGCTGAAGACAAAAGCCCATGATGGTCCAGAACTGAGCTTGATGTCTTTCCCAACATTCTGTCAATGACCACACACAGCCATGAGTGATGTTCCCATTTTCAGCCGCTTGACCTCTGCGTTGTTAACGACATTTTGTGGGCAAAAAAGATCCATTGTCTGTTGTCAGTAGTGTAGAGATGTATGAAGCCCAGCTCACACTGAAGTCACACTGAAGTCACAATCGCTTTCTGTTGAATCCGCTCACTGCGTGATCTGCATTTGGAAACATTTCGCCATTATGCAAAATTTACAATCGTATGGAACTTTATTTCTGCCACGAAATAAAATATAAAAAAGGTAATTGCGACTTTTTTCTTTGAATTCTGAGTTTACATCTCAGAAATCAGATGTTTTTCTCTGAATTCCAAGTTTACATCTCGCAATTCTGACTTTTTTTCTCAAAATTCCACATTTATATCTTGGATTTCTGACTTTTTTTCTCAGAATTCCACATTTATATCTTGCAATTCTGACTTTTTTCTCAGAATTCTGAGTTTACATCTCAGAAATCAGATTTTTTTTCTCAGAATTCTAAGTTTACATCTTGCAATTCTGACCTTTTTCTCAGAATTCCGAGTTTACATCTCAGATTTCTGACTTTTTTTCTCAGAATTCCACATTTATATCTTGGATTTCTGACTTTTTTTCTCAGAATTCCACATTTATATCTTGGATTTCTGACTTTTTTTCTCAGAATTCCACATTTATATCTTGCAATTCTGACTTTTTTCTCAGAATTCTGAGTTTACATCTTGCAATTCTGACTTTTTTCTCAGAATTCCCAGTTTACATCTTGCAATTCGGACTTTTTTCTCAGAATTCCGAGTTTACATCTTGCAATTTTTACTTTTTTCTCAGAATTCCGAGTATACATCTCGGATTTCTGATTTTTTTTCTCAGAATTCCACATTTATATCTTGGATTTCTGACTTTTTTTTCTCAGAATTCTGAGTTTACATCTCGGAATGTCCACTTTTTTGCTCTGAATTCCGAGTTTACATCTCAGAAATCAGACTTTTTTTCTCAGAATTCTGAGTTTACATCTTGGAATTTAGAATTTTTTTTGTCAGAATTCCACATTTATATCTCGGATTTCTGACTTTTTTTTTTTATGAATTCCGAGTTTACATCTCGCAATTCTGACTTTTTCCCCTCTTAATTCTGAGTTTACATCTAGCAATTCGGAATTTCTTCCTCATAATTCTAAGTTTATATCTTCCAGGTCTGTTAATTTAGCCAAAATTTTAAACACCTGACCTGACTGCATGCACATGCAGAATTCTAAGGGAAAAAAAGTCTGAATTGCGAGATGTTAACTGGTTGAGAGATAAAAAGTGGCAATTATTTTTATGTATAAGTAAAATAAGCTTCCATACAATCGTGTGGATTCCTATTGAAATGGCTACATTTGGTCTTAAATGTTAGTGCACCTTAAAGGGTGAATCAAACTGCAGTGACATGAAATTTTTATTGAAGTTGTTTTCCGCAACAATGCAGGACTTGTGCACTGACAAACGTTGCTCAAGGGCAGTTTTATATCAGATTAATTATAGTTTTCTATCAGCTGCGAGCAGTTAATCTTTTGCGTTTGATGGATTGCTATCTGTCAGCCTCATTTCCACCACCTGTAAGATGCACAGAACAGAACCGGTTCCCTGATCGCCATCATGGCACTGACAGGACTGGTGTGTGTATGGGTGGGTGGGGGAACGTGTGTATTACCTTCTCTCGCAGGAATCTCACCCTTTCTTGAGCTGGAGTTCTGTGTCACAACACGCTCCAGTGGGATTTACAGGCCACACATTCTACTATTGATATGAACCATAGTTTCCATGCTAATCCATGACTATGAGAGCCAAAAGACTGCTATTAACATGTGTATGTATGTAACTCACAAGATATACATGCAGGATAGAGTGACACATAATTTTGCAGGTATTTTCTCCTGTCTAAAATTATAGGTTGATAATAATGGGCTGGTTTGGTGCTCATTTAAAGTTTATTTATCCAACGTAAACTTGTTAGTAATCCCAGATATTCATATATAAAGTGCGGTTCTGGCACAAATAGATTTGTTTGTATGTTTGAATAGACACTGAAATGTATATTATAAGTGTATTGACAGCATCCAAAGTGTAAGCATTTGAGAGAAGTAACTTTAGAGAAGTATTCATGTTTATGAGGCATTTTAAGTTCATAGAATATTGTATTTGATTTTATTGAATACATGACAATGATTAGATACGCTCAATGCCTTCACATTTATTTATTTATTACATGTACTTTAGTAGATATTATACTGCTCTGTGTGATTTCTGGTGCTGTATTCTGGTCACGTAAAACTTCTTTCAAAGGATTTCTTCACATTTCCCAAGCCTAAATCTTAAGAATCTTAAATCTTAAAACTTTATCATCCTTTAATCATGATTAGACCATTTTTTATTTTGTTTAACATGGCATGGGATAGCTAATCAATATATATATTTTTTTAAGTAACACTTTAGTGTGGGGAAAACATATTCACTATTAAATATGACGTTTGCCTCAACAAACCCCTAATTTACTCCTTATTAATAGTTTGTAAGGTAGGACTCCTAAATATCCTCTCTTTTTTATAAATGCCGTCAATATATTTCCTAATATTGTGTTGGTCCCCCTTTTGCTGCCAAAACAGCCCTGACCCGTCAAGGCAAGGACTCCACTTGACCCCTGAAGGTGTGCTGTGGTATCTGGCACCAAGGTGTTAGCAGCAGATCCTTTAAGTCCTGTAAGTTGTGAGGTGGGGCCTCCATGGATGGAACTTGTTTGTTCAGCACATCCCACAGATGCTCGGTTGGATTGAGATCTGGGGAATTTGGAGCCCAAGTCAACACCTCAAATTTGTTGTTGTGCTCCTCAAACCCTTCCTGAACCATTTTTGCTTTGTGACAGGGCGCATTATCTGCTGAAAGAGACCACAGCCACCAGGAATACCGTTTCCATGAAAGGGTGTACATGGTCTGCAATAATGCTTAGGTAGGTGGTACGTGTCAAAGTAACATCCACATGGATGGCAGGACCCAAGGTTTCCCAAGAAAACATTGCCCACAGCATCACACTGCCTCCGCCGGCTTGCTTCTCCCATAGTGCATCCTGGTGCCATGTACTCCCCAGGTAAGTGACGGACACGCACCCGGCCATCCACATGATGTAAAATAAAACATGACTCATCAGGCCACCTTCTTCCATTGCTACATGGTTCTGATGCTCACATGCCCACTGTTGGATGCATCAATGAGCCTTGGCCGCCCATGACCCTGTCACCCTGTCAGTAAAAACTGTTTTTAACACTGATAATAATCATTAATGTTTCTTGAGAATTAAATCACCATATAGAATGATTTCTGAAGGATCATGTGACACTGAAGACTGGAGTAATGGTGCTAAAAATTCAGCTTTGATCACAGGAATAAATTACACGTTACTATATATTCACATAGAAAACTGCTGTTTTACATTGGAATATTATTTCATAATTTGTACTGTATTTTTAGATTTTATTTGGCAATGTTTGCCTTTCATGGACAGTATAGAGTGGACAGGAAGCGAGGTGGTGACGGGAATGGTCCGTGAGCCGGGACTCAAACTCGGATCTCCTGAAGTGCAGCGGCAATATATGTCATCGCGCTTCCCACGAGGCTATCGGTGCTGACATTTTTATTGTATTTTTGATCAAATAAATGAAGTCTTTATAGGACATAACCCAGACAGCAAATAGTGTTGGCCCAGATCCGGCCCACATCCGATACAGGTGGAATCCACATGTGGCCTGGATCTAGGCGGACACTGTCTGGGATCTAAAGTCTCAATGATTCCAAACTTTTGACTGGTGGTCATCTATGAATCCTAATGACGTCATGCTGGATAACCAGTAAAACCTAACCGGTGAAGAGCATCCAAAACTTTACTGCTCTTGACTTGAGAACTCACTGACTCAATATATCTTGCATACTTATTGAGCTGAAATTCTGGCAGTAAATGCTGAAGTTTGTAAAGTTCCTGAAGTCACGGTGAACTTTATCTGCATTTGGGTTGCGTTCATAAGCATTGCCCAATATCTCCAGGTGTTTGCCATGAAGCGAGCTACAATAAGATTAATGAGGCCTCCAAAACAATCTGACACTTGGAGACAAAGAACAATGATCAAGTGTGTGGATGTTTTGTCATGTCGGGGTTTCTCCTTCCTGAACGCATGCATCCGTCAACAGCCCCCCTGCTTAGAAGATTCCAGGGAACATCAGTCAGATGGAGGGCGCTTGTGCATTTGGGGTCTGCCCAAACATCGCCGGTGACTCTGGTTCCCATTACCCATGAGCTCTTGAGCTGAGAAATACGGGTGGTTTGATCACACACTGCACGGCCATGGGGGAGCATGTTAGAAGTAGCATGGCCCTAATTCAAACCAGACGCGGTGAATTACAGTAAATACTAAAGAGAGCTTTTCACAAAGGTGCAAGAACTGCTCTCTGCCACGGGCCCGCCATTACGCCGAAAAGATTATAAAACATAAAACGAGATCTGCACAATCGCGAGGGGCTCGATGACAGATGGGCTTTTAATGCCCGTGTATGTAATGGACTTTTGTGGATGAAAAACTTATCAACTTCCCTGACCCCCGGATCACCTCAATCCCGTAATAACTGCATGATCGTATCCGCAATGCATTTGGAAATGAAAGTGAATTCCCCCTTGCCCCCTAACGTCCCGCTTCCTCTCAGGCTTTAGAGGGTGTGTTGACATTGACCTATAGTGATCGACTCGTAATAGCCACTGCCACGGTACTGGTATCACGGTGGAAATACGGCCGGATCCGTTTAGCGGCAGTATGTGTAGGGGAGGTCAAAGGTCAAATAGGAGAGGCAGAATGAGATTGAGGGGACGTCACTTGGTATTTACTCTTGGTTTAGATTCTTCATACAGTTTTGGTGGGGTCTGAGTGGCTATGTGTCATTGTAAAGATATTTGATCATTTATTTATGTATTTTTGGATAATATATTTTGAGTCAGCATGTTTTTGAACGATCAGAAAGCCGAATGCCAGCGTTGAGCTCTCAGGACTGTATGATTGTGTGTTGGCATCGCCTCTCTCTTTGGCACTGCAATTATGTTTTGTTCTGTGAGACAATGCATTTGCAAAACCCTGTACTTAAAATGGGTGAAACCTGTCAGCAAGCATTTCACACTCATGCCCTTATGCACATGAGTCTATACATGTCAGGTATGTGTGTGTGTGTGTGTGTGTGTGTGTGTGTGTGTGTGTGTGTGTGTGTGTGTGTGTGTGTGTGTGTGTGTGTGTGTGTGTGTGTGTGTGTGTGTGTGTGTGTGTGTGTGTGTGTGTGTGTGTGTGTGTGTGTTTGTTTGATGGAGAGATAGTGTTTGAAGTGCCAAGCAATGGGAAGAGCCTCTGTCTGAAGGCAGTGATAAAGAGAGGAGGGTTTCTGAAGGTGCTGGGACATCAGTTAGCAGTTCCTCTCCAACTCCAGTGGCCGAATGACCACGTAAATGATGTTTCTACACACAGAAACTCACACACAAACAAGCATGGCACATCACAATCCTTTTTTAGAAGTACTACCAGATATACCAGATCTACCAGAAGTACTAAACATAGTTTAGCATCCAAAGTAATTTATTTCAAACAACTTTCTTAATATTAATAAAATATTATTTTGTATATAATAATGAGACATTTAAAAAATAATACATGTGTAATTGTCGAGCATGTTTAAGGGGCCGATGCAAAGCCCAATGTTCTAGTCCCGTTTTTTTTTTTTACAGACCATCCTGGTGTTAGACTGTCTCCCAGCTTGAAGATTTTCGTTCCCTCACTGCATATACCCAGAACAAACCAACATGCTCATGTCCATATAGCTTTAACGCTAGTGTCTGTTAGTTGATCAGAGTGAGTGGTGGCATCAGGCAGGCATGCAGTCAGTAGTGGAAGGGGATCGGCTACTTTTGAGAAATTTCCATATGTCCACATGGCAATAAAATGTCTGCCACTTTACTTATTGAGGTTGTAATAAATGCCAGGTGCGTGGTCTGCTTTTTTCAAGGCACTCCATGGACACGCAACAAAAACAATGTTTCAAGAAATCTTGCTGTTTGACCAAAAACAGACTTTTCAAGTATTATAAAATACATTATTACCATTCATAGGGACAATAAAACGGAAAAAAAATTAAACTAGATTTCAAATAACATTTAACCTTTTGAAAACAGTTCGCATCTAACGACAAATAACCAAGTAATAAAACTTGTGCAAAACAACACAGAACCTAAAGGCAGTGAGCCAATCAGTCTATTAACTTGAATTTTCCATTCATGCAAAATAGACCCCAGAGTTTTGGTTTAGGTTTGGCCCCGTATTTATGGCTTCACGCACATACTCTTTCAGTTTAACAAACATTCATATTAGAAGACTTCCTAATCCCTGTTCTCATGACCCAGCCCTCGTTCACATCGCACGTAAGACTGCCTACATAATAAATCAAATCTCACTTGTGTCTTTATACAGCAAAAGCAGCCCTATAAATAATGAATATATGACAAAAATGTTGAGCTGAAATTGATACTCTCTGTCTTTTATTGTTAAAACGACACTTTCGATAGAAACTAAATACTGTATTGTTTTCATTTTAGAAACTATTTATTATAATAATGCATTTTGTAAATAATTTGGTTATAGTAAGCAGAATAAAAATGATGCAACTGTATTTCTCAGTAACTTACGACTTTAATAAAACATTGCAGACAAAAAGATTATGGATATTGAAACACAACTTTGGTCTCTTAAGCACAGATAAAATATCTCAATTCGATCTGAAATATGATAAAACATTTGCTTTTATTAGCAATCTGCACTCAGATAAAGCTAAATTAAACATTTGGAGTGAATCAAGGCTCTGTACTGGGTCCGTTTATATATGGATCTTTAACTTGTTCTCATGGGGATTGTATACAATACTGTAGTTACACTGTAAACCCTAATGCTCAAAATAATTAATTTATTTGAGTAGAGCCAACTCAAATTAAACAAATAGGTTTAATCAAATTAACTTTTATGAACATTAAGAACTTCCTTTTTCTTTTGTGTTCTCAAAACTGACACATTTCCAGTAATCTGAATCGTTTCATTGTTTTGAGTTTTATAAACGTGTTTCTTTTAATTTAGACAAACTTAAATTTAACTGAAACTGGGATGGGATTTCTATTTCCCAGCATGCTTTGCCATGACACACAAAAAGGACAGTAAATACCGAAATTACGTGTTTTCGTGCAATATTAATGTATTTTGTAGCGTTTAATGTTTTGCTTTGTTAGTTTAAAAGAGTTTCTGTTATGCTGGGGTATTTAGAAAAAATAATAATAATTTAAAAAAAAACTTTCAGCTAAACAAGGGAATAACAGACGCCCAGAAAGAGAAACTGATCAAAAGCTCTTACCACACTCATTTAAAAACAGCAATGCACTGTGAGACTCATGTCATACATGCTCTTAAAATCACAGTTTCACTGCATTGTTTCAGTATTTCCCACAAATGCACAGATATTGAAGCATGCCCCCAGACTGAATGGCAATGCTCTCCCGTGCAGTCTTCCCAAAAAAAAAAAAAAAAAGACCAGCCCATGAATTATCCGATCAGCTGCCACACACATACCAGAGAAAGAACATTCATGATCCTTTCAGGGTTACTGGTCTGGCTTCAGATAAATAAAAAATTCTCTTTTACCCCTTCAGTAATTATGGTCTTTAATGGACGTCTTCTTTAACTCACTGTTTAACTTATTAATGTTAATGCAAAACATTTGTTTATAAACAATTAAAGTCGTTTTTGCAACTAAAATCAATGTTTTACACCTTTTTGATAAACAAGCAGCTACACTGTAAAACAAAATAAGTTGGAAAAACTCCAAAAATGTTAGGCAATTGGTTACATAATTTTTTTAAGTTCAGAAATTTAAAGCGGAACTTACAGATTTGTATTTAATACTCATACATTTTAATTGCTCTTAACTTCAAATATTTGAGTAAGCTAGTTCATACATTTAAATTAAAATGATCAACTTAAATATTTTTAGAAGTGGAAACTTGGCTAGCTTTAAGTAGCTAGCACAAAAAACAAACAAACAAAAAAAAAACATTACATAACACAAATTTTAGGATTTACTGTGCCTTTTGAGTGTCATGGCAAAGCATGCTGGGAAATAGAAATCCCAGCCCAGTTTCGGTTAAATTTAAGTTAGTCTAAATTGATTTAATTAAACTCAAAACAATGAAACAATTCAGATTACTGGAAATGTGTCAGTTTTATGAATTCGAAAGAAAAAGAAAGTTCTAAATACTTATAAAAGTTCATTTGATTGAACTAATTTGTTTAATTTGAATTGGCTCTACTCAAACCAATTCATTATTTTGAGCGTTTTAAGCAAAGGTTGTCAAATTAACATTGGAGTTAATAAAGAGTGTCACTTTCCATTTCTTAAAAATGATTAAACATTGTTTAAAAAAAATAAATAACGTTTAAATACAATAACTTAAGGAATGGGTGAATGGTGTTTATGGTAATTTAAATATAAATTAACCTATTAAATTTTCATGTGTAATTTAGATTATGCCCAACATATTAAACAATTAAACCCAACATAAAGCAAAATAAACATTCAATAATAATAATAATAATAATAATAATAATAATAATAATAATTCAGTGTTGGGTAAAGTTACTTTTAAAAGTAATGCAGTACAATATTTCATTACTCCCTAAAAAAGTAACGTATTACATTTCTTAGTTACTTTTTATGAAAAGCAATGCATTACATTACATTTTCGTTACTTTTTCTCACCTGGGCTAGGCTTGCTTGTTTGTTTGGCAAATGTAAATGTCCTTTTGTGAAATTAATAAGCCTTTGGCTGAAGAAAATATAAATGTATGCCTGTTCAGTAGATAATAACAATAAGAATAATTTAGAATATTAATACAGCATTTTAAACTTTTTTTTACAAAGCACAATATGGATCTTTTCACATCTAGACTGAGCGGGAGTGTGTGTGTGTGTGTGTGTGTGTGTGTGTGTGTGTGTGTGTGTGTGTGTGTGTGTGTGTGTGTGTGTGTGTGTGTGTGTGTGTGTGTGTGTGTGTGTGTGTGTGTGTGTGTGTGTGTGTGTGTGTGTGTGAGAGAGAGAGAGAGAGAGAGAGAGAGAGAGAGAGAGTGTGAAATAGAGCAAGAGCGAGAACAAGTGAACAATATAATCTTTTTTGATAAGTAAGCCTGCAACATGTAACCAATTCATGTAGAACAAACGCTAACCGTGTTTAGTGTAATATCATGAATCATATATAGCAAAATATGAACAGACGGGTCAACGTGGCACATCTGAAGCTTTTCCCGAGCCAATCCTTTGACAATTCCCATGCTTTATGCTTCATCCGTAATTCAGTAACTATAGGCTGCTAATGCGGTGTATTTATGCATGTAAGCAAAATAGTTTTACCTGTGTTTAAAAAAAGGCGCAATTGCACATTTTTACTGGCATAAAGAATGTAATATATACATTTTTTAATAATAGGCCTATGTGTGCCAATGCATATTGTAACATAAAATGTTGCCAAACCTTATTAGTTAGATTTTGAAGCAACGCGAGCGTTTAGACCCGCAGAGCGGCGCTCTCGTCCTGCCAACTGCGCCAGATTATCCAGGGGGCGGAGCCGCAGAGTGACTGACAGCTGATTCTGAGCCTGAGTCCTCCCCCTCACTCCCTCTTTCGCTCTTTCACTGATTTCAGAGGAGCCGATGTTCATTCCAGTGCACATGGAAAGGCAGAGGAGCAGCAAGGGTTCGCGCTCAGAAGGGGAACGCGCTCAGGGATTTTTACGCGTGAAGCCGCTGTAGGGACGCGCTTTATTATCGGACTACAGCAGAATGCTATTCGAGGACGAATTTAAACAACTGTAGGGATTTCACTGTGCCACATCTATACACGGACACACGGATGAGTTTTAAACCTCCTTCAGCGCTGCTTTAGATAGTTTTGCACATTGGATTACATAAACACTGCTGAAAGTATCTGTGCGTTTAGAGGATTGCTGTTTATGGAAGCAGAGCTGAGCAGAAGACACCTGAAGTTGGAGAGAAGAGGGTCCCTGAAGCTGGACTGAGGGTCTGAAGGATTTTACAATCTCCTCCACGTTCATGTCCGAAGTCTCTGCTTTATGACAATGGATTATTTGCTGTTTTTATGCGGCGTTTTGCTGCCTCTGTCCTCGGCTGTTGAAGGTAAGATGGTCTGTTAAATGTGTTTTATACGCGCAATGCTTATCAAGGGATGCGCGTACCCCCGTTCGATACCATTGATGCGCGCGGATATATGAGTTTCGCTTATAATATTAATAATAATAATAACAGGTTTTATGCATGTGAATTAATGCAGAAACACACTATATTTGTTTTCTCTGAATCGATCTGGCAACTGAATGACACCAATACACATGCAACCACACCGCAGAACTTCTCCCTCCTGATTGCTGTTTATTTTCTTCCTCTAAAGACAATAGTTTGGTGAAGGAAATGTCTCTACAGGGAGTCCCACTTCAACACACACACAAATCCGCGTTCCCTCTCAAAACTCACGGGGAATTTATTCCTGCACACATTTAGGGAAGTTTGTGCGATATATTGAACTATATTAAATTGACTATTTAATACTAGGTTGCTCTCGTTTCATGCACATTGTGAATCAGTTAAATGGCCTTTTGTGTTTGGCATGTGTGTGTGTGTGTGTGTGTTAATCAAAATTATGATTAATTTATTTTACAATGAGTTTAGGTGGCTTTTGATTCAATTAATTCTGGACCCCATTAGACCTTCTGACACCAATAAAGATGAAAATGAGCGCGAGCGCTAATAGATTTCCAGGGAGAACAACAACGTGGATTTATTTATTTATTTATTGTTCTTTTTAACCATGCATCATGATATCGAGAGCACAATTGCTTATTGTACTTCTGCATTGATTTGTCTTTGTGATATTCTTTAAAACAGCACTTATAATTCAATAAAACGCGTATTATAGGCCTACTATAAACGGGCGATTTATTTCATATGATTTTGCCCTATAACTAAAACCCGAAATAGCCTAATCTTTTTTAAAAGATGAAAAAGCTTGCCTTGAAAAAGCTTACTTTCTCTGAATGAGAGGTTATATTGCTTTACTTGTTTATTGCAATTAGTGTTTTAATTAGTGAAGTGGATGCGCAAAGGTTCTTTATGGTTCATACAGTTAAGTTTTATATATATATATATATATATATATATATATATATATATATATATATATATATATATATATATATATATAAAATTATACAATTTGTGTTTATTTAACCTTATATTTTGTCTCTGTTTACCCTGTAAACGTTTTTTTTTTTTTATATAAACTCATTGCTCATTGATTTATGTTGTGGCTTGAATAAAAATGAGTGCATGTTTATACATGAAAAGAATACGGGCCTCGGTTACTTAATTGTCTGACAGTTTGTTCCCCTCGTTTCGCTAAATACAAGTGTACGCAATCTTAATGTTTCATGCCTATTGATCATGAAAGCGTGATAACAATGAATAACTTATATTTATGTGACTTAATGTGTCCTGAAGGATTTTCTAAAGTGTATTTGAATTACATTTCAAAAGTCATTGGTCCCTGGAGATGTCCTTATAAGAGAGTCTAGAACCTTAAAAGAATATGCATTCAAATGTGATGCATTTGTAATTTCTATCTGATGGCATGTTGTGTATAAAGCATTAGTTCCGCGTTTCTCTGTGAGTGTGAAATCACACGCGTTTGTATCCATCTCTCTCTCTCTCCTCTCCTCCAATTAGTCTCAGGCCTGGTTTTAATTCCCACTACCCCACTGCACTTATTATTTAGCACATACACACGATAAACACATTTTTGTCCTATATACTTACTCTGAGGTATATCTCTAATGTGGTAAATCAGACCTTCACAGGATAACGCGAGGAAAGTATAAGACCATTTGACCCCATAAATCAACGAACCAAAATACTCACATTCTTCATGCTACAGTGTTTTATGCTTTATACAGCACTTTATGCGTATCTGCCCTTCTAGTGTCCACTTGAAGTGTTAATTCAAAGCTTCCATATTGAAGGAATAACAGGCTCATTTGAGGGGTAAACAGCATTAACATGAGAAACAGGAATAATAATTACAGCGCGCGTTTACTGCAGAAAGGCCTGACGCGCAATGTTTCTCATTTATATTTAGAAAAAGCTTAATTCATTCACACATGTGAGCTTTTGTGAGCTGGCATGTATAGTGCAGCATGTGTACATTTATTTTAAACTAGTTTGCATTATCTGACAGGCTAAAAGGGATGTTTGCACTTTTAAGAATTTTTTTTTTCACGCCGCAAAACAGGTCAATTTAAAATGGAGCAATACATAATAAAAAGAGTGACCGTCACATCGCATAAATTATAGCTTGCTTTCCTTTAAAACATACATTTTAGCCTAAAATTACGTGTATAGGCTATAGGTAGCCTACCTACTTTACATCGCTATTATAATTTTTTATAATATTTTGTCATTTTTATTCCGCTATTAATATTTTAATAGGTTACCCCGTATATACCAAAAGCAGGAATTATTATTTTCAGTAGTAATATTACTAAAACATAATTATTTGTATTATTATGGCAGCTGTTGAGCGCAACACCGAACTTCTGTAATCGATGCGACTTCATCGATCTGTAAAATCTGCGGTCAAAAGGTTTAAAAAGAGGTCAAAAGCATTGATCTGCTCTTCACACCCTACACACGGCCTGAGTAAACTCACTCAATGACAGAAACTACATATAAGCACTAATAAAGTAGAGAGAAACCAAACATAGGCCTATTTGTATTATTATTACCAAAATGACGGCAATTATTTATTAGCCTATAAAATAAAATAAAATAAAATAAAATAAAATAGAATAAAATAAAATAAAATAAAATAAAAAGGGCATGACGGTTCAGGCTGAAGACCAACACAACATTAAAGATAAAGTAGTCTTTGTAAAATGATATAATGTATAATATTAATTTATATTAATATATTTATTATATCTATAAACTGAAATAAAACTGAACGGAGATATGTAAATATAGGCCTACATATATATATATATATATATTTTTTTTTTTGTATATTTGGACTGAAGGGGGCCACATTTAAAAGAAAACCCCAAAATTATATTCTGATTGTTCTGGGTGGGACGTGTCGCCCTCACTATGGCACGTTAATGTGTGCTTATGTTTATTTCTTCTCACAGAATATCTGTTTATAAAATAGTGAGTTGTATGAATATATAAGTTCTGTGTGCGAGCGATTGAAAGGTCATATGTTAAACAGAAGATAGGGTGAACAGATGTCCGCTGGCTTTGTTTCAGACTCTAGTAAGGAGCTCAAAGGGGTCTCAGACTCGGGCTTAAAGATGCTATGAAAACCAGGCAGGGTCATCGCGAGCGCACACCATGAACCGATAAACATTAGCACTGATGACCATTTGGATTCAAGAATGCTTCGGCTGTAAAACTCACCAGCAATTTTTAACCGAGCACTCTGTTAATTGATGAACTGGACGCTGACTGGAATGTTGAATTCGGTCTTTTTTGGAGTGTCCACTCAAAAGGGCAATCCTGGCAGCTGATGCAAAGGCCTTTACAGAAAAATAGGTCTTTGACACTCACGACAGTGTGAGGAGAGAATGTGTCTGGGCCTGAACACTGCCAAAATACCCTCGGTGCTGTCTGCAGCTACTGAAGCGGAATGAGAGAGGGAAATCAGGAGCAGAAAGAAAGAGGGATTGAGAGAAAAAGAGACATCGGAGCTTGGGTTCTGTCTTCGGTTGGTCAGGGGCAAGATGGGTGGTGCTGGCAGGGAATATATCGGCTACCATTGAAAAGGAGGGCGGCAGTGCAGAATACCCAAACAAAGTCACATGACGACAAGCAGAGTCATTTTTCTTCCCATCTGAATGGTTTTCCCTCGCCGTCCCAGCCACAGTGATTTTTACATTTTGAAATTAGGACTCGGACTGCATGCGTGCATTGGTTTAGTGCATTTACAGAAAGAGCCAAGTTTTTCATCGTTTACAAATTTAATGGTTTTGAAATGTGTCATATGCGTCATATTCACGCTAAGTTTTATGAGCATCGTGCCTCTATGAAATATAAGACTTTGCTGCATACGTTCAATTTCAATCTTTCTATATGCATGTAGTGTGTCAAAACACACAGAAATAGAAGTAGCACACAGAAATAGGCGACATGAGCTCAGACTTTGGAAGTGAGATGACATGCGACCTGACACACACACACACGTAGTCCTGCTATGCTCTTGAGAAATGACTAACACATTTTTTACAAGAATGCCATAGCCATCGCTTTATAGTGAAGCTGTTTGGCTAGAACGAGTTGCCGCAGTGTTTTGATCCTTTGCTGGACAGTGTTTATGAGCTTTAAACCAGTCTGGCTTGCACTGCTGATAAAGCAGACAATCTCTTTGATATGAATTAATCAGAATTAGATAGCGTGAGAGAGAGAGAGAGAGAGAGAGAGAGAGAGAGAGAGTTCTTCTCAATCCAAAACCTCATTTTAACTTTCAAACCCCAAAAATATAAACCAGAATCGGGTATTAAATGACCGAACGGACAATCTGCAATGCAGTGGGAAAAAAAATGCAACTGTCAGATAAATATTTGTGCAAGTTTTCAACCACAGTTCAATTGGGGGGAATGTGTGATGTTAGAAGCCCTGTAGGAAATGGCCAATGCTAACGCTAGGTGCAAACGTCTGCTTTGATTAGCAGTACGGGCATGTGCGAACAGGGTGGGGGATGTTAGTCTAATGATGGCTTCTAAACTCCATGCTACCAATCAAACCAGGCCTCTGTATGGTTAAAACATGCTCATAATCTCCACATCAAACACCGGGAGCCCCAGGCAGGGGCCCAAAAGCACACTGGCCCTTTAGCCTTTCTGTTAAATCTAGACTCGAATTTGCACTTTTGAGCCATGCTTTTCAATTACACATCTGTGGACTTTCTTAGCCATTCATTTTGATGATGCGTACATGTACAAAAATGAGTTCTGACTGGTTTTGCATTTGGGGATATTAGACGAAAAGGAAGCTGAAGTCTCTTAATATTGTGATGGATAGGTTTTATGAGTAAATTGTAATTTTATTGAACATCAGTTTATTGATTTATAAATATTCAGTTCAAAATATTTAGCATTTATTACTTAAAAAGCTAATATTAATAACAGTAAACATACCCTTACAAAAAATTGACCATTGTTTCTGGCAATTTTATTTTACATTTTTTTTATCAGGAATACTCTTATTGTAAAATCTTTGTAAATGAACACAGGATATCCTTCAGATATATTGCAAAAAGCTAACATAATATACCAAGTTATCACAGTTTTGTAGTAGCAACAATAAGTGCTGTAACTATTTCAGTGGAAACTATTTTTACTACGGTATGCTTGTGTAAGGGTAATTCGTTTTAGCCGACAACACAAAATGTTCGACAGGAATTCTTTTACTGCTTGCGTGATCTGTCACCTCTCCATTTGGTATTTGAGGTTAAAGCAGCGACACTTTGGCAAGGTGCAAATGCAGGTACTTGTGAAAAACAGTTGGTTACGTGTCGTAAAAGTCCCTGAAGGCATTGCGAGTCTGTCTGTTGTAGCAGTACTGAGAGCGTTTTGAAGCTCAACTGACTGGAAGTGGATC
The DNA here is from genome assembly GCA_023566225.1 of Romanogobio albipinnatus. Lineage (NCBI taxonomy): Eukaryota > Metazoa > Chordata > Actinopteri > Cypriniformes > Gobionidae > Romanogobio > Romanogobio albipinnatus. The sequence goes on along the minus strand of CM042263.1, from coordinate 28,094,567 downwards.
AGACGATCCATGTGAATCCAAAGCAAGTGCCACGTATGCGTCTACCACCCTTTTCTTTAGAGAATTCCTGTAAAGACATGATGGCAATCTCACTTTGCTGATACCATTTGTGTGTGATTACCATGCATGTTTGAGTATAAACTTAAGATATTTTACATTCGTTATATATTTTGCTTCTGTAATTGTAAGCCCCCCCCCCCCCCCCCCCCCCCCAACAGTTTATCAAGTTTCGGCAGGGTTACCATCCACATCCAATCAGGGATTCTCAATGAATCTCGGTGACTGATTCATTTATGGCTCATTGTCAGGCTTGATCGATCACACTTCCTTCTCACTTAGCCTTTCTGGCAACTGCCCTTTCGAAATGTGCCAAGCCTCCTAGAGCCTCTCATTACCAGCTTTTTTGGATTTATGTAAGAATGGCAGGATGAGTTAGAAGATAGTATCCGTCCAGTCATCTTCCCCTCAACTCCCTGTGTAGCTGACATAGGCCAGAACTGCCATGGAGAAAGGGCGCTTGTCATGTCTCAAGAGCAACACTGTTGATGAAGTGACATGTTTCTTCAGCGACTTGCCCTTTTCCAGCCGTGTCTCAAGTCTAGAGAAGATTAGAGGCATTAGATATGAGGCAGGTAATCGTGTTCCTGAAGATCTTAAAGAAGAACTAGCTAATTAAGGTTGATTAAAACATACAGACAAGTGTGTTACAGCTCTAAACTCTGCAGGACGGTAGATTTCCAGGAGCAGGACTGAACACCCCAGACAGCAACATAGTGTCGGCCCAGATCTGGTGCGCATGGAATCCACATGTACCAGATGTGGACTATGTTGCTGTCTGGGTATGCCGTGCACCCCCAAGTCACTTGCGAGCCGCGATGAGTGGCTTATCTGTTATTAAAGTGCCCTCAACCTGAACGGGAGAGATGAGGATATAGGCGAACAAAGGGACAGGGAAAGACTCCGAGAATTGTCCGGTATCCAAAAGGTACTTGGTACAGTATTGGTTGAGCAGTTCATCTGAAAAGGTGCTGAGAGGAGAGACAATGGAAATACACTGGAGCTGGTCAGATGGGGTTATGAATGCAGTGGAAATTGAGGCAGAGCTCAGGACAGCAAGAACAGAGAGTTTTCATCTTCTGTCTTGGACAGCTGCCATGGATCTATCTCTGTATCTTAAATCTGACTTGCTCTGCCTAGCTATGCCTGAGAGGAGATCATTGTTTCTGCCTTTCTGCCTCTCTCTCTCTCTCTCTCTCTCTCTCTCTCTCTCTCTCTCTCTCTCTCTCTCTCTCTCTCTCTGTCCATCTTTCTACCTATCACTCTTTTTTCAGAGCTAGTCTAAGAAAGTCTTGATGGGCAAGGGATATGCAAGGGGTTTTAATGAATCTGAAAAACCAGCGAGCATCAGTCAATGACGGCCTTGAGTCTGCTTGAAATCAGGTCCACCTGACAGTGGGAAGGTAGAAAAGAAGGTTACAGTCTGCATACAGAATGAAGAAACTATCAAGGCGGGAAAAAAATAGCTTTCCAGCATAAAAGCTTGTTCACAAAGGGCACGTGACTAAACAAAGGGCACAAATGTGAACGTGCACACAGACGTGCAAAACGGCAAACGTCAAAAGCAGCGTTTTTAAAAAAGACGTCTCAGGTTAGTTTTTTTGGTTTGACGCGCCGTGTTAAAAACTGTCCGACCAATGAGATTGGCGCTTTTGTTCACGACCCTGGGACTGCTGAAGTTACCATAAAACATGACTTGGTGGCGCTTAAGCACAAAACGGTCTTGCCGAGCACACATTGATACCTAGACGATGAAGAGGAAGATGCAACGAGGCAAGATGATTTAAACTTTAGAATAAATGCCACACTGACTACAAATAATGTTTTATAAACATAGTTCGGGAGGAGCACGTTCAGATAATTGACACAGGTGGAGAGCACTCAGCTAATCAACAGTAAGAGGTATATATATACACGCAGCAGTCTTACCTCCATTCATTGACAGTTTCTAGCATCCCTCCACCACCCCTTCTCCACACTTTTATTTTATCAGCCACTTTCATATACAGGGGGTACTCTGGGTTCGGGCCAAATTCCGAGCTCGAAGCCCTCCCCCGGACAGCACGCCAAATACGCAGTTAAACTTCTCTCCATAAATTATATGTAAGTGTGAACTCGTGAAACATCTTGATAGGAGGGAGTTTTTATGGACAGAAATTGCAGATCAAATAGGATTCGATGGTGATAAAAATAAGCACCATCTACTCTCAGGGAGTGAATTTGCACGTTCACTTGGCGCATCGCTAGTGAAAATCGCTTTGGTATGAACACAAAGATGTGTCGAAAAACATCTAGAAAAATCGCCAATAAGCGAGCGTAATAATCGTCCCGGTGTGCACAAGGCTTAACAGACAAATGTTATCTCTATAACAGTTGGTGGCTTGAAACTCACTCTTTTTTATTGGTACACTCATTTGTAAGACTGTAACAGCATTTAGATCCATGTGGACCATAAACGGGATGACAACCTGGTGAAAACCCAGAGAACAAGTGTGGGAAGTTCAGAGGCCTCTCCCCCAACAGGTGGGCTTTATCCCAACAGAGAGGGTAAAGACAAAGCACCTCTTTCTCTACTCTATTTACCATCCCTCTCTCCGCTTCCCTGTCACTCTTTTGCTGCACTTTCCCACCATCTTTTTACAGCCCTCCCTTTTCCCTGTTCTCCCTGGGCACCCTATGTGGCCGTTTCTTATCAGGGAGATAATTCTAATTGTGGCATTATTTTCCCTATCTGCTATCTCACCCCTTCAGTGATATCAGAACAGGACTAGAAGCTTGGGGACAGGGCCTATTTACCCACAAAACCTTTGTTGTATCCAGTCATTGATAAGATTTGACTATGTGTGTGTGTTCTTACAACTCTATTCTTATGTTATCCTATGGGAGCTAAGTGGTATGTCTATAAGCAATGTAAGTCAAGCTCTTGGAGGATAGATTTGACAAGTTCAGTCTCTTGATACTTCATCGCCCTTGGCTTTTAAGAAAATCTGAGAGCAGGTTCTCACTCATGACATATGTGAAATAATGAAGGTGCGAAAGCAGCCCCAAACTGCCTTGATTCCATACACCGCATGGAGGAGAGTCAAACCGAGGTCTCTAACTAAGAACAAGAGCAAAATCGGCATGCTGACGTGACACAAAACCTCATGGGGTGTGAAAGCAAGCATATTGACGTGAAATGGAGCTGGCACTAGAAACAAATTAAAATATCCCATGGCCAGATGGGGATGGTGAACTGAGGGGCCATATTTGTATCATGGGTGTGAGACGCACCACAGCGAAACAGCTTCATTGCCACTTTTGCCCTGCCGTGTCCTCTGGGAAATGACCTAAAAGGATGGCGATGATTAGCGATTCAATTTAGCCAGCCGTCGGTCAATATGGCAGGCCAAGGTTGTGGATGCTGCCTTGCCATCAAAATAGGTGGCAATCGAAATGTCTGGGGACTAGATTTCTCTTCCTTGGGTAATTAAGCAGGCACTTTGTCACTGTTCTTACTTATTCATAAATCTTCCCTTCAATTGTAGGCAGCTTGGTCTTAAGGAGGCAAGCACTTAAGAGTAATCTATAGAGTTCAACACTGGATTCAGCTTTGTGCCTGTTTAATTAATCAAGACACTGCTGTGGTGTCATAAGCACGGAGGCTCTTACAATTAAAGCATATCAAGAGGGTAATATCTAGAGAAATGACCTAAGCATTTTTGGGATTTTTATTGACAGATAGGGCAGGAAATGAGCCATGATTTAATGCATGTTTGCTAACTGTCACTGCAGCAGCTACAAATTTCCTTCCTTCCATCCATCAATTCTTCAATCTGCTTGCTCTTTGTAGGGTCACAGGGATACTAGTGCCTTTCCCAACATCTTGGGCCAAAGGCCGGGTGGTGCCTGGCCTTTGGCCCAAGATGTTGGGAAAGGCAGTACAGTCAGCAAAACAGTGTCGGCCCAGATGCGTCCCACACGTTTATCAATAAAGAATGAGGAATCTCTTTTCTCTAAGTCATTCTTTTGAATCCGTACTCGCCTGCCCTCAGGTTATGAAGTTTAGGCTCAGGGAAACAAGTCATTTCATGCATCCCTCTTCTGAGGAAGATGTAAATACAGGGTTTAAAACCAGTATATATGGTCAGTCCTCCAGCGATGGTACTGCAGTACATCTAACTTGTTCCTATGAGTAATCTATGCTGAGGTTCAGTACACACCCTGTGGTTCTTTTGATAAACGCTCCCATGTTGAACTCATCCTGCTTCGAGACCACCAAGAGATGTAACGTACCTGAAATGCAAAAGTTCACGAGTAGGATCCAGGCAGTCAAGGTGTGGTTAGCAGGTCTGTAATTAGTGTTGAGGCCACCAAGTCTTTGTGACGGCATGTCTCTGTGTGTGTGTGTGTGTTGGATTTACTGGATCTATGTGTGTGTGTTCAAGTGTGTGAAAGAGAACAACAGCAGACAATTCCCAGACTTCTCATTATCTCTATACCTGACAATTGCATCTCTTAGCACCTGTACAGTACTTCCTAAATTGAAGGGTGTTTTCGTATATAAAATTATTTTCCACAGTAGTCGTCTTTTTGCCACTTTTCTGCCGTTGGTTTCCCAGGCACTTTACATTACTGTGACAGTGTTTACAATACGCAGTTTTTATTGGTTCACTGTAGACGCTGTTAAAGCCACTGTGTTTGATTTATCAGTCAATGATTGACTCTAGATTGCTATAACCTTCTATGTCACCAGCACTTCAAACAGATGCCCAGCAGCCCTACATTTCCCATCCCACATACACAGTTCCTGTTGATTCAACTATGTTATCTCATGTGGCCGTTTTTCCTTAGTTCTTCCATCAGCGCCACTGTCTTGACATGATAGTTGTGTCATTTTTTGCACCATGTCTCCAGATACACCCATATTCTGACCTTATATGTTTTATTTTATTTTAGATTATGAGTGGGAAGTATGGATATAACCGGATAAGGTTATTTGAACAGGAAATCTAACCTAAAATCGTTTTAGATATCACATAACCATATAGTGAAAGCATATATATATATATATATATATATATATATATAAAAAGAGACCAATCTCATGTCTAACTCCATTACCCCCCCCCCCCCCCCACACACCTCCCTCACCAGGGCCCTCTACTGAGACCCATAAATCAATGGAGCTCAGTAGCCTGTCGGGGGTTTACCGTCTGTGGGGGGTATTGGTGGCCCAGGCTCCCCAGCCGCTGGTTTTAGTTACACATCAATGAAGGGTGAATAATACATTAGTCAGCCCCTGACAGTACAGTTATAGGCGGGCAGGCAGACGGAGCCTCCCCTGGCCCTTCATCAGCGCATCAGCGCATCTGCGCCATAATCAGCCTCTGGAGACATACCTCAGCTTCGGCCTACCTCTCTTACACCTGATTAACTCACTGTGTATGCAAATATTATGATATTTAAACGGCTGCTCTGTGGGTAAAAGGGGTAGATATTTTGAATTATGTACTTGCTTTTTCCCCATACAAGTAGTTGTTAAGTTGAGCTGTTCCTTAAAACCCCTTAACTGTCACCGCTTGGCGCCTTTCCCCCCCCCCACATTTTCTTTTCATATTACATATTTTAGTAGTCATCATAAATTAGGTATCATTGGAAAGCTTACTGTGAAAATCGTTTTGAAATTGGACATTGCGTTACCATGGAAATGGTACTTTAATTTATTTTGGCGGGCTCCTCCCCTAGTGGGCGGTGCCAGGTTTCATATTACAAAATGTATTACTACTTTATAGTCAAAACCTATTCTAATCTTGACAAAACACATATCGTCAGAAAGGTCTGAGACTCAAGGTTCCATATTTGGTGATAGTTTTGTGATATTTGGACAGAAATGAATTATAGGATAATGCAAAAAAAAACATTCCATTAAATGTGTGGCACCCGCGTACAGTACATTTAAACCACTACAACTTTTTAATTCTTAAAATTTTTGAGAGTGTCTCTTTATTCCAAGAAGTCTATATTCCAATGCATTCTTGAACCATTTGAGTTTGCATTTTCACGTCTATTCTCAAAAAGGGGGGTGACAGTGTATCTCTGTAGAATATGGAGTATGGATGGCACTGTATGTAAGGTATTAACTGCAAAGAAATTGCACCATTCCTTTCGTTTGGGGTCAAGAGCTGCAAGTGACACCCATAAAGTCTAGGTTAATAATTTGAAGTGGGCAGGAAGTATTGCAGCTGACCCAGGTCGGACAGCAAGGTCTGTGGAGATGGATTGTTGTGGCATAAACGATCCCGGAACTGTAGCCTTTTCCATCCAGCTGCACTGTGTACTGATTTATATCCGAAGATTTTCAAAGTGGCTAGCCCCCTTCCTTGCATGCACAATTACAGAAACATTCACAGTCTCCATCCAATGTATCAAGGCTTTTATTTAATTGTTCAGAGACGTCTAAACCCCTGGCCATATGGGGCACCCTAGAATTGGATGTCAACCGTTCTATCAACCTTTTCCAGCATAATTGCTTCCATCGCTAATACCTTCTGTCACAATCTGCGAGTCAATTTGCTGTAAGTGAAACACTTAAGTGTATGATTGTGTGATCGCCAATGACCTAGACGGCCACGTGTCCTAATCAGGCAGTTGTTTCTTTTTTAATCAACAGTCTCAGGGGCGGAGTCCATGAATAAATTACTCCGATGACCATCTTCCATACACTCCGCCAGTTCTGCATCTGTGCGTTAAAGAGCCGAAAACCATTTAGAGGGGTCTAACGAGTCAAGTTATTACTGCAGCCAAGTGTGAGTTTAATTAGCTGAGCAGCAATTAAGAACGCGGCTGAAAAGATCTAACACATAAGCATGGGGCGAGTAGGAACCAACATTATTTGCTTAAGCCACCTGGGAGTAAACAGAAATAACAAGCTATAACCTCCAAGTCCAACCCGACATTTCTGCAAAAATTAAATGTTTCTTCTTACACGGTTTACAGAACTATCAAAGTGAAGTGTCCAGTGAGTTGTGCTGAAAGTGTGTTCAGTTTCCTGCAAAACAGATGAGCGCTTCCCAAAACCCTTCTCTAAACCTAATGGATGAGATAAAAACACATTTCCTGAAGCCTGTAGCTTGTGTTTCACGGGACTGTACCAGGTGAGCTTCCGAGCAAGTTTATCATGTGAGAAAAGCCAACAAATAATGTTTGAAATGTGAAGCAAATGTTATAAATCATGCTCTATGGTAAAAGTGTTTTGAGGTCATAAATGCATGAAGAAGAAAAAAATCCCCTTGTAGTCATAATTTACATGAAAAGGATTCAAATGTATTGGTTTTGGCTGCTACCGGTGTTCATTTCAGAAGGAAACTGCAGTGAATTACATGTATAGGTATATTTGTGTAGTTTTGCAAAATTAAAAAGTAAGCAGACCACATTGTAGGTAGGTTACTATATTTTTTCCCAACTTTATTGGTCCCTGAGCAACATTCCCATCAACTGATCAGTTTCCTCTGGTTTTAGTGGTAACATATTGATCTAGGGACATGGGGTAAATTAATCTTGTGCCTGAATATGCATGCAAATTTGCATATTTCCGCGCCCTACTTTCTGTCATTGACATATTTCCAAAGTGCCAGAGTAGGGCAGACATTTCCAGGAAGAATGTTCTCATATTTATCGTGAATGATAGTGTCCCTTTCACCCAGGACAGCTCCAAATGAAGCTTTAATCATTGAGCATATTCAAAGCATCAGTGTGGGTGTGTATTTGTTTTTGTTTGTGTATTTGTCGCCTCAACATTCACAAAGGCCCTACCCAGCCTCATTCCTGTCGGCAACTGCCTAACCTTTCTGTGTTGTTGCGGCTCTGACCTGAATCAGATAATGAGTGGGCAGGTAAACATTAACGAGTGTCTCTTGGCTTAATGAGCTAATGTGAGAAGAGGTAGTCGAGAGAAACCTGCGCTGCTTCGGGCTAATGTGTCACATTTAGCAAGAAATGTAAAAAAAGAAAAAGAACTTAACATAATAACTCCTATTACGCTGCGGTGTAGCTGGAGCCATTAGACATGCTTTCTTTGTTCATGCAGGTAAACCACAACATATCCTGATAATTAGCATGCAGCATGACAGCTGAAACTGAGCTACAGATTTGTTCCCATGTCTTCAGCAGTAGCTGCCAATGCTAATATGTGACAGCGCTGGGAAGTTAGCGGGGTTCTTGCCCTCACAGCTTGGGTTTTCTTTTCAAGAAATGAAAAGGAATCTCAACCTCACTAGCCGCCCCAGACGGTATATTTGAAACATTACAAAGGGATCGAAAGCCACTGGAACGCTGGAAATGTGGACCACATCAGTCCAGTAGCTGCTAACAAACAGCTGTCCCATGATACAAAGCAGAAATCTCATATTTAACAGCCATTAGAGGTTATTTGTACGTTTGCATAGTTAGATGATATTATATGTTTGGCTGATTACTATAGAAGGAGTAATTGTATCCTGACACACATCTCAATACCTAATTCATACCAGAACTTTAAAGAAAAAAAGTTATAACCAAAGCCTTTACTTCATATACGCTAGAGTTATAGGCCCTATTATATTATATTATATTATATTTAAAAAAATCAACTTAAAAGCAATTTTTTTACAGTTTTATTATATTATATTATATATTATATTATATTGCACAGTAAAAATGTCTTACTTTTTAAGTTTAAACTATTTTTTACAGTGTATATTATATCAATTTTATTGTATTATATAATATAAAAAATATACTTAAGAGCAACAATTTTTTTACATTTATATTATATTATATTATATTATATTATATTATATTATATTATATTATATTATATTATATTATATTATATTATATTATATTATATTATATTATATTATATTATATTATATTTTATTTATTATATGGGTGTCGGAAGCAAAAAAAATTTGGGTAGGCCCCCCCAAAATTTTTACTGGAGTAAATGCAATTTACATTGATTGCAAATAGTCAACATCGTTTACTAAACATCTGGTTGGGACAGACAAAATGACAAAAGTCACCAAATTACTTATAGTGGCAATAGTGTAGGGGTAAGACACATGGCAGGAAGTTTTGACGTAAATCAACCAAAGGTTCGAATCCGCCTTTTGCCGAACTCGCTCTACTCCTGTTTCCCATCACATATTAGCTTGGAAAGGCATTTATTTTCAATAAAAATGAAGAACACATTCAAAAAGTGGAAATAAAGTGTCTAACGTGTGATTAATAATAAAGTGTTTATTGGTTAGGGTTAGGTGAACAGAATTATAGACGGTAAAAGTGAATGGGTCCAATATGATCGGTCTTAAAAAGCATATACAATGGTTCCGACGCCCATGTTATATTATATTATATTTTTGTTCCGAATTCAACTTTTTGCTAGATTTTCACAATTATTTTTGCTATTGTTTCTTTTACATAGAATATATTTGTATATATTTAAAATATTTTTAACTTACCACACACCTGGACTTTCAATTGTAAAATATGGAAATATTACACCTTTAAATAATTGAAGAAACGCCCATATATGTGTGCATTTTTGTGTTCCCTGTCCACTGTTTCTCAATGTGTGTGTTTTATCGATCTGAAACCGTGATGTCACAGCTTTGACATTATCCCGACATCCTTTCACAAACACCTCATCTCAAGGTAAAAGGTTGGAGAATAAAAGTTTGGGGGCATTTCAACATCTGCCACACTCTGAAGTACCTCCTTAGTGTTATAGCATGGCAAATGCCTTCCGGTGGTCCTGAGGGATCGTGCCATTACCATATATTTAGCCTAGATGTCTGTTGGCTGCCTCTGCAGTGGCATAATGAACGTGTCAAAGGGAAGCAAGTGCGGCAAACGGGCTGTTGGAGAATGGAGATGAGTCCCTGGACGGCAGCTTCGACAGACAGCTCCTCTCCGTGTCTGACAGGCAAAGCCAGTGGGCAGCATGGTGCCAAAATACCTCCATAATGAACCTGGAACGGAGGTATGAGGAAGTCAGCCTTGCCTCCTGACCCGTTCTTTGGCTTGGGTTACAAAACACTGGAGAGGAATACAAAAACACAACATGCAAGATTTTGAGGACGGGCACAGAGCTCCCAGGACATCCACACTCACTCACTTGAGTTTTCAGTTTCTGTTTGGGCATTTTTGTCTGTTATTGCTCAGGAAAAAGGTGCAGTTCACTTAACGTACAGCGCCACAGGAAAAACACCAATGAACACAGGTTCTTTTTTTTTATGTAAATATCTCCGTCAGTACCGTATGCCAGATTTTCGGACATAGCTTGACGGATAATATGAGTTGTGGGTAATGACGCATTGAGACCTCTATTGAGAGTGGAGGAATATTTTAGTTTCACAAAGCAGTATTGGCAGACTTGCATCCCTGGCAGTTTATTACAGTCAGAGTTGAATTTCAACCAGAACGAGAAAATCAATCAAAACATAGTTATCGTGATTATAGTCCTTTTAATTTTTCCGCTAGAGGAGAGGTGTTTGACTGTTGGATAAATGTGCTTACGCTAGGCTCAGTCAATGGCAGGATTCATTTTACACATCTTGGAAGTTTAATGTTTGTTTTTATGATCAACTGTTATTTGTATTTCCAGCTCTGATGACAACTTTATTTTATATTTAACCAAATGTCTAAATGTGACCCTGGACCACAAAACCAATCATACATTTGTTTTTAAATTGAGATCTGTATATCATATATAATCATAAATAAGCTCTCCGTTGATGTATGTTTTGTTAGGATAGGACAATATCTGGCCGAGATACAACTATTTTTGAAATTGACAAAATATCTTCATGGAGCATGATCTTTACTTTACTTTGAGTCTTTTTGGCATAAAAGAAAAATGTATAATTTTGACCCCGATGTATTGTTGGCTATTGCCACAAATATACTCGTGAGACTTAAAACTGGTTTTGTACTCCAGGGTCACAAATATTACTAAAGCAAATATCTCTAAAAGCTATTCAGATTAGACATTTCTGAGTCAGAGTTTTTCAAATAAAACCTGGGTGACACCAGAAACATAAAAGCAGTTTCAGAGGAAGTCAATGCATTGAAGCAAACTGACGCTTCTACTGAGCCTTATCTGGATTTGCATCACTTTGACCTTTTATAACCTAAACATATGTTTTATATTTCCTGGTGCTTTTTATGAGATGCTTTAATTGAAGTGTCCCGTCTCCTCTTCCAAACATTCTGTAAACCGGTTTACTCTCACTTGCATTTATTCTAGCTGGCCCTGCCTCCCGCTGACAAAAATGGAGACCTGGGGAGCGTGATAGACAGGGAGAATAAGAGAGAAGGGGTTTCAGAGATATGGGGGGGGGGGGGGGATGAGAGTGAATGAAGTGGATGGAAAGGAAGGCTGTGATCAACGCCGGCCTGTCAAAACACTTCCTGTTGACTGATACACTCTCAGACACTTGGGAAAGGAAGACAGAGATAGAAAGGTGTGGATGAAACATTAAAAAAAGAGGAAAAAAGAGCGGTCGAGACCCTAAGCATGGCTTCTTTGAAGGACCTACAAATGTAAAGTTTACAATGAATTGGTTTGAATAAAGCCAACTCAAATTAAACAAACTAGTTAAATCAAATTAACTTTTAGGAGTATTTAGAACTTTTAGTTTCTTTTGAGTTCTCAAAACGGAAACATATTAAGTAATCTGAATTGTTTCATTGTTTTGAGTTTTGTGTTGAGTTTTTTTAACTAGTTAAAGCTACACTGTGTAATTGTTTTAGTTTATTCTTAGCTAAAAACACTTAGTTCTTTCAAAAATATATGTGCTCATTAATGTATATTTACTTCTTTCAAGTAATAAAGTATTCTCGTAAGTTTATAATATGCCATTGAAAATACATACGGGTAAGGGGTTCGAATGGGGGTCGCCATGTTGCCCCTCCATCTTGAAAGTACATTAGCCAAAGAGGGACACACCCGTAAATTCAAGCTTCGCCTTTCGCGTTTTAACACCCGATGGCACCGTGTCGAATGTGAAGAGGGGGATTGCTTGAGACTGCTATATGAAAACCTGAAAGCCTTTTTGAAAGTCTGTTGCTGATGGAGGATCACTCTTATTCTCGAGGATATGTAACAGAGTCGCCGCGAAAAAAGAGAATTAAGACGGCAACGCAACAGGCAAATCAACACTAATGGACGAGGTCGAACTGGAAGCCATGTTAATCTTGGACTAAATCGGCCACCGTAGGAGTTCAAACGAAATCGGAATTGGGAGGAACAGAAACTAATATTTTCTGGATGGTCATATACCATTTCACCGCTAGATGGGGGAAAATATCACACAGTGTAGCTTTAAGCAAGTCAAGTTTCCACTACTAAAACTATTTAAGTTGAGATTACAAGATAATTTTAAGTTAAATGTTTGAATCAAATATTTTTAAAATTAAAATGTATGAGTACAAAATAAAAACCTGCATTTTCTGCTTACTTAAACTTGAAATATCTTAACTTAAAATGTGTGTCGATATAGGATAGCATATAGTCGATATTGGTCGAAAACCCCAAACAGAAACTCTTTTTTCGATGTCATGACCATCAACAGCGATACCGAAACATGACTGTCTGGAGTGTCACATGTTCTGACGCATACATTACATTATGCTACTGTTTTAGTCTAGGAAGCCACAAAAACACATCATGCATCATAAAAGTACAGCTGTCGTTCTCTCTGATCAGTAAACACTGTCATCAGTGTTGTGTAACAATGCCTGAAGCATCAGTCCTAGCGAAGACGTCATACTGTTACCTTTCGAGAGAAGGACTGGAGGACCAAACAGTGTTGTTTTGAATGACTGGTTGATATTGATTAGTGCAGAACACGTTTGAGATTTTTCTAACCTTAACCAAACTAAAATTATGAACACAGACGAGGCCTACGCATCCTTGATTGCCTTGTGGCCATACAATAACTCGTCTACAAGAAGAAACACAAATGCATTAATTGATTGTACTCCTGTAGCAATGTGAATCTACCAGACGGCTCCCGTTTAGTGTGAAATCTGTAATTGGATCAACGTTCGGTATCAGAATACGCCAGCGTGTTAGCTTAAGTGCTCATTAATAGCTGATCGTGCTTTATCTCCATCTCAACGCATCTTGTGTCCTGTCTAGCCACAACAGAGTAACTGATGTGCAGCATCGTAACTCTTTCACTAAGTGCTTTAGGGGACGCGCCGAATTCAGGGGGTCAATTTTATATCATGGTATTAGTAATTTACTGTTTACATATGGGGGTTTCTCTAAAATTGTAAATGCCAAATGTTTAGTAATTGCACACCCATGTAATAATGCAGTTGTTACAATATTATTACATTGTAATAGATACGCTCTCTGAAAAAAAAAAGGCAAACATTTTACCTTTAGGGGTACAACAGCTTAAGTAGCCTTAAATGGATGTCTTATTTACGCCTAGGGTCCAATTTTCACTATTAGTTGCATATTATCATGCATATTACTAGGATATTGGCTGTTTATTAATACTTATAAAGCACATAATGCCTTATTCTGCATCTACATCCATAATCCCACCAATACCTAAATTTAACAACTATCTTTCTAACTATCAATAAGCAGTAAATCCAGCTCATCATCCAGCTCAATTCAGTTCCAGTTTTGTTCTTTTCTGATAGTGTCAGTGCAGTCAAATCGATGATATTACTGAATATTAAGTGTCTTTTAAACCCCAACTAAGCAAGCTAAAGGATCAAAGTAGTACCTCAAGGGTACACATTACTACTCTAATGGCTTTTCCACTCAGTGGTACGACTCGGCTCAACTCTCTTTACTTTGGCTCGCTTTGCTTTTCCACTGCAGTTTAGTAGTTTAGGGATTATAGACTGATCGTAGTTGAGACTTTGTCTACTAACCAGAATACAGCCATTTATGTATTCAAGTTGCGTGCGATGGTCGTTTAAAAAAGTTGTGCGAACAAATGATACTGCGGTGGCTGTTGCTGACTATTTAAATCTAGCGAGTTTGGTGTCTCATATTGTGTGTGTGTGTGTGTGTGTGTGTGTGGGGGGTTATAACGCCTATAGAAACAGAACAGTGAAGGAAATTCTAGGTCTAATTCTAGTTCGGAAATAATCATTTTGAACAATTATATTATTGCAAACATATGTACTGTTATTTGTATGCCTAATAAGTCGAAAACGTTAAACGTTTCTTGTCTCTTCACACTCAGTTCGGAATTCCATGAATCACGCAAATGCATATTTTCAATTCAAAACGGCCAGTGTTAGTAGTTTGCATCACTGGATGTTACTGTCGACCATTTGACATCTCAAAACAGTTGACGTATTAAATGTTTCGCTTCTTACCTCACGCTGGATTGGCCATCTCAATCATTTTGACATTGACGAACGCTGTTAGACCGCTGAGGCAGACCATACTAAAACTTTTAAACCTTTTTGTCATCCTAACAACATACAGAGTGCTGCGTGATTTTAAATATTGGGTGGGACAATTTGGCCATTTCTGGAGGGGACTCATCCCCCTCAATGTCTATGGCCCTGTCGTAACGCAAATCCAATGATGCTGGTAGTGACGATTCTCTCTGACAAATCATGCAGTGTTTACATGTCACATTTTAGTATCGGTACGGCTCGCTTGGAGGTGGTCCTTCCCATGTAGTGGAAAAACGCCTTTAGGGATTGGATACCACCTCTACTTAAACGGAAATACATTAGAACCCTTGAGACATTGAAAAGGTCTCACTGGGTTAAACAGGTGACATGATCACCCTTCTTATTTAGGAGCTCTTGCACATGCGACGCTGGCATGGATTTGCTAGCTAAGGACGTCCATTTAGACACTCGGGACACATAGTTGTGAGCACACCTGGTTAGCAGACAGTCGCTCCAGGGGCTGCCTGTCCACCAGATTGACTGTGCGCTGTAATTAAAGACCTTGGAAAGAGGAAGAAAAGAGAACGAATGTGGCTAAGGGGGGTGCAATGCCCATTTCTAAGGCTGGAACTGGAATGCACTACGAGGCTCACACGCCTTGAATATTCATCTGGGTTGTGGCTCATCTCTTGCTCGCCGTGTGAACCCACACGCTTGTCTTTGTGATATCTGTCTGAATCTGCCTGATCAAAGCAAACAGGCTCATTTTACACAAGCCCATTCCCTTGAAGACCTTTGCGCCAATCCTAGCGTCAGCTGAAGAACCAATTAACACAACAAACAGAAATGTAGCAGACGCACTTATGCT
Source organism: Romanogobio albipinnatus (assembly GCA_023566225.1). NCBI lineage: Eukaryota > Metazoa > Chordata > Actinopteri > Cypriniformes > Gobionidae > Romanogobio > Romanogobio albipinnatus. The sequence continues at coordinate 28,079,242 of CM042263.1, read as the reverse complement.
CTTTGTCACCTTCCTGTCAAATGCTGTCATCGTAACGGCCGTCAAGAAACGTAAGATGTACTTAAGTAGTACGTCTGTATATGTCATTTTAAAGTTAATTTTATTGCATTATATGCACTGAGAAGCACTTATGGTAAAGTCAAATATACTTTAATGATATTTACACTGTAATACTTTATTTTAAGGTGGCATAGTTACAACATGTACTTACTCTAGTAATAACAGTATTTTCTGCATAATTACAAGTAACTAACCCTCAACCAAACCCTAAACCTACTGCTATTTTTTTTTTCTTATTTAGTATTTTTGTCTTGTTTCCCGTCTAAATAAGATGCATTTACTAGATAAGTCAAATTACATAATATATTTGTTCTTGTTTTCTGGAAAATAAAATAAAAATTACATGAGTTTTTGCTTAAAACAAGCTAAATTATCTGCCAATGGGGTAAGAAAAATAATCTTGTTTCTGTTTGAAGTCTTATTTATTGTTTGTGTCCTTGTTATACAAGCTACATGTACTTACTAAAGATATAACAGTAAATTATGCATAATTACATGCAACTAACCCTCAACCAAACCCTTATCCTACCATAACCCTATAGTAAGTACATGTACTTAATTAATATTACTCATTACTTAAATATATAATTACACTGTAACAAAGACACCTTAAAATAAAGCATAACCTATATTTGGACTGGAAACAAGACAGCAATACTAAGTATGGAAAGCATTTTTTGCCGTGTTAACCATTACTCCAATTCATTATTTTGACCGTTAGGGTTTACAGTGTGTACTTACTATAGTAATAACAGTAAACCAAACCCTAACCGTAACTCCATAGTAAGTACATGCTTTATTAATATTACTCAGTACATATATAAGTACAATGTAACTATATCACCTTCAAATAAAGTGTAACCCAATAGAAGTTGGGGAAGTCTGCGTTTCCTGAAGTTAAGAGTTTCCACTGTACAATTACAAATTCAACAAAGACAAGGGTGATTTGAATGGTCAGGAATTACGGTAATTGAAATGAAGGCTACATCTGCAGCTTTGACAGTGGGCCTTGTTAGTACATAAATGGCCCAGAGAGTGACAGGCATTGTGCCATGACTGACGGCAAGTGGACGGATGGGGATAAGGAGGCTCCTTTCATGGAATTCCCAAGGAGGATTCAGGGTGTTGGAGATCCAGCCACCTACATCAAGAACCGTCGGCCAATTAGAGGTTGCACGCCAGCTCGCCAAAAGCAGCCCACTCCCCTAATCACCACACTCCAGTGTGGTACAAAAGCCTGGGCTGCTCACCACATTTCAATTTAAATAGTAAGCCCACCCCCCTTCTTCTCCTCCATCCTCTTTCAACGACTTTCCCTCTCTCTCTCTCTCCCCCACTTTCAACCCGGCTCCACCAAACCCCCCAATGGCTAATAAAAGCAGCAACAAAAGCACACACAAAGCAATCAGTCTAATAGCTTTAATACGTTTAATGCAGTGTTTTCCCCTCACTGTTGACACATCTCAGTGTTGGGTGGCAAAACAGAACTCAAGTGTTTGGAGACAGAGAGTGACATTCCTTTTTTCTTCTTTTTTTTTCCTTAAGTCTGTCGTTCGGTGCGATTCCACAACAGCGCAGCAGGAGACAAATTTGTCAAATCTTTAGATGTATATATATATATATATATATATATATATACTGACATTAAAAAGTTTGGGATCTGTATTTTTCTGTGAATATATATATATATATGTTTCATGAGCATCAAATCATCATATCAGAATGATATCTGAAGGATCATGTGGCACTGAAGACTGGAGTAATGATGCTGAAAATACAGCTTTGACCACAGAAATAAATAACATTTTTACAATATATTCAAACAGAAAGCAGTTATTTTAAATTGTAATATTTTTTTTCCCCTTGTTTTTTTAATTAAACAAATGCGGCCTCTGCGAGCAAAGAGACTTATTTAAAAATAAATAAATAAATCTTACAGATCCCAAACATATATATATATATATATACACATATATATATATATATATATATATATATATATATATATATATATATATATATACACATATATATATATATATATATATATATATATATATATATATATATATATATATATATATATATATATATATATATATATATATACACATATATATATATATATATATATATATATATATATATATATATATATATATATATATATATATATATATATATATATAGCCTGCCACAAAAGCACTGGCTGCTCAGCATGAGTTTGGGGCGGGATTATTTGTTTGAGTGACCAATGCGAGTCTTCAGAAAACAGGTTTAACAACATTTCTTATTTCTGCGGCTCCATTTAACAATTCTAATGGTGCAGAAAGTACACACTTCACCCGTCATTTTCTTAAATGCAAAATATGTGTACACCTAATGCTTTTAGTCCTCGATCGGCACAATCCTGATCCCGTCTCTGCTGGAGTTTTCCTTGCTTTCCACATGTTCTAACCTCCAAACAACAGGGAAAAATGAGTCGCTAAAGCTGAAAGCAGTTGTGCTGAAATCCTGCAGTAATCTCTCACCTGTCTGCCCACACGGCACTGAGTCAGTTTCTAAATCCACTCCACATTCTTTGTATCAATAGAGGTGATTTTGTTCACATACCCCTCTTTTTTAAGAAGATTGCTTACTGGAACAAAGAAATATTTGAAGGTGCTTGTAAACCCACAGAATGAGTGTGTGTGTTGTTTCAGAGAGTTTCAGAGTGTTTTCTCTGTCTTCCTCTGTTATTAACGCTGCTCTGTCATTAGAGGATTAGAATGGAAGAGCTGACCTTTTATACATCAATATGTGTGTGTGTGTGTGTGTGTGTGCGTGCGTGCGTGCGTGTGTGTGTGTGTGTGTGCGTGCTAACGTGCAATTCTGTGAATGGGAATTTTTCACTAAATCTGTGTATGTCATGCAACTTGTATATTTAGTGTTTGAACCCAAAACAATGACGTAATGTTTAGCAATTTACACATACTTTTATATTATGTCATAACTTCTGTAAATGTGCCTTGATAACCTCCAGTATGTGCGTTTCCTGGGATTAAAATATGTAAATATTTACAGTAAGTTTTTAAGTAAAGTTTAAATAGTATCCTGTTACTATTTTCTTGTATTTTAGTGATTCATACACTGTAAAAATACACTGTACTTAAATTTTAAGTACAATCAACTTGAATATATATACATATATATAATGATTATTTTTGCTAAATTATATATATAATATATGTATATATATATATATTTTATATATATATATATATTTTTTATATATATATATATATATATATATATATATATATATATATATATATATATATATATATATACTTTTTAAGTAGTTTATATAGAATGTCATTGCTCTTCTACTTTAGTGTTTTATAACAATATTTCATTTCTATTTGTATGACTTTTATGACAGTTAAGTCAACATAGGGTGAATACTGTTTCATTGTGCAGCAGTTAATTTATGTGTCGGCCTGCTTTTTCAAGTTTCATAAATGCTCTGCCTCTCTAACTTGAGTTTATGGTGGATGTTTTATGCCATTGGGGTTATAGCTCAAAGTTTGTCCATGCTTAACACTAAAACATTCGACGCTAGACGGATTGCGCAAGGGAAGGATTTTTTTCAGAGCGCTCGTCAATCAGGTTCGACATCCTGCCAGAAACTACCCATAGTCTTGGGCTTTTCCTTAGAAGTGGGAGAAACAGGAAATAATCCATGGGTTCTCGTCTGCTGAAACAGAATGTTCCCTGTGCGGAGCCATTTTAACAGTCGAGGAGTCGTAATGGAGGCTGTGAGAATGAATTGTGTCATTGAGGGGTGAGGGGTGGCTCACCCGCCTCTGTGTTCGCGCTCTCATTGAGCCAGGACTTGCCTCCTCATCTAAAAGCACGCTCAGCTGACACAATGCTCGGCTTTGCTGTTTTTTAGCGCAGCTTACAAAACTCAAACAAAACAGAAGGCCGCAGTCAGTCGCTGCATGCTCCCGAACGTTCCGGCTGTTTCACTGAGTCAGAACTGAGACGCATTCACTTTCACTCTTTGCCTGCCGTTTTTATTTGTGCCAGTACCTGCGTGTTAGCTTTTCCACAGCTGGCAGCTGACTTATGGTTTTCCTTTAAACGATGAGACATTTTGTAGAGTGCGTTTGAATGTCAGCGGACCTGTCAGTCAGTGACACAAAATGACACACGGTCCCAACGCAACGCATGACGTCCCAACAGGAAATCAATGGCGTGTTCTATGTGTAGAAGAAACAGCTGCCTCAGACTCTTTCTTCCTCTGTGTAGTCACAATCAAGTCCCATATTTCCAGATGACACATTTTTCATGTCTTTTTTTTTTTTTTACTAGTAAACAAAGATGATGAGTAGAAAAGATAAAAGTAATGTAAGTCTGGTATTAACATCTGTGTTGAGTGATACAATCTAAGGTAGTCAAATTAGACTTTATTAACTCTTTCCCCTCCAGCATTTTTTACCATTTTCTCAATGACCCCCAGAATGTTTTGTTTGTATCTGAACATGCAATATGTCAAAAGAAAGAACAGAGTCTCAGCTTTTATTCTAGCTTCATGCATTCTGCTTTTATCAACACTTTCTTTAAAAAAATGCAAGATTTTGAGCTAAAACCGGAGAAGTTTTTTTTGTCAAAGACTTTGTCCCGATGGGATTCAGGATGATGATCAAACCACAGATGGAGTAGATGGAGTCATCAACACCTCAAAGCTTCACAGTCCTATTGCTCGTCCTGGGTCATTTAATTTACAACATTAGGAGTTTTTGATTTATATGCTGTTTAATGTTGATGATGGCATTATTTTACATATGCATAAGCAATGCTTCGATCGCTCGTTTCTGCTTCTTCTTTTCCTGTGTTTTGATCAGGAGATTCATCTCTTTCAGAAGATGCATAATAGCGCCCCCTATCACTCATATTACTATGAATGGGAGAAAGTGAAGCACACAATATGGCTTCAAGTCATGCTTAATTGTTTGAATAGTGTCAGTGCTCCGCACTGTGCCCTGGCACGATTAGTTTAGCCGGCACTTGCCCGCTTGGAAGAGGTGGGCCAGAGCGTGGTTTGGTTGGACTTGGGCATGCTGTGCGCTACTGTCATCATTACGACAGCAAACACCAAACTATTACTGCTTGGATACACTTTTCGGTTAAATCAAGTATATTTAGGTTTATAACAGGCCTGGTTCTCACCTTATTGATGAACATGAATTGCGCTCGGGCACGGTACAAGGCAACCGTGCCTAGTGTGAGTACACCCTGAGACGCACGCTTATGACTGCACATGCGCATTTGTTCTTGTCAGGATTTGAGCATTTAGAAACAACATTTATGAGACAGTTGTTGTCAGATTTCATTGGTGACTTCAAATATAAAATTGATTCGTAATCTTGGTGAACAGCTTTGGAGAATTTGATGTTTCCCCAATCAAAGAGAGACTGAAGCTGTACTGTGTCAAAGTACACAGTACATCAAAGATGGCCGCTGTGTAAAATGATCAAAAGTGCCTTAAAGGGACTTTTGATCATCATGTCGCAAAGTTTGCGATATATGTGTAGCATGTTTGAGAGTGAAGCATGGCTCTGTGTTCATTTACACGTGTGCAGCTCATGATCCTGTGCTTTCAGTGTCTCAGAACGGCTCTGTTCGGAAATGCTGTGTCATATGACGTTCAGGACACTTATAGTGTGCATTTGGGACGTAATATGTGCCGACCATCTTCCCAAACTTGTAATGCGATGCGTTGTAGTAATTATTATTATTATTATTATTATTATTATTATTATATAGTCATATTGATATAAAATCACAACATTTTAGACAAAACGCCCTACACTACAAATAAGTACAGTAAAATTTAATTAAAAAAATATATATATATTTTTTGTATATATTATATATATATATTTGTTTGTTTATTTTTAATTGTTTTATTTTATTTTATTTTTTAATTTATTATTTTATTTTATTTTATTTTTTTATTTTCTTTATAGTTGCATTTTAAATCGCCCTGCAATATGTTCACATGCTTTTCTGACAACTTTCAAACCCTGTTTACCCCCGAGAAACTTACTCTGATGTTTTGTTCCCTAACATATGATTTCAGTGCACTTTAAAACACTCCCATCCATCTAATTTACTCAAACATGGTCCACCGTGCAGTTGTGAGTGCAGCCACTACACATAAAAAGCCAAAGCAGGTGGAGGAAGGTAAACGGTTGGAGTGAGTGTGCTTTCATTATAATATAAACAGAGAGCTGCACATATGGCTGGTGGGATGAAAACAGTAAAACAGACAGGCAGAGCATATTGGGCATTGAGGAAATCGTGAAGATCTTCCTTTTGCGAGTTTTATGGCACTATTCAAGAACTCCTTTTCTCTGTTATATATCCTCTCGAGTTTACAGCTGCTAGCTTAAGGGTGCGAGTGAGTGTGTGTGTGTGTGTGTGCGTGTGTGTGTGTATGTGTGGGAAGGGTAGTGGGTTGTCTTTCAAAAACACTTAGCTTTTCTTTCCCACCCAACAAATACACGGCTAATTAAATCTAATTAGAGGAGGGCTGTCATAAATCTTTGACAATGCCTTCTGGATCACCCACAAAGCTGTTTTGCCTTTCCACCGTCTTTTCACTGTTGATTAGCATGATAGTGTTTCTCTGTTCCTGTGCTCGTGAATTCACCACAATGCATTATTACCTATTAACAATATGGACAGTGACGGTTATGTGCTGCTCAGCTCGTCCTTCACACTGTGAAATCAGTTCCTCCCAAGGTTTTCCAGTTCAGTTAGTTTTATCTTTTTTTTTGTTGTCTGTTGTTTGGGCTGATATTGTTCCTCAAACCGAGTGGATCTTCTTTTGTTTTCTGCAGAAACACTTATGGACACCAAATGGGCCACCACTGAACTGGCATGGACTTCACATCCTGAGACTGGGGTGAGTTATTACCGTTGTGTGTTTGATTTGGTAAACCTGAGAACATTATGAATATGATTATATGATCCGCTCCTTCAGTCCAAATACAGTATGAGGTCAATCTCCAAAAACTCATCTCCACGTCACATTTCACCCTAACATTAAAAAGAACAAACCTTAACTGGTGCGTTTGTAGGACGTTTTGTTTTCCGCCTTTTTTTGTTTATGTTTTGTTTTATTTGTTGTATTTTTCCCCCTTTTGTTTTGTTTTTATTTTATTTATTTAATTTTGTATTTATTTAAAATGTGCTTACTTGTCATTTATAAATAATTATGTAATATAGCCTGAAAAAAAAAAAAAAAAAAAAAAAAAAAAAAAAAAAAATATATATATATATATATATATATATATATATATATATATATATATATATATATATATATATTTTTTTTTTTTGTTTTGTATATTGTTTTGATGCTGTTTCCTATTGTGATTTTATATATTTATTTGTTTATCTCTTATTTATTTATTTATTTATTTATCCCTCTTGTTTTTTTGTTTTTTTTTCATGACAATTTATTTACTTATTTATTTATTGCATTACAGAAATGCCTGAGATTTTTCCGTTACAGTAATGACAATTAAAAATGTGCTAAAATGTGCTTAATTGGCATTAAAATAATTCTGGTCTTAAAACGGGCCTTAATTTCTTCAAGAATTCTTTTTTTTTTTTTTCTTTCCATGGAATCTTTCATTTGAGGGTTAAACTTGACTTTATTTTTTGCTTTGTTTTGTTTTCCCCTTTATTTATTTATTAGTTTTCCCCATTTGTTTGTTTGTTTGTTTGTTTATGTATTTATTTATTACCTTTTGTTTTGTTTTAATTTTTTGTTGTGGCATTCTTTTTATTTATTTATTTATTTATTTATTTATTTATTTATTTATTTATTTATTTATTTATTTATTTATTTATTTATTTATTTATTTATTTATATTCCATTACAGTAATTACACTTAAATGTGCTAAAATGTGCTTAATTGTAATTAAAATAATTCCAAAATATAGACTGGTCTTAAAATGAAAAATCTAATTTCTTATTTCTTGCCATTGCAATCTTTCATTTGAGGGTTAAACATGCCTTCTTGAAAGGTTTCGTGAGATTCTCTCATAAATGTCGAAGTTAAACTACCTTTAAATCAAGAGGTATTATAAACGGTCCCGTTGCAGCCTTGTTCAAATATAGCGTGTTAAACACAGGAAGCTCTGAGTTTCATCAGATAAAGGCAATGCCCAGATCACATTTCACCCTAGCTGTGTTACATTCATTCTGCAAAAGTGAAATTTGTGCCCACAAGCTTTTGGCAGACACAGCAGAGGTATCCTTCGCTCACACTGCCCAGAGACTGCTGCCTTTTCTTACTTCTTTTGTTGGGATTTGTCTCCTTCTCAGTTTTGGGGTGTTCACCTCTCTTCTTCAGGGTTGTGCATGTGTCCATTGCCCCGTCCTGCCCCCAGCCACACTGTCTCAGCTGTTGCTGTCACCCCTCCCCAAAACCTTTACTTCCAAGTAACTTAGCACCAATGCACCGAAGCGCAAGAACAGCCCCAAAGACACAAATCAACTGGATCTCACCTTCCCCGTCCATATATTATTCTTGTAAATATCCCTCCCCGCCCCCATTAAAGCACTAAAATTCACTAGCACAATGGGCCAAAGCACACCCCCTTCACACCCCAACAGATGCCTCCTTTCAGGACATACATTGCCCAATTCTTTCCCTTCTGCTCTCTGTCATGCACACGGCTATACATTTCACCCACGCCGGCCCACTGTATTTTAGGACAGACAGGGGAAATGTGGCACCAGTGCGTCCTTAAATATCACAGTGTTCGGGACACCAAGTTGAAATAGCTTCCCTATTGGGGTGAAAACCCGTCACATTTAAACCAAAATGAAAATAAATCAACGTGATTTTGACTGTTTGTTTGTTTTTTGGAGATTTACCCACTATCTTAATTGGCACCCTCCTTATCTCTCTTTCTTACAACAACACTCATTTCTAATTTTGTGTGACACTAAGTTCAATGGTATGTCGCACCCTGAAAACCGAAATGGGAACTGTGCCCAGATAGTAAAAACAGGCGCAAAAAGTTGGAATAATTCCCAGCCTGACTCAGCAGCTCTTTTTCTATTTTCATTTAATCTGCCATGAAGAAAAAACATCTATTAGTCATTAGTCTGACACCTGTAACCTGAGAAATAAACAGAGATAAATACAGACTGTAACACCATTAAGGAAAAATAAACATAATGGCCTGCTGCTGCTTTAATCCGACCTGTAAGTCTTCAAGATAAACAAACTGAGTGAAAAAATAACATATTTTTAAATAAACCACACCATTTCCTCCAACGAATCAAAGACATGCAGCAGGGAGAAAAACGAATGTGCATAAACATTCGGCTGAAGTCTGTATGAAAATATGCAGAAATCACCATATAGGCTTATTTCCCCGATATTGAGTTGAAAAGAAATTGATCGAGCATCTTAATCCCGGGAAGAGAAATGTTGTGCCAAGAGTCCACACCAGTGCAATGTGTGGCCCATCTTCCCTCGCTCAGCAATTTATTTCACTGAACTAAATGCCCATTTACACCTCATTCTTTCTCCTGTCCCATTGACCTGATGCGTATTATTGATTCCAGCACCCTTGGCTCAGAAAATCTGTGATAAAGCAGAGGCTTCTGGAAGCCCTGTCTGCCTGGGGTCCCTAGGGCCCGTAGGGATGAATGGCCTGTCCGCACAACATCCATATCGCCGTGTTAATTAAAGACTTCAGCCCTACACAAACGCTACGCAACTCTCTCAACAAACCTCTCGATGCTGCACTAGTTTTCTTATTAATTTTTGGCTACAGCTCATTTTCTCGTCTAAAATTGTACTCAATATAGTCAAAAGAAGTGGGGTCGTGTCCCAAGGCCGTGCATTAATCTAATTTGTAAATGTGAAGATAAATAATTTATCGTTGCTGTTTGTTTAAGCAATAAGAGTCTGATGTAAAAAACTTAATTTGCTGCCAAGATTGCTAGTAGGGGTTCTTACTCGACCACAGTCTGCATTCCCATTGGTAGTTGTCGTTAGAGTTGTAGTTAAGACCACCTATTCTAGACCAAGACAAGACCAGGACCAATGTGTGTTGAGACCAAGACAAGACCAAGACCAAGGCAGGGAGAGACCAAGTCAAGACCAAGACCATAAAGATCCATATTACAGCTTGAGAAATAACTTATTTGTAATCAATACATATCATTAGAATAAGAGACTATAGAGATGTTACCAATCAAATTAAATCATTAACAACAAAATTCATCTTTGCATTGCACTACAGATGCATCTGAATTGGTAAATTACAAAAAATATCATGTTTGCATTCAAATTGCTCTTGCTCTTGTGATATTGCTTAATTATATCAAGTTATAATATAAAAATCCAGATTTCATACAAGTACTTTTTTGCAACGATATCTTGAATTTTGTGAGCATTTTTATTCATTTTGTTGACATTTTTGACACAATCCCTCATTACTTCCCGAACCGGCACAATAAATAAACACTTGCAAATGTGCTAAAATGTGTTTAATTATCATTAAAATAACTAACAAGAAAAATCTAATATCTTATTTATTTCCACTGAAATCTTTAATTTGAGGGTTAAATATGACTAGCTATTTAGATTTTTTTTTTAATGTGTTTGCCTTTTTTTGTTTTGTTTTCCCCTTTTGTTCTATTTTTTATTTTGTTCTATGTGTTATGTTTCATTACTTTGTTGTTGTTGTTTCCCCTTTTTATTTATTTATTTATTTGTTTATGTTTCTCCTCTTTCTTTCTTTTGTTTATGTATTCATTTATTTAGTAACTTGTTTGTTTTTTATTGTGGCTTTATTTTCATGACTATTTATTTATTTATTTATTTATTTATTTATTTATTTATTTATTTACAGTAATGCCACTTAAAAAATTGCTTAAATGTGCATTCAAATAATTGTGTCTTAAAATGGTCTTAAAATGGGCCTCATTTTCTTCAAGAAGAATTAAATTTCTTACTACTTTCCATTGGAATCTTTCATTTTAGGGTTAAACATGACATATTCTTGACAGGTTGCGTGAGATTCTCTCATAAATGTCGTAGTACACTACCTTGGTCTCGACAAATTAGAAATAAGTTCCCTTTCGTTCAGTCACTACGACGTACGTTAGTGACTAACGAATGGGGGTTTCGCTTCTCCGTTCCCTCCTCAGGGAACGAGGGTTACATCCGTAACCGAGACGTTCCCTTTTGTTCAGTCACTACGACGTACGTTAGTGACTAACGAATGGGGGTTTCGCTTAGAAGCCCCCATTCGTTAGTCACTAACGTACGTCTCCGTTCCCTCCTCAGGGAACGAGGGTTACATCCGTAACCGAGACGTTATTGATTGCATCTGAAGCAGTAAGTGTTATATCCAATCACATTAATGATGTTAATAAATTCGTAAATCAGACAATACTCCGGTAATTTAGTAATATCCCAGCAGTTGTGGTCTTGACCGGTCTTGAAACAAAATCCCAAGTCCTCTAAGTCTGAGACCGAGACAAGACCGAGTACAAACGTGGTCGAGAGCGAAACAAGACAAAGACCTTCAAAAAATGGTTTAAAGACCGGTCTCGGGTACTACAAAACTAGTTGCTGTATAACACCACTACTCACTTGCACAATGTTGAACTACATTCATCTCATGGTGTCGCTTATGTCACCCCAAATCGCCAAATCTCCGCTCAAACCTTCACTTCATTGTCACCGAGGCCTGTGTACTCATTGTAAGATGCACAATAGCAATCAATCTCTTGACGATAAGAAGCATACTCTTAGTTCTGGTAGATAAGATAAATCGTTTAGGTAGAGGATTGACTGTAGCTTGTTGATCTGCATGGATACAATGTAATCATGATGGTTTAATTGAAGTGTAATTGATTGTGAAGTGATGCAGAGAGTACTCCACACTCGAGGTATGAGGTAAACATCCACTCGTTGTTTTATTCAATGAAGTCCACGGTAATTTTGATGAATTTTCCAGGCAGGATTTGAACTGGTGAACGCAGATGAAAGACCAGCTTGAAGCTCCGCACTTAATCACACCATGCACAAAGTCTAATTGAAAAGGCACAAACCAAAAAGCACAGAATTTAATTTCCCCTCTCTTTCCCTCTTTTTCTCAGCTTGCTCCCTCCGTTATATTGTTCCTCAGCTATGGCATGTGGGGCTGTAGCTGAGAAAGAGCCATTTATTAGCTCTGTAGCCCACCTCAGAGTACTAAAGCCCTGGATAACATCAAAATGAGAATGGTTTAATTTATAATACTGACAATGAGGTGTATTGTACCATACTTTAGATAAAAGCATTTTTTATTGCTATTGTCCTCTAGAAGAATCCTTGAATGCCATATATATATCTATATATATATATATATTAAGTGCTAGCTCACGAAGGTGAACATGTAAGTTTTTTGTATATCTATGACTTACAGTTTTCTATTTTTTTCACCCCAGTGGGAGGAAGTTAGCGGTTACGACGATGCAATGAACCCCATCCGAACATACCAAGTGTGCAATGTTCGTGAGCTCAACCAGAACAATTGGCTCCGCAGCGACTTCATCCCTCGAAAGGACGTTCTCCGTGTTTACGTGGAGATGAAGTTCACCGTACGAGATTGCAACAGTATTCCCAACATTCCAGGATCATGTAAAGAGACCTTCAATCTGTTCTACTACGAGTCTGACTCGGATTCAGCCACCGCCACCAGTCCTTTTTGGATGGAGAATCCTTACGTTAAGGTGGACACCATTGCTCCGGACGAGAGCTTCTCTATGTTGGAGTCTGGTCGGGTCAACACCAAGATTCGCAGCTTTGGTCCACTTTCCAAGGCCGGCTTCTATCTGGCTTTCCAGGACCTGGGCGCCTGCATGTCATTGATCTCTGTCCGAGTTTTCTACAAGAAGTGCTCCACGACCATTGCCAATTTTGCCGTCTTCCCAGAGACGGCCACAGGAGCCGAGGCCACGTCACTAGTCATCGCCCCTGGCACTTGCGTGCCGAACGCTCTGGAGGTGTCTGTACCTCTGAAACTCTACTGCAATGGAGATGGAGAGTGGATGGTTCCTGTAGGTTCCTGTACTTGCATGCCTGGGTTCGAGCCTGCAGTTAAGGAGACGCAGTGTCAAGGTGAGTGCTGATATATGTGTTTTTTTTCTCACTGTGCAGTTTATCTTATCTCCCGGTATCACATTGAGCCAAATGGACAAATCATCCAGTTTTTTTTTTATTAAGGTGTTTGGCCTAACAGCAAATTTGGTTATTCGACCTCAATTTAAGCAGAGCAAAGCAATGAATAAGTAAAAGAGTCTGTATGTCCATCAGAGTGGAACATTTTGCTGAGAGAAAGGAGCGGTCTTGCAGAAAAACATATCAGGTTCAGGCTGAGGTGAATTAAGCCAGCGTGTAACATAGCCACTGTGAAAGTGAGCAGAGCAGACAGAGGGAGGTCAAGGGTCAAATGGAGAACTGGGAGTGAGAGGAGACCGGAATCGATTTGCGGACCAAGGGCAAGGGCTGCAGTGAAACATTAATGAAGAGCACGAGATGGAGATAGAAAAGTAACCCTGACAGTCAAGGCACCAGAAGTGAAAGGTCACAAAGAGACAGTTGGATCCAATGCATTGTAAGAACTACAAAGACAAAGTCACTGTGAAGTGAACCTCTGGGATAAAGAACTGAATCGAACAGCAAATTATTTGTGTATAGAGAAAGGAGGATTATTAGTGGTGTTTGAGGTAAACATCAACGTTATGAGAGTTGGGGATTTGAGCAAACGCTTAACTTTGAGTATTAGTGCGTAAGATGCCCTACACAGTTTGTGCTATGGACATGAAGGATGCCTTAAAAACCATATACTACTTTTCTAAGCAATCTACTTTCACTTTTCACCTGGTGAATGATACATCGGGGGGGATGTTTGGGAGGGGGTTATACTAGAATAATAGGAGTAGGCTCTTTTGAATTGAGATAATAAGAAACTATGTATAGAAACTATGTATAGTATGCTAAAAAAATAACAAGAAACAATGCCCTATGTACCACAATGACAACCTACCAAACCCTAGCAAACACATAGTACCCTAAAAAGAACATATTTGGAAATGCACCTTAACATAGTGGAATCAAGTTTTGCATTGACAAGCACCACTCAGATTATTATTATAATTATACAGAAAATGCATGTAGTTGTCAAAGTAATAAAGGGCTTTTCTACTAATGCCAACTTGACATTAAACCTGTGTTTACCCAATGGGGAAAGTGGGCAGTCCTCATAAAACTGCTGCCTGGTGTACAGTTAAAAACTCATTTGTTTGCTTGCGGTGGCTCAAGGTGAAAACCCTGGCAGCAGTGACCTGATGAAATGTTCTCTAATCAAGCCACCCGGAAACTAAAGGAGGGATAAATCTCTCTGTCACCTCTCTCTTGCTCGCCTTCATCTGAAGGCCGTTGGTCTCATTAATATCCTGCCAGAGCACAGTTAGGATATTCACATGAATATTAATCGACAATACCCTCTTTTTTTTTCTTAGCGCTGCATATTTCTACTATCCATTCTTTTTCCTCGCTTCCAATTTCACCACAAATTTTAATCACTCCCTTAAGTCCTATGTTCTGCTCTCAGTGAGAGAGGGAGAGAGTGTTTGGGCAATAGAGTGTGTGCAATAGACTGTACTGGAGAGAGTGCACAAGTAAGAGAACTCATGAAAAAGCCACAGGATTTGCATTTCCTGTGCTTTCTTTCACCTCTCCTCTCTCCCTCTCTCGCTCTGTCAGGAGTGCAGCTAGAGGAAGGATGAGGATGAAAGGAAAGGGCTGACTTCTTACCTTCTTGGAAGCGATTAATCAGCACTTTCAACCCTTCAGAAAAGTTTTTTGAAGGGGAATTTCAAGCAGCTCTAGAATCTAGATGGTCTCATTTGTCTCACCAAGATTTTGGTTAATTTATGTACTTCTGAAATGTGAGGCAAAACACTGAGGACTCTTTAATCTCCAAAGTGATACGTTATGTGCGATAAACTCGGAATTCACAAGGCCTACACTCTTTCATCTTTATCGCTATGTGAATTGTTTTCTATGGTCCTTCTTCACTAGCTACCTCTGGCCTCCCCTGATCAATGATTAAAGAAATAAGCCCCCAGTTAACAGTATCCCTGCACTAATGAAGCCTTATGTCAATATGGCACATTCTGAGAAAGGGAACTTAGAAGGTGACCCCAGGAACATCGCCGGTGTTGTGTTCTGCTTTGAACACTATCAGTCCAGAAACCAGATGTTCAACTCTTTTCCTGAAAAACACAGCGTCTGTTCATTATTTGCTGATCCTAAGCCTTAGAGACTACTGATAAAATGGCTTGGAATGCTGGGAACTGGTGTCATACTCCTTCCCTGTTGTTAATAAACATAAAACTGGCTCCTTGATAACTTAACAAGACAGTAAGGTGACATTCTGAGCAGAAAGATCACAACACCATTGTGTGCCGGGATAGCATCTCTGCATTTATCATAGTTGTGATAAAACGTGTACACAGTCTCCGCAAATGGTGTCGGAGCTCCACAAAGGTCAAAGACCTGTGAATGACACACTAATCTTTGTATTCATAAGATAACAGCGCACGCTTTACCATGTAGCCTTCAATATGGCTTTGTTTGTCTTAGAGAGACACTTCCTGTGGTACAACATCAACATTCCCTGTGTTTGAGTATTGATTGAAGGAGTTAATTTTGAAAAGTGCTCTTGTTTGGAACAAACAGGCATCTGCTTGTAATTGAAGTTGACGGTTAGCATATGCGCATGGGGTTTATGCAAGGCCAGGGTATGTTGTTGGAACTCGTCTAGTCATGAGGGGGTTATTTCCCCGGAGGAAAGCAACAGCAAATTAATGGTGCCAAACAAATACGTAAGCAAGAACCTGTGCGCCTTCGTATTTTACAATGCCAAGATGGAAAGTATTAGACTGCATACTGTGGGCAAGAAAAACAAAAGGAAAATTAAGGCAAGCAGAGCTCACAAAATGGTAATTACAAAGGGGAAATTGCTATGGATTTTTCTGTTGAATGCAATGACAAGTTTTGTCACATACCTAGATGGAACCAATATGTCGAAAATTAGGAATATGCAGTTACAGCTTTTGTTTTTATCTCTGACGGTCAAAGTAAACAACTCTTTCTCTCTTTAGCTTGCAGTCCAGGCACCTTCAAGTCCAAGCAGGGTGAAGGCTTCTGCTCCCCGTGTCCACCCAACAGTCGAACAAGTTCTGGAGCCGCCAGCATCTGCTCCTGCAGGACTGGCTACTATCGGGCGGACAATGACTCACCTGACTCAGGATGCACTAGTAAGTAACACCTTCGACTAAAACCTCCATTTCACCCAACATGACCTCATATAATCATAAACAGTTTTGTTTATTTGCCATCTAATCACTATGTACATTCATATGTAAACCAATTCCTCTGTCAACAGTCCAACAATTATGAGAATGCTGGGATTGTTTCGAAACATTTCCCTTTCTCCTGTTTTATATTAGTTTCTTTCTGGTTGTGTTCATTGTCAGCACACTGAACAGATACATCCAAAAAACATGTTTTCCCAAGTGAGCACCACAGCTATTTTTGCCATTGTTTGATGTTAAATGAGCAGCACAAGTGGGGAAAACATATTGTTATTTACATGAAAGTGCTTAATATGCATGTAAAATTTATTGTAAATTAAGCCCCATTTGACTAATTTTATCTAAATATCATGCTTAAAAAACATCTTAACTCCAGCCTAATGTGGTCTGACATTCTCAGCTGCTTACCAGGCTGGTTTATACTGCTTAGTTTGATCATTTTGTTTGGGTTTGGGGAACCTATCAATTGGTGGGAAATAATCTAGCCAAACAGCTAGACAAGCTGAACACCAGCTTTACTAAACAGCCAAACCTGCTTGGAAGGCAACTAAGACCAGAAAACTACCCTAGGCTGGTCTTTTAGATAGGGTTATGAGTACTACAATATCTGAACATCACAGAAAGCACTTAACTGATTAAAATTTTTAATTGTATCTTCAGAACAATAACATGACAAAAATATTTTCTTTTTGCAGCTGTGCCCTCAGCTCCACGCAGTGTCATCTCCAGCGTAAACGAGACGTCGCTTGTACTCGAGTGGAGTGATCCACGTGAGCAAGGTGGAAGAGAGGACCTTCTCTACAATGTCATCTGTAAGAAATGTCTGCCCGAACGTGGTACCTGCACACGGTGTGATGACAATGTGGATATCTCTCCCCGCCACCTTGGGCTTACTGAGAGACATGTGACGGTCAGAAACCTTCAAGCTCACACCCAGTACAGCTTTGAGATTCAGGCCGTTAATGGAGTCTCCAACAAGAGTCCCTATGCACCGCAGTTTGCCTCTGTTAACATCACCACCAACCAGGCTGGTGAGTTCAGTGAGCTGTTTCTCTTTGAAGTTCATAAACTACCTTGAACAGCTTTCAGAGTCAAGTCAACTTTATTTATATAGCGCTTTTAACAATGTAGATTGTTTCAAAGCAGCTTTATTCGAATGATCGGAGGCAACACGCAGGAGACGGGTTTATTTCGGATGACATATCGATTTAAGTATTATTTAATTGTAATATTCGAACAATCAGAGTCATCACGCTGGAGACGGGTTTATTGCGTATGACATATCGATTTAAGTATTATTTAATTGTAATATTCGAACAATCGGAGTCATCACGCTGGAGACGGGTTTATTGAGATGCCGTGTCGATGAGGCAGTTGCAGGAGGAGGCTAATTGACACGGTCTCTGCAGACACTTCGGGAGTCATGCATATGCTTAACTTTCTCCTTAGCACTCTATGCTAGCACCCAGCTCCAAGAATGCCTCTGTTTGCTCTCAGGAATTGACCACAGACATTGTAATATGACCCAGGCTGTTGTTGCACATAAGTCAATCCCAGGGTGACATGCACACCCACACAGCAGCCCACCCCCATGGTTCCAAATATTCAGGAGAGTCTGTGAGCAGATTATCTCCTAGGACTATGCCTGAATATTCATCCGCCTTTTAAGACAAAAACTAAATATGGGCCGTCAGCTCAAGGGACGTCATGGTTACTTCCACTGTCTCCGCAGGATG
Source organism: Romanogobio albipinnatus (assembly GCA_023566225.1). Taxonomy (NCBI): domain Eukaryota; kingdom Metazoa; phylum Chordata; class Actinopteri; order Cypriniformes; family Gobionidae; genus Romanogobio; species Romanogobio albipinnatus. The sequence goes on along the minus strand of CM042263.1, from coordinate 28,060,990 downwards.
AGGCCCCTTAATCCCTGGGTGAGAGTAAGCGAGCAGGCTGCCCAGGGAGTATTGTCTTCAGGGTGAGGCTTTTTTGAGCAAGGCCTGGGTTAGGAGGTTGATGGTGTTGGGTTGGGGGAAAGTGAGCTATTGGGGGAGGTGGACAAAGAGACAGACGGAATAATAAAGAGTTACTAAGGAAAGGATCAAAGAACCGGACCTGGGGATTAAAATGTTTTAAACAAAAAAAAGTGAGTGAGAGAGAGAGAGAGACAGAGGCAAGAAAGTAGGGGTGAGAGCTACTGTAGTGTGTGAACAGAACTTGATAACATCAGAAACCGGAGACGGCAACATCAGGTCTGAGGACAAATGGGGACAGTTTAGATTATGTAAAGCTGGCTGCTAAGATAAGTAAAGTACTATGGAAGAGCTTGTGTGAACACGTGTGTATATATAAAGACGGTACAACTTTACTAACATGATGAATAAGTACTACACAATTTATTTATTTATTTATTTTTCACATTAGAGTGATTTGGGAAATAATTGTCTTGAAAATTATATCACAATATAAAACTATGAGATTCATCTACATGTGGAAGACAGATAGTAAGAAGAAGGCATTGTGGGATTAAGGAGTGGACAGAGGGTGTGTGCAACTCTACACATATTTGCATGTGTATGTAGGTTGTGTGGACTGGATCTGCCAGATACTAAGCCTTCCGGTTTGTCTGTCATGGTGCTTGTCACATGAGACTTTAGAATCTATTCTGTCTGTGTAGTTTGAGAGGCTGGGCCCCCGAAAGTACCCAAGACTAAGGGCTGTCTGATGCTTATACTTCAAAGCAGCTCTTTGGTAATCCTGAATGTGACCATGCTCTAAATCTCAAAAAAATGGAAAAAGAAATTTAGTTTTCATTAAAATAGGATTTCTCTCATTTCCCTTCACATAGCTCCCTCTGCAGTTCCTACTGTCCACCTGATGGGGGCCTCAGCCAACACCATGAGTCTTTCCTGGCTCCCCCCTGAAAAACCAAATGGCATCATCTTGGATTACGAGATTAAATACCATGAGAAGGTAAGAGCCAGTGTAAGTCAATGAAGCGAAGGGCATTCAATCACAATTCCACCACTGTCATCCCCTGCTCTATACATAATCGTTCATCCTGACAACAGCATCAACCCTTCCTCTCTCTCTTGCTCTCTCTCGTACCCTAACACTCTCCTCCCTAACTCCTTCCTTGATTCATCCCCTTCTTTTGAACGCTGATACCACGAGGCAGTCAGAGCTTGGCAGGGATGGAGGCAGGAGGATTTGCATAGAAGAGAAGAAAGAGCCAGGCATATCTGCTCCGTGTTTGATGTGTTGTACTGACAGATTAAAGTAGAGCTGCCAGACGCTCGCTTTTGGGTGCTGGCTGGTTTTATATGGCTTGTTTTATCACTGTCCCCACAGGACCAGGGAGAAGCTATTGCCCACACCATGACAGCCCAGCGTAGCTCTGCACGCATCGAGGGTTTGAAGCCAGGCACGCCGTATGTGGTGCAGGTTCGAGCCCGAACGGTGGCAGGGTATGGCCGCTATAGCAGCCCTACCGACTTCAGCACCAACCATCAGGGTATGTAAAACACCCTATATTATAACATCAAATTATGTCATATCAAGCATTAGTGTGAATCTAAGAGGAACTTTTGCATCAATAATCCTATTAATAACACTAGAAACAGAAATGCTATAAATAGATCTGAGAAATTTGATTCTCTTGAATATTTCCTATGATATCTCTCTTTGTGTACCTCACACAGCTGATGCAGACAAGACTCTACAGGAGCAGTTACCCCTCATTGTGGGCTCTCTAACAGCTGGGCTGGTCTTCATCATTGTTGTTGTGGTCATTGCCATTGTCTGCCTCAGGTACTTTTCATTTACCTTAATAATATTCAGTATTTTCACTTATATTTTTTTTATATTGGTCAATTAATGGGTGCATTTAGGCACCCTCAGAAGCAGATTCAGTTTGGGTTGTCAGTTAGTCATTTTGGATCTTTTACTTTGTAAATTGTATCCTCAAGTGCATGTGCCCTACATTGGAATTCTACAGTGTCCCGGTGATCATTGGCACTGGCAGTTCCATCTTGTGGCCACCTTCCCCTTTCCACAGCTAAGGGGCAAGGCAGCTGTATATTTAAAGCCTTATCATGCACAAATTCTCAATTTTCACTCGCTTTCTTTCTAATCAGCACAGTGTGTCTCAGTATCTTAACTTGTCTGCGATTGAGAAAATGTAGGCCTTGGCATATTCCGGAACTGAATTTGAATTGGAAATGAGATACAAATCACCAGCGGGTATTATTGGCCCGGTTACTAGTTAGACAACAAAGGGATTGCATTACCATGTACTAGAGGGGGGTTGAAATTGTATTGCATTTAATGGACTGATAGTGGAGAAAGTGTGAAGGAAAAAAATAAATAAAAATGAATTAAACAATGTGGCATTAAAGATTCCTTAGTATGTAACGGGAGCAAGACAACTAATGCTACTGCTGTTTTTCTTAGCTGTCTTTATGCAGATTTCACTTCCACAATTCAGTCAACTGAAGTGATAAGGGTCTCTTGAGGCTGAATCTGTTGTTCTCTTTAATTGTCATATCATTCCCCTTCTTTAATCGACCTCAATTTATGCCCCTGAAGGGGCTGGCAGGGAAAAAACAGGTCCTTTTCAAAATGCTTATTTTCCTATATTTAGTTAAGAAATCATGAACCTTTTGTAACTGACTGTATTGTCTTTGCTTCACAGGAAGCAACGCAATGGCTCCGAATCAGAATACACAGAAAAACTGCAACAATACAGTAAGTCTCTACAGAGTTCACTTGCCACTGGATGACTAACAATTCTATAAATATGTTGTATTATGGCAGTGTGATTCATACGGCTATTTGCACTATTGAATCCCCTATAGTCACTCCGGGGATGAAGGTCTACATTGACCCATTCACCTACGAGGACCCAAATGAGGCCATCCGCGAGTTTGCCAAAGAGATTGACGTTTCCTGTGTGAAAATCGAGGAGGTCATTGGCGCAGGTAACCAACAACACAAGCTCCTGAGCAACAGGGGGAAGACAGCTAGGCACACCCAGGCCATACCTTTAGAGGACTTCACACCAAGCGGTACTTCAATCAACTCATCCAGCACCAAAATCCAAACCCTTAGCACCTTACAAATGTCTCTAACAGCTTTACTTACAAAATTGAGCTTCTGAGGTTATCTTCAGAGCTAACTATAGATCTACCATTCTTGCTAACTTACCAAGCCTCTCCTGAGCCTGATTATACCTCTCGGACAACTAAGTGTCCTCCTGACCCTATGATCTGTTAACTTCTCCGTCCATGGTGCTCCTTCCTGCCCTTGAGACCACTCCCCTTTGTTTTGTGAATTTTCTAGATCTTAACATTAGTGGTAGCAGTTTAGTTTCTGAGAGCCAAAAGCAAAGAGAAGAAGGATTCTGGTTCAGTAAGACTTGCAGCCATGTTGTAATGGAATGGAGATGAGGAGCCCCATGTCAGACTCCAACAAACAAGGCTTTTAACATCTAACGCTGCTACCTGAACCTGTTGTTTCCCAGCTTCGCCTAAAGTGATGAACCCCTACCATGTCCTTCCCTGACCCCTCTGTTTCTCTTGCACCTGCTTACACATTGGCCTAGACTGCAGACGCAAGCCATCCAATCCTCCCAAGCTTCTGTCCCCACCGACTTCCTACTCTACTACCCTCACTCCCTCCACACCCTAGCATTCCCTGCTTCTGCCCTTTACCCCTTCCTCTATTGCTTTATTTTCCCATTTCCTTTTTGGCACCCCAACCCCCAACAATACTCCAAAAGCCTTTCCCATTTAAGCCTACCCCTTCCCTCGCCCCCTGGAATTACTCCAATAGCATCACCTTTAGCCCTGGCTTCTTTTGCTGTCTCCCCCTGCTTCCCCCTGGCTCCTTGATTCTAACCAGTAACTGTCCCTCTCCCCTTTCTCTCCCACACTCCTTCACTCTTCCCTCTCCTCTCCACCCTTTCTGTCTCTTTCTCGTCTGTCCACTACCTTTGTAGGAGAGTTTGGAGAGGTTTGCCGTGGCCGCCTGAAGCTCCCTGGACGACGTGAGATCATTGTGGCCATCAAGACTCTGAAGGCAGGCTACACAGAGCGCCAAAGAAGAGACTTCCTGAGTGAGGCCAGCATCATGGGCCAGTTTGATCATCCTAATATTATCCGCTTGGAAGGGGTGGTGACAAAGAGTCGACCAGTCATGATTGTCACTGAGTTCATGGAGAACGGAGCGCTGGATTCCTTTCTCCGGGTTAGAGATGCTTACTCCCATAATACAATTTATTAATTGTTTTTATTCATGTTTGTGAAAATATAATACTTCATAAAAAGTGATCTACTTCATAAAACGAGTACCATCATTGCTGTGGTCTAGCACAAGTTTTATCCAAGCAGTAGTTTTCTAATAATAAAAAAGAGATGTTCTCACCTATCCCCTAAACTTTTCTGAAAAGAGATGACAAATAACATAGCTGCTAGCTGTAAAATTCAGAGATGAGTCAGCTGGCTGATGAGTAACAGATGTAGAGTAGATTATTGTCTGCATCAGCTGTGTGAAGCATACAAAGAGAGATATCGTAGGAAATATTCAAGAGAATCAAATTTCTCAGATTTATTTATAGCATTAGAAAGAAAAACAAAAAAAAACTTAAACAGGAGACATTTCTGTTATTTATGGGTCTGTGATTTTTCCCACTCTCTCTCTCCAACAGCTAAATGATGGACAGTTCACAGTCATCCAGCTCGTCGGTATGTTGAGAGGCATTGCAGCTGGCATGAAATATCTGTCCGACATGAACTACGTGCACCGTGATTTGGCTGCTCGTAACATTCTGGTCAACAGCAACCTGGTGTGTAAGGTGTCCGATTTTGGTCTTTCTCGTTTCTTGGAGGATGATCCCACTGACCCCACCTACACTAGCTCATTGGTCAGCATTCACACATCGATCCTTTCATTTGTATAGCAATTAAAAATGTCCAGCTTCCAACTGATGTTGAAAATTATTGTATGTTATTGCATCTATAGGGAGGAAAGATCCCCATTCGCTGGACAGCCCCAGAGGCTATTGCTTATAGGAAGTTCACCTCAGCCAGTGATGTCTGGAGTTACGGCATTGTGATGTGGGAGGTGATGTCATACGGCGAGCGCCCATACTGGGACATGAGCAACCAAGATGTGAGTTTTCGCTCTACTTTGCTTCTATTCAATTTCATTTGAGTGTAAATTAATGATTATTTTTTTCAATCAACAGGTGATCAACGCAGTCGAGCAGGACTACCGACTGCCCCCGCCCATGGACTGCCCTACTGCCTTGCATCAACTTATGCTAGACTGCTGGGTGAAAGAAAGAAACTTGAGACCTAAGTTCTCCCAGATCGTCAACACCCTGGACAAACTTATTCGCAATGCCGCCAGCCTTAAGGTGGTCACCAGCACACATTCTGGGTAAGGGCACACATGGACTGACTCATATTAGCATGTTAGTTAATATGTTTGCATGATGCTTTTTATCTTCTCAACTATGTAAGCAGTATGACTTATTCAAACTAGTTCACTCAGTGTAAATTCAGAATTAGGGAGGCATTTGAATTAAGAGACTGTTGATTTCAGATCATTTTCAATTGACAAACATTATTGTAAGCTGAGAAACTCTGATATTATAGAAATTAAGACATTCAGTCAATAAAACGTTTGGTTTAATTGCATTATCACAGGGCTATTGAATGTTTTGCCTGAGATGCTTGCTCGGGACTACACTTAATAGACATTTAATGACATAAGCTGCCTTCCAGATGGCAATCATTAAATAACAGAATTGATTCGAATTTTTGCATAACATTTATTGTTTTAGTGATACACACAGTAATTGTTAGCAAGAAGCTTCTGTTTTAGTGATACACACAGTAATTGTTAGCAAGAAGCTTCTGTTTTAGTGATACACACAGTAATTGTTAACAAGAAGCTTCAGGCGGGGTTTGACCCACCTCAGGGTGCCTGCCTCTGGGCCGTAGGTCCTAGGGGAGGGCCTCTAACAACTAGGGAACAGTGGGAGACACTTTGTCTACTCTGCAATAATCAGAGTATAAAGGAAGAATAATTAGTTAATGTAATTCAGAGATAGGAATGGTTTTAATTAGCAAGTAACAGGATTTTAAAGGGGCCAATGGATGGGTGGCCTGCCTGCTGAGCTTAATGAAAGAGTGAGAGATGGGCTCCTGTTGTTGTAACATTTGATGTTCTGTGTACTATCTTCAGTGATCCATTCCTTAACTAAACTAAGGAAAGTTTGTTTAGTTAATAATTGTTCTCAGTGTTGAGTTAATAGTAGGTTAGTTATGCATGGACATCCTTTTGGTTATCTCATAGTTTCCCCGTGTTGAACTTAAAGTCAACGTCCCCAAGATGTGAGAGCCAGGCCGGCTCTAACAATGCTCCATTAAGGAAAGCTGCCTTCCAGGTTAATGACCACAAACCCTTCAGCCCTAAAGGCAGGAGCTTATTAAAAATCACTCTTCCCATCCATCTACAGACCTTGTCTTCAATAGAGCCTCTGTTCCGTTCTTATTAACTTTTTTTCGTATGCTTTTAATTGTTAATTAATCTAATGCCATCAAAAGACAGCTAGGTTCAGCAGAGCAGAGAGCTTGCAGACAGGAGTGGTATTGCTCTCAAACTTTGCCTCCCAATCCACGCTGCCCAAATCTCATTGTTCGTTATTAAGACCCAAATCTGGGCATAGATCAAGTCTAGTCTCTGTTGGTTTTGTCTAAAATAATTTAAAATCGCTGCTTTTGTGCATGGTATGTGTTATAGTGCAAAAAGGATCTTGTTTGCATGCATCCAGGACCAACAAAAGAGGTGGATACACCTAGGCTACTTGTTCTACTTAGATAAATCATGTCATGCATAAGCAAACAATATATAGAATCATAAAATGCAATTATTATAGGATTGTAGCATATCAAGTATCAGTGCATGTTAGGCAAGAAATGTGCTGCTTCATGTGCACCCACACCGACAGCTTCCTTGAAGTTCTCTCAGGCCTCTGAGTGTCTCCAGCCAGTAGGCCACAGTGGCAGGTCCAGGCCCTACAGGCCAGGAGAGGTGGTGGTGGGGGATTTGGGGGTGAGGTTTTGGTGGTGGAGGCCTGGCGTGACCTAACCCTCTCTCTCTCTTTTTATCTCCACTCCTCTCTTTCTCTGTAGGGCCTCCCAGCCGCTCCTCGACCGCTGTGTGCCTGACTACACCACCTTCACCACTGTGGGCGACTGGCTGGATGCCATCAAGATGAGCCGCTACCGAGACAACTTCCTCAATGCTGGCTTTGCTTCTTTTGACTTGGTGGCCCAGATGACTGCAGAGTGAGTGTCTGGACCATTTGCTGGAATGCCCCTCTTTGTTTTGGTGGTCTTACATTAGTTAGAATTCAAGGCACTGTGCACTTTGTATTGTTCAAACTTTTAATTGTATGCAACATTTAATTGTTCCAGTTAGGGGTACGAGTGATTTTATAATAGAGCTTGTGGCATGGACTTGAGCCAAATGCATGGATTTGAACTCTGGTTCAGACAAAGCAATCAAACCAAGTGTAAAAAATAGGGAATTAAAGAGACAGTAAGTTTTGAATCAATATTTTAATGATCAGAATGGGTTTGAGAATGTGATTATTCTTATCATCTCATTTTAATTCACTGTAACATTTCATTCTCAGAAAATGTCATGAACAAAGAATCCTACAAAGGTCACGGTCCAAAAAAGAAATCCATGATTTGTCGCTATGTTAAATGTCTAGACAGATGTGCAGAGAGCAGTTGGGATCAAACAAACTAATAAAGAAAAAAATTATAAATTCATCACGCCCATTAAAATGTAATAAAAGATGGAGGCAGGGGTAATTTGTTTCAATTCGGCAACTTGACAGGTGTACCAGTCGGTGGTTTTCTTGTGCTCTTAATGACTAGTAATCCTCCTAATGGGTTCCATTTATTATCATTTTATCCAACATTGTTGGCTTGATGGAACCAACAGAGGAAAAAGAGAGAAAACACTTTTACATTGTGTGAAATTACTCTGCTAATGTTGTGCGATTGTAGAGATGAGAAGGGCAGACAGACTGGGGGCCGCCACAGGGCCGGTTGCTCCCTGACAGCGTCCGTCCTCTTGCAGGCTTTTCCTTATCAGAAAAAAGTAAATGACAAGTCTGTTCTAGCTTTTAGCTACACATGTTGCTGTGTAAACTAAGACCTCATGAAGGGATTAGATTACCATTGAAACAACAGGAAGCATTTTTATCATAAAGCCTGTGGTAACCTTTACACCACACTCATTCTACAGTATAATGACTGCTGTCTGTTGTGCAGTGAAACATTATTCCAAGTCATGTCTGTGGTTACGCAAAAATCACTGTCTTTATGTGAAATGTGACATATGGTAGCCCTAGGTTCAAACACTTGCAAATCATTAACCAACGCTTGACCTACCGCCAGTTTGAGAACTATATTTGCACCACAAACTTGTCTCAGTTTAGTAGCCAAAGGGTGGGGTTCTTCTATTTGCTCAACCTAGTGAAAACTTGCTAAAGGGATTTGCTCACCTGGCTACATTCCCATGGGAGCTTATTGCTTGAATGCCATCAATTCTGTTCTCTCTTATAGAAACCACTTTGTTATTAAAGGGATCATGGACTGCAGTGTTTTATTGTTTTATGTTTCCTGTGGTGAACTTATAATGTCAGTATGACATTTACATCAAAAATTGGCATTTTCCCTACCCTAATTTTAGCCTCTGATTTGAATGCTCTGTTTGAGGGGGTGTGTCTGCTGTGAGACTTCAATATAAACACCCACTGCTGTGATTGGCTGCTGTGACACTTCAGTGTAAACGCCCACTGCTGTGATTGGCTGCTATGAGACTTCTGTGTAAAAGCCCACTGCTGTGATTGGCTCACATATTTGCTTAAGAAATAGCTTGTATTACATGTGGAACTCTCTCAAAAATGTTTAGTGCGTTTTGACTATTACAGCTCTCAAGGTTAACTAATCGTGAAAATTGTTGATTATAGCATTATATTTATATTTATATCTATATAATTATATTTATATCTATGGCATGAAAGGTTGCATTGGCATCATGGCAGGATGAGCATTGTAGCCGATCACAGACACGTTGAGCGCATGAATGCAGTGATCTCGTCATTGCAACTCGATTTCTGCACACTAACGAATGCTTTCATCATAACTAACAGTGCAAACACAATGCAAATAAGAGATTTGTTGATTATTACAGGAGTTTAGGCACAAGTCCAGAACTCAGTCACTGATAAACTTGCGCTGTTTGATTGACAGCTCCAGCAATTGGAATTGCGCCGAAATTGCTACTGATTTCCCAAAGAATTTACAGTGAAATGTAGCGAATACAAATAAATATTGCTCATCTGAGATGTTCACATTGTTGAAAATAAATAAGCACATTCCTAGCATTAGGATCCTTTGGAAGGTAATGAATCGCTCTTCTCTCCTCGTCATCTCACTAACACTCCAGTGGGCGGAGCCAAAGTTGCGATGATGAAGTAGGCGTTGATCTTCTTCTGCAGAGGTGGTCTTTCACCATCTATTATAGGCTCATTCCACAACGAGTCTGTTTTTGGACTAACAAGGAAGTTTTCAGTTCTGAATCTTATCGTATGATGAGCTCTTATGTCAAAAGCTCAAGATAAAATGTGATTTTTAACAGTGGCAATAAGGTTTTTATGTTCTTGTTGTTTTCTACAGAGATCTCTTACGGATAGGCGTGACATTAGCCGGCCACCAAAAGAAGATTCTTGGCAGCATTCAAGACATGAGACTGCAAATGAACCAAACGCTGCCCGTCCAGGTCTGAGATGAGGGTGGGACTGTTCTTCAGAGAGCTAACAGACGACCCCAGATGCCTGATCATCTCCACTAATCAGATGAAACTGGCTTGCAGTGCCTCGGACAACTTTTTCTTTTCCATTTTCCTGTTTTCCTGTAACGACTGCATTATTTTACACCCGACAGGATTAGATAAGATTATTTTGTACTTATTTTTAAGAGCGGAGAGGAAAGCCTGTATCCCAACGCCTGCCTCACGAGGCTCCGGTATGGGATTGGCGATTGCATGCGTGCGTGTGATACTTTCTTTTGTGAGGCTGGCTGGGATTCGCTTAATCTCCAAAGCCTCCCACAATGCATTTCGCCCTGAAATTGACTCTGAGGGACGGACTCTCCTGGACGGACATTGCTTATGGAAGAGAAACTCCTCTAATAGTACGCATAACTTGAATATAAAGACAAAAGACTAAAAGTGAGTATAAATTCACTACGCGTGAGGACACAAATCCCTCCAGCGCTAGCAGTTGTTCTATTGTGCGTGTGATTTTGTGCTTATTCCCCATCTTCATATTGAAGGTGTTTTATTTAAGGGCACATGCCTCAAACGGACAGGAGGGAGAGGCACAGCCAAGGGTGAAAGATCACGGATGTTGCAGGACCGGATTTGAGGAAGTTGCATTTGTCCACCAGGTTTAAACTGACAAAGGACTTCTTAGAATATACCTGGTGAACTCAGGATGCTTTCATAGCTATGTTTTCTTTTTATTCTCTTCTGTTATTTTCCCTCACCCTGTTTAGTTTCTGTTCCACGATGGGTTGACATTTAGCTGGTCATTAACCATTATATCAGAATTCTTTAGCAGTTAGAAAAGAGAAGGACTGTGATAACTTGTACTACACTGCGATAAATCATTTTAAACCAGTGTCTTTTTCCAGGAAAAAAAATATCTAAACATCCTTAAAAAAAGATTGCAAAATTGTGCAATATATTGAGACTTCAGAGAATAATTTATAAATATAGAATTGTTTAGAGAATATATATATATATATATAAATATATCTTATGTTAGGCATACATTCACTAAGGATTATAAGCATAAACATAAGCTTAAGACATAAAAAAAAAATTGTCAATTGGGTAAGAAAACAATTCTAACGAATACTATTTTGCTTCTCAAGTAAATTGGTCTTGTTTTAAGAATGTTTAGCTGTTTCCTGGAAAACAAGATAAAATACTTTCAGTGTAAAAACAGTGCTAATCACTGACCATCTCTAAAATGAGTGTGCGTGTACGTGTCAGAATGACTTTGTTGTAGTGTGTGCGTTTCTGTGTGTGTGTATGTGTATAAAACAAAGGGAGAGTATAAGGATCATGCACACAAATTCTGTAGATGAGCATTTCAGTTGAGCACAAATGCATGACGGGGAGCTCCAGTTATATTATATATTATTACTTATGAATTAATAATACCCAGACAGCAACATAGTGTCGGCCCAGATCCGGGCCACATCTGGTACACATGGTTTCAATGCGTTCCAGATGTGGGCTGGATCTGGGCAGACACTATGTTGTTGTCTGGGTATTATGCGGAGAAATACCTTTTTATTTTATGTTTTTTATTTTTTTTATCCCAAGATGCCAAAAGGAATGCTTAATTTATTAAAAAATCTGATATACAGCATTGTTGACATTCAAAATGTGACATGCAACAACAACAACAACAAAAGATTTAGTTTCTTTGATAAGAAAAAAATGCAGAGGAAGTGCATTAAGAGAAATGAAAAGAGGTGTTGAACATCTCATCAATGTTGGGCAGATCCCTGGTAATTCTCTAAGCCTTTCCGTCGCCACCACAAAGAGAAACTGTTAGTAGGAATTCTCTAACATATCCTATTGTGAAGATCACTCGCCAAGCGTTTTGTTAATTTCGAGCAATCATATTCGTGGAATTACAGGATTTCCGGCAGTGTTTTCAAATGGAAATTCATCTTAGTGCTATGCGGGTGGCAGGATACGTTATACTTCACCTCGCTCATCTTTGTCTTGGCAGATAGGCTGTTTACCGCCTGGCAGAGACAGATGACCAGCCCATTTCAGCTTCTGAATGGCTCTTGTCTTCTCTTCCAGTTAGTTATGTGAAGACTTCATGACCCTACGTCACCAAGAAAGATATAAATATGCAAAATAGTAGCATGTCCGATGGGTTAAGAACTAAAGATCGAAGCTAATACAGTGTTATTACCCAAATCTGTCTCTAGAATAGTCTCGGTGCTTATATATTGCACTTTGGGAAATGGTACTGCATATATTCTGCACAGTGTTTGTGGTTTCGTTTAAGTTCACAAATCATTTAAGGGTTCCCTCTTTCCTCAATTACAAGAGCTCCATGTAATATAACAGTGGTTTTATGATGACAGACATTATCTTTTTTGATCTTGATGTAAATGAACCCTGTTCCTTAAAGTTCCTGTCAGCACTTCTACTAACTCTCAGAGCCGCTCGGGAACTAAACGTAGCTGCTTTTGTCACATTCAACATGTCTGACGGTGTATTCTCTCATAACTGGATCTGAGTGAGTGTGTGTGTGTGTGTGTGTGTGTGTGTGTATGTATGACTGTATTAGGTAAGGTGCTATTGTCATTGTTTTTTAATCGAAGCAGTTTTTGGAACATAACTTGCATGATTTTGGTTCAATAACTTTGCGCCAATCTCGGACTCTCTCTTTCTCTTCCTGTTCTTCTGTGACATTTTTTCCCTGAGTTTCAAAGTTACTCTTTTATATAAAAAAAAATCAAGAAATGTTTTTTTATTTTTCCTTTCCATGCAGTTAGAACGGTCTTCTCATCACATCGCAAATCACTGACGTGCAAAAGCAAAATGTCTGCTGAGTGCTGTACTTATACAAGACACATTTCAAGATATTTTCTTTTCTTGTTCTTTTTTGTTCTGTTTTCTGAAAGCATTGAGATGTATTTAATGGTGAAGACAAAAAAAAAAACAGCGATTAAATAATGCATTCTTGTAGAAATATTTTTAAAAAACCCTTTTGCAATTAAATTATTTAAGAAATACCTGTGTTTTCTGTGTGTGTTCTTGCGTGGCTTCTGTTGAAAGTGTCTGTGTCGACATGTTCAATTGTCTTCAAAAGTCTTTCTCAGGCACAAATTCTTGCTTTAATTGAAAAGCCTGAGGATTTGTATGACCTTCCTCCTCTATAAAACATCCTGGCCTGTGTTTGATCAGGGAACCTGCCTTCAGATACACACTGTGAGAAAGTGCGTGGACTTCATGTGTTCTTCAGATGCCTCTGGACGGAGAATCTTCATAATTGCCCAGATATTTCTATTGGTTATCTTAGCAATATGCAATTTTATGGTCTTCATAAGCGTCCCACTATTAACTATAAAGGGCTATTTTCTAGATATTGTAAGCGGTGGCCCACAAATATTTAGACAGTTAATGGGGTCAATGACAAATAATAATTCAACCATTTAAAATCTAGTTTGAATCACATGTAACACGTTTTTAGAAGGGTTGGTTTCATATGGTTTTAAAAAAACCTTTTTAGTATTTGAAATTAATATTGAATATTTGTATGTGGTGTAACCACCAAGTAAAAACATCAGTAATACAGAAACATATAATTTTGAAGGCAAATATATCTAGAATTGGAATTGGTAATAATGCTATGATATTGTATCATCTAAACTAGCCTTGCTTTATCACAAAAAGGTCAAATTATCAGATATTTTAAGAGATATTGTTTTCTATTATATTCTTTTATTTTTTAAGTTGTCTGTGTGGTGTGTGTGCGTGTGTGTGTGTGTGTGTGGGCATGTTTTTTGTGAAATATCAGGACACAAATGTGTATAATGACATGGGTATGACATAGGTATTACAACAAGAGGGTGAAATATGAGGACGTTACCCATGTCTCCACTTTTCAAAATGCTTATATTTCACACAGAATGAGGTTTTTTTCACAGAAAGTAAACTGCGCAGTCTCCTGTGAGGGTTAAGTTTAGGGATAGGGGCAGTGTATAGGGGGATAGAAAATACGGTTTGTACGGTATAAAAACCATTACGCCTATGGAATGTCCCCACATTTGACAAACCCCCCCCTGTGTGTGTGTGTGTGTGTGTGTGTGTGTGTGTGTGTGTGTGTGTGTGTGTGTGTGTGTGTGTGTGTGGCCTGGTAAACACCACGTTATGGGGACAAATTGTCCCCACAACGATGGCAATATCCGAAATCCTCATCCTTGTGGGGACATTTTTTGGTCCCCAGGAAAACATCTTATAAATCAGACTAAGTGATGTTTTTTGAAAATGTAAAAATGCAGAATGTCTCCTGTGATGGGTAGGTTTAGGGGCAGGGGCAGTGTAGGGGGATAGAATATACGGTTTGTACGATATATAAACCATTACGCCTATGGAAAGTCCCCATAAAACATGAAAACCCAACGTGTGTGTGTGAGTGTGTTTTAGGTTTTAATGTATTTTGTTGTTGTTAGTTCTACCAGAAAGACTCGGGAGAATAAATACTGTGACAATTATCCATTTATTAACAACCCAGCAAGCAATAAAGTACTTTGGCATAGGCCCCGTCCGTAGCTCGCAATCTGAGGGTCCGGACTCTGCATATCCTGCCTGAAGACGAAGGCAGAGGCGCAGCCGACCCCCCCGTGAGGTATGGAAGGGACCATCCTGGTGATGGTGGGGTGGATGTAGGGAAGGATTTGATTTGGAGGTGGTGGGGAGGATGGCGGTGAATTGGAGCGTCAGCATCTGCGAACTCAGACATGAGTAAGTACCGATTTTTTATACCCAAGTATTAGAATGTGATTGGATAGATAAAAAAGTTGAAGTGACGTGACAATTAAGTCTTCCCGGCAGAACTTATGCTAAAGCTTTCATTTTTCGTTAAATTATTTAAATGTAAATGTTTTGTGTCTTATATTTTGTTTTGTTGTTTCATTTTGGTTTTGAATTTTTTAAAATTAATAATAGATCTGGACAAACAAACAAAAAAGCACTACTTTATTACATTATATAAAATGTCAAATTTAGACCTAAATAAGGTGTGTGTGTGTGTGTGTGTGTGTGTGGGACCCATATAAAGTGGGACCCACTTTATATTAAGTGTACTTACAGTACACTTATTGTGTACATAAATGTTTGTGCATTATACTTACATTAAAAAACAAAAAAATACCTGCATGTAATTATATCTGTAAATAATTTCTGTAATTACATTTATAATTACACTGTTGACACTTCCCTTACACCTAACCCTACCCTTAAACTTACCCATACCACCACACCTGTCCCTAACTTTACCCGTGTCCCACCTCAATACCAGCAAAAGTGTTTTTCAATACAATATGAACACAATAAGTACATAGTACTTATTTTTTTTATGTAAGTACATAGGCCACCTAATATAAAGTGGGACCAATTATTTAAGTGTAATTTTTTATCTGCACCTTATATTTTGTTTTGTTGTTTCATTTTGGTTTTGCATTTTGTTTAGTTGTTTCAGTTTGTGTCTTATATTTAGTTTTTTGTAGTTTCGTTTTTTTGTTGTTTCATTTGGAGTCTTTTGTTTTGTTTTGTTTGTTTTTTTTGTTTTTTTGTTTTGTTTTGTTATGATGTTATGTTGTTATGTTGTGTGTTTTTGTGTGTTTTTTGTTTTGTTGTATGTGTTATATTTTGTTTTGTTGTTTAGTTTAGTTTTATTCAATTGCATTAGATACAATATCAATACAAATGGTGTATGCAAACAAATGATGCTAGAACTTTTTCTTACAACTAGTATCAAACTAAGAAAACAAGGACTCTCTGGCGATTCTCTCTGGGGTTTTAAGAGGAGGATTACTTGTTTGTTGCCTGCACAGAATGGGGAGAGGGAGAGAGAGAACACAAAAGGAATCTTACCACACCAAACCTTGTTCCTTGGGCCGCACCAGATAATAGATTCAGTTAAGCAAGCCCTGACAGATATTATGGGGCAGGAATGTGATGACACAGTACTTGTATTGTGTGCTATCTCTTGATTTGCAATGGCAACCGGTCGCTGTCAGTCTCTGCGGTGAGAGCCGTGACATTACAGTGGCTGGCGCGCACACAAGAGCTGTTGTCAGATTGGAAAGGGAAACAGAGGTGCTTCCAGACGGGGCAACCGCACATCCTACATGGCAAAATGTTTTGACAACAGCAGACGTGAAAGGTTCTTTAGACGAAGAGATAACGTTTGCAAGGATTTATGTGCTTACAGAGCAGTATGGGTTAGCATTTGCACCGTTTCAATAGTTTATTCATCCTTTGTGCAGAAGAAAATCCCAGAATTCTCTGTGTCAAGCTCAGTGAAAACCTAAATTCAAAATGGTGGAAGGGAGAGAATTTTTTATTTTAATTATATACAGTTGCAAGAAAAAGTATGTGAATCTTGTAGAATCTGTGAAAATGTGAATAATTTTAACAAAAAGAGAGATCAAACAAAATCCATGTTTTTATTTTTTTATTTAGTAATGTCCTGAATAAGATATTTTACATACATTTTTTTTACATATAGTCCACAAGACAAAAAAAAGATGAATTTATAAAAATGACCCGTGCAAAAGTTTATGAACCCTTGATTCTTAAAACTGTGTGTGTCGTTTCCTGGATGATCCTGGATGATTCTTCAGTTTTCCAGCATCTTCTGCATATTTGAACCCTTTCCAGCAGTGATTGTATGATTTTGAGATCGGAGGACGATTGAGGGACTCAAACACAACTATTAAAAAGGGTTCAAACATTCACTAATGCTCCAGATGGAAACACAACGTAAGTATCTTCTGAAGGGCAATACTTCATGAAAAAACAAACCAACTAATATTTAAACACAATAAGAAAAATTTGACCATCTTCATCCCATGCAAAAGTTTTCACCCCCTGCTCCCTCAATCGTCCTCAGATCTCAAAATCATACAGTCACTGCTGGAAAGGGTTCAAATATGCAAAAGATGCTGGAGTTTTTGGATTTTTCCGAAGAACGTTGGTCAGTTTAACTGATCAGGACAAACAAGAGACTCAAGAACAACTATCACAAAACACACACACAACTGTGGATCATCCAGGGAACGACACACAGTATTAATAATCAATGGTGTGTAAACTTTTGCACAGGGTCATTTTAATAAATTCAGCTGCTATTTTGTTGTTGTTTTTTTGTCTTGCAGACTATATGTAAACATATTTTATGTAAAATATCAAATTCAGGACAGCACTAAATAAAAAATAACGCATTTTTGTATGATCTCTCTTATTTTGTTAAATGTATTCACATTTTCGCAGATTCTGCAAATGGTTGACATACAGTACTGTATATATTTGTATATTTAATTTAATATCGAGAGGTACGTCCTAAATCACACACTTATGCACTTATGACGTTTTGTAGTAAAAATAGTTTCCAAAGATGATACGTTTAATTAGTGTCGAATGTTGGAAGCTTCATGCACTCAACTGTCACAACTTTAATTGTAGCGGAGTGGGAGGGGTTGACAAAATAACCTTATAAAATTCATATACTACACGGTTGAGCGCATAGTGTGTAGTGCATCATTTTGGACACAACGTGTGTTTGCTGTTTTTATGCTAATTAGAGGTCTTAGCGTAGCACCATGCTAACATCAGTCTCTATTGGAATCTGTGGAGAGAGTTGAGAGAATCACCATATTTTGCATGAGAACCTACAAAATGATTATAAGATGGCTTTTATGAATACGTAGTGATGTATTACGTCAACCTTTATGATGCATTATAAACGCAGGCTTCACAGACTGAGCTTTACCAAGCATCCTTTGATGAATATTGTGGACCATGTTTTGGTTAAAGAAATGATCAGTACAGCCTCAGAAAATACAGAAAGTACAGAGAGAGAGAGAGAGAGAGAGAGAGAGAACAGCCTCCCTCCCGGCAAAAGCCTTTCTATGTGTTCTTTGCTCTTATTCCCATTAGATTCGCCTCGTTCTCCACCCACTCCTCTCCCCCTCACCCTGTTTTCATCCTCGCCCATCTCCTCCGCTCTAATCCCTTTTTTCTTTCTCTCGCTCGGTGCAGAGGTTCAGCTAATTGGTCACGTCTGTGCCATGACACGGGGACCTGACATAATTGTTGGACAAATAGTGTGCCGTTTAGCATCAGGCCTGTCTGGGCTAAGCAACATGCAGACAGCAACTGACTGGAAACGCTAATTACAGGCCCAGCGCCACAATGTTTAATTGGGAGAGGGTTCCCACAAGAATGGGGGTGTTTGTGTGCTCATGTGTGCCGTTCAGAAAAGGAGTTGACAGTGTGTTCACAGCTGAGGCCGATGCCAAGACCAGGCGGAAAACACATACCGTTTCATATGGGAAAGTTTCTATGATATATCTGCGTCATTAAGGGTTTCAAATGTTGAATCTGTTGAACGGTCACATATCACAGGTCATATTATGCACTACTTCATGTAGTGTTTCATTAGGATTTCTGATGGAACGACCGCAATTTTATCAGGGGACTAATAGAACATGTTTTATTAATTCTTGCCATGTCTTCAGTTTCATATTTACCATGATTAATGAGCTTAAATGCATATTTTGGAGTACTGTTCGCTTCCTGTTGATTCAGTCTGAGTTAAATTGCAGAAGGTGTTGGTGACATTACATTGTCCTGAGGTTTCGCATGTCACTGAAAGTCGAAAAACAGGATTCTAGGGATCTCTAGATTTCTCCATTTTGACTTTGGAAAAGGCTCTACCGTACGACGTCAAGCAGGATTATCCCATTCCTACCTCCAACCCCCAAAACAATTCTGTTCGCCTTGACTGATCCATCCAAAATGGCAGCCTGCATTGACAGTGGTGCAACAAGCAGGCCTTTGTTGAGATGTTTGAGCGCAGCTGCGCACCCAAACTGGATTAGCTCTCCGTGCACTGTCATTAGTCAAACAATATATTAACTATGAGCTACTATAAAGTCTGAAACTTGTCAAGCAGGCCCAGTACATGTATTTTGAACCTGTAACCAATTACTTACCTTCCCTTACAAACAAAAAGTATATTTGAAATTCAGTTTAACCTCTTAAACTCCAAGGGCCCTGATAACAAAAAAAAAACTCTTTTTTTATTGGGAGTGGGGGGGGGGGGGGGGGGGTGTTCAGCTCAGACAACATATACTTAAATGTTTATCACTTTTATCAGTGTTTTATGTAACTTCAAAGGGTTTCCTGTAAAATGACACCAAAATATTGTGTATTTAGACCACTGTATGTGGGTATGGGAAGCTTTTAAATTTGGGTAGGCCAAATCAAGGCGGAAATGGTCCCAGAGCTAAGGAGGTTAAGTAAACTTAAGTTTCATTTTAAGTATACTTTAATGTAGTAAAGTAATTTAAATAGTATACTCTTAAGTATATTATTTCAATATTTCTTGGGACTAAATTTGCCAACTTTTTAGTATAATTTTAAATGTATTTTCTAGTAGACCTTAAAGGGTTAGTTCACCCAAAAATGAAAATTATGTCATTAATTGCTCACCCTCATGTCGTTCGACACCTGTAAGACCTCCGTTCATCTTCGGAACACAAATAAAGATATTTTTGTTGAAAGCTGATGGCTGAGAAAGGCCTCCATTGACGTTCAGTACATTTACTCTCACAAGACCCATAAAAGGCACTAAAAACGTCGTTACAAAGTCCATCTCATTACAGTGGCTCTACAATCATTTTATGAAGCGATGACAATAGTTTTTGAGCGGAAAAAAACATCTAAATAACGACTTTATTACACAAGTTCTTGTCTTCCTTGTCTGTCTCTGCCGCGAACTCACGAAGCACCACGACGCATGCGCGAGAATATGACGTAGCGCCGGCATTCGGGAATCCATGAAATGCACACTTTAGTCCCATTCTGAGCTCTGCGCCGAGACCTAAAGCACGATCAATGATGTAGAATGTAGAATTCAACAGCTTAGATACGGCGCGTCTTCCTCTGCTCATTGTAAACAAATCTCCTCGCTTCTAGGTCACGTGTCTGAACGCCGGTTTTGCGTCATATTCTCGCGCATGCGTCGTGGTGCTTCGTGAGTTCGCGGCAGAGACAGACAAGGAAGACAAGAACTTGTGGAATAAAGTCGTTATTTTGATTTTTTTTTCCGCTCAAAAACTATTGTCATCGCTTCATAAAATGATTGTAGAGCCACTGTAGTGAGATGGACTTTTTAACGACGTTTTTAGTGCCTTTTATGGGTCTTGTGAGTGTAAATGTACTGAATGTCAATGGAGGCCTGTCTGAAGCCTTTCTCAGCCATCAGCTTTCAACAAAAATATCTTCATTTGTGTTCCGAAGATGAACGAATGTCTTACGGGTGTCGAACGACATGAGGGTGAGTAATTAATGACATAATTTTCATTTTTGGGTGAACTAACCCTTTAAGTGCACAAATCGTTTACATACATTTTTTTATTTTGTATTGCAACTTTACTAGATCACAGCATCCGAAATCAAATACCTCCCTACTACATAAGTGAAAAACGCCAACAGAGTAGTATGTCCGAATGTAGGCTAAAAGTCCCTGGATGACCAGAGGCGGACAGTAGTGAAGTATTTTTACATTCCAAGAAATGTTATTTTTACTTGAGTACAAGTAAGAAAGTACAATTTTTTTTATGTAATTAAGTATTAAAGGGGAAAAAAAAACTTTAATTTATGAAATGTAGTGCAGTAAAAAGTGACATTATGCTTTGGAATATAGTGAAGTAAAAGTTTCCCAAAGAAAAACAGTGATAAAGTACATATACTTGAAATATGTACTTGAGTAGAATGTAAAAATACTTCACTACTGTCCGCCTCGGCGGATGATTAATTGTAGACAATAGCTTGTTATTTGAAAACCAATATTTTTTTTACTATGCAATAAGCTACTGTTATGTTGTTAAAGAATGCTGTCATGTTAGTGATGCTTTTTTAACTTTAACACACTTCTTATGCACTGTGTAAACTTTTTGACAAACAAGCGCCTGTACTAGATCTTTCAGTTCCTTTGGTGTCTATGTGAGCAATCCATTTAATGCTCGATACCTGAACTTCTAATTGATATATTATTCCCAGCTATGAGGACTCCATCTTCTCTTCCCGAGTTGTGTTTTGATGAAAATGAAAAGCCACCTGACCAGCGTAGTGAAAGATGACCTTGAGATATGTGGGGACGTGCTGTCCTGTTTTTATATCATGTTTTGTGGGTGGAAAAGTTTAGGCTGGGAAAGTCCAGTTAGCGTCTGACATCTCATTAATTGAGCGATGATATTTATCAGTCTTAATCAAATTTGCGGCAGACATGCTGTGATTATTTCCCAGCGACCACAGTGTCCTCTCAGCCGTCCTTGATGCTATGAGAAATACCAGAGGCCACCCAACTTAAGTATATTAAAATATTCAACAATAAAAAAGCCAAAATATACAGGTAAAATAGTCATAACATTTAAAAACTATTTCATCATTAATGTCGTATTATATATCTTTTTACAAAATGTACAACCTAACTTATAACATAAATATATGGACACCTTAAATGTGCGTGCGGGCGTGTTTATTTATGCATGTGTGCATGTGTGTGTGTGTAAAGTTTGATTATTATTATTATTCATAATAATAATCATTTTGATAATAATAATAATAATAATAATGCTGTCAATATTATTATTATTATTATTATTATTATTATTATTATTATTATTATTATTATCATATTTTAAGCTAAAAAAAATTCATAAGACCAATTTATGCACCCATGATCTGTGGTGTTTAGGTCTGTAAATTTGTTTATATTTTTCTATATCTTTCGTTTTCTACATTTGCAAATTATAAATATTTAATTTTATTCATTACATTTTATGTTATTTTTATTTTTTATTATAAAAAATTTCATTTCATTCCATTTGATGGTTGTTGTTGTTGTTGTTGTTGTTGTTGTTGTTGTTTCATTTTATTTCCTGTGAGACAGCTTATGGATCTAGTTTTTTTTTTTTTAAATAAATAATTTTACTATACGGTTATATTTTTACATGAAATTATATTAAAATATGTTAAAATATAAAAAAATAAAAAATACAAAATATACAGATAAAATAGTCGTAACATTTAATTATTAATGTCGTATTATATATATAGTGTGTGTGTGTGTGTGTGTGTGTGCGTGTGTGTGTGTGTGCGTGCGTGTGTGTGTGTGCGTGTGTGTGTGTTTGTGTGTGTGTGTGTGTGTGTGTGTTTGATACATATAGGTATAAATTTGAAGCTTTTGTGACTTTCGAAATTCCACTCAGTACAGCAGGGAAAAATAATAAAACATATGGAAATGTACTGAAGTGGCTAAGTGATGTAAATAATATAAATAACTTTTTACATAGAGTCAGCTGTCACTTTGCGCGAGGCCCTTGCGACGGTACTGCCTAGCAACCAGGCGCTTGTTTACTGTTAATTATAAACAGAATCAGTATATTTAAACCGTGTATCTGTAGACATAGGCAAATCGCCTTTTTATTTAGGATGTAAAACCACACCTGCACCCAGCAAACTGCTTCATATTGTGCTTTAATGTACACATTACTGGGGTTTTCAATATTTCACCAATATTGTACGGATATGGTGTCAAAAGTGGGATTTGAACCTCCATTAAGAGACCAGAAGAGTCGGGATCAAAGTTGCTTTGAATGGAATTTATTATTTATTAGCTAAAAATATACTATTAGCTACAAAGTAATCAGAAAGATGCAATTATTCTTGCAGTGTGTAATAAGTGTAATCCCTAATAAGAGACCTGCTGTGACCAGGTGGCCCAACTAGCACAACCCTAGCCTTCCGTCTGCATGGAAACAAGTGATTTTAGTTTTTCTAATGCTAGTTGACAGCCAGACAAAGGCGCTAACAGTGGGGGTGTTTGGGGTTGTGTGTTAGCATTTCTGCAGCTGTGTGAATTAGAGTGGGAGGTGTTTTTATGCTCAACAAAGTGTCACCTCATTACACTTCACACGTTATCTGCTGTCTATGACCTGTAAACATCATGAGCTGTCTGGAAAACAAAGAGTGGGACAGGACGAAGACATGGAAAATGACTCGCCCTTCGCCGGAAATCGGCACTTTCGCGCTAACAGCGGCGCTCTGAACTCGGGTGAATGACGGTAACATTTAACGATAGGTCAGTCGCAGCTGTGTTTTGGTTACGTGATGCGGGGCGGAGTCTGTCTGAGCGCATCCCATTGGTTCAAGGTGGCCGAAATGTGACTCCGCCCGTGGCTAGACTGTGACATAATTGCAAGCGGGGTCATAGAAAGGACAACGCAAGAGCGTTGCATTATGGGGAAACAGTGGCGGGCTCATTGGGGGCAAAAACGTTTTGGCTTTGATATGGTTTTTATCAACATAAAATTGAATAAATTACAGAAATGCATAAATGGTGATATTTCAATTTTTTATAAATGTCATGCCTTATTTTTTAGGGTAAAATATAAAATTAAATGGAGAAAAATTACAGTTAATCATTTGTTAAGTACATGGACAATTAAAAAGACTGTCCCACTTATATTGAGTCTTAATAACAATTAGATTAATGCATACATGTTTAATATAGTATTTATATTCAGTGTCAGGTGCATTAATAAGTACTAAGTGCATTACTATTATTTTCTGTATGCTTAATTTATTGTTATTACTGTAGTGAGTACATGTAGTAACATATTTTTTTTTTTACTAATTGTTATCTATTATCTTTAACATCTTTAACATTTAATCTTTATACTTTTACGTCTATAATTACAGTTACTGTAATTCTGTATAAATCAATAAAAGTGCTTTTATGTAACCTCTCTTTAAAAACTTTGGCCAGTTCAAGAATAATTTATGCAATTTTATATGATTTATTTGAAAGAATCAGTTCAACTGGTCAAGGTTAATATGAGATTTAGAAGGTAATTTTTAATAAGCAATGCAATTACACACTTTTTGAAACGTGCAGATGTTAAACTTGATGGTTATACACTCTCAGAAAAAAAGGTACATTGCTGTCACTGGGGCGGTACCCTAAGGTACAAAAGTGAAAAAGTACATCTTTGTACTTTTTCTCACCCCTAAATGGTACATAATAGTACCTTAAAAGGTACATATCAGTACTTTAAGAGTGCAAATTAATACTTTAAAGGTACATATTAGTACCTTTTCAGATTTGTACCTTAGGGTACCACCCCAGTGACAGCAATGTACCTTTTTTTCTGAAAGTGTACTCTGTATAGAGCAGACAGGGATACTCGTGGTGGGGGAGTAGCCACTTACATTTCTTCTCATTTATCATCTGAACTCATTATGCCAAAGGAGAGAGCTGTACATTTTGAATGTTTATTTATTAATATTGCTTTTCATGAAAACAAGTAGATTACTATAGGTAACATATAGACCTCCGAATTCCCCTGTTGAATCGAGAAATTGTATTCTTGCTACTATTAATTCTTTAGACTATGCAACGGGTGATTTCAATCGTAATTGGTTGGATCATTCATCTTCTCATGATAAAAATGTATGTAATGGTCTAAACCTTGGTCTAAAACAGTGTAACAAAGACACCTTAAAATAAATGGTTAAACTTTATTTTAAGGTGTCTTTGTTACATTGTAATTCTACATTTAGGGTTTGATTTACGTATTGTTATAACTATACTAACTGCATGTAACGTTTAGCAATGACTGTAAATAAAGTGTTACCAAATAAAGTGGAACCCACTTTATATTAGGTGGCCTTAACTACTATGTACTAACATTTTAATTAATCATTTGATACAATGCACTTATTGTAGCCTGGATGCCAGACGAACTTAGCCCCGCCCACACATTTTTTTGCACGGGCAGTTCGGTCTGGACTTGATCCATAGAGAAGTAATTATGCCCGAACAGAATCTGTTCGGACCAATGAAATTGTCAGGGCGGGCTTTAGACTATGATTGACAGATGATAAACAGTAACGTAATCATCCACGTCATCAAAGGCGCTTGGGTTGAATTTGTTCTAATCCTAAATGGAGAACTTGTTCATATATGCATACCTTTACTATTTCTCTCAGAAATTCTCCGGGAAAAATAGCACTTGGGTGGTAAAATATGTCTTATTTTGGCTGGACTGCCTGCTAAATTTCGCATTCCTGGGTCTGTATATCACATAATTGGGGTCGCTTCAACCCGCGGACTTGGCAACACAGTGCAGTTGAGTTCTGTTGACATTTGACAACTAACGTTATGCGTCGCTCCGTTGCTCTGATTGGTTGTAGGTCTATCCAATTGAGGTCTTTCCTGGTTCAGTTGAAACATGCCTCATAATCACAGCCCAACGGAGCAGTATCAGACTCAAATTCCTGACTAGAATTGAGTATGACCACGTCAGGCTACACTTATTGTGTACATACATGTTTTTACATGTACTTACATTTTTTTAAATCACTTGCATGAAAATTAGATCTGTAATTAATTTCTGTAGTTACATTTATAATTACTCTGTTGACACTTCCCTTACACCTAACCCCTTAAACTTACCCATACCACAACACCTGTCCCTAACTTTACCTGTATCCCACCTCAATATCAGCAAATGTGTTTTGTAATACAATATGAACACAATAAGTATATTGTACCTATTTTTTATGTAAGTACATAGTAGTTACGGCCAAAAGTGGGACCATACAGGGTAATGCAATAAGTAGTTAGTAATAAGAAACTTACCAAACACAGCATATATTAAGAAAAAAATACAGCTGTAATGAATTGAGTTAACTGCAACTATGTTTACGCTGTTGACCCTTGCCAATAACACTTTATTTTACAGTGTCCTTGTATATGTTACATGTACTTACCATTGTAATAACAGTAAAATATGCATAATTACATGCAACTAACCCTCAACCAAACCCTAATCCTACTATAACCCTATAGTAAGTACATGTAGTTAATTAATATTACTCAGTACTTAAATATATAATTACACTGTAACAAAGACACCTTAAAATAAAGCATAACCTCCTTCTATTACACCTTAACCCAAACCTACCCATCCTAACCATACCCATATCCACCTCAATAGTAGCACAAGTGTTATTTTTTTAATATTATTTTGTAACTAAAAGATTCACAGAATATTTCAGTCGTTCATCTTTCATTTGCACAATCTACGTGTGTGTGTGTCATGGTTCAGTTCTCCTTATTATCAAACTGTCAACACAGTGGTGCCGCTGACAGTGTGTAACACCCTTAAACTCGACCTTTAATGTCCAATACATCGTGGTGTATTAGACAAAGAGAATGTGCTTCACCGCAAGCGATGCAACACAACAAAACTACGGCTCTAACAGAAAACAGAGCTGTCTACAAGACAAGCACATCAGCTTACGACGTTAAACGTGTAGTTCACCCCAGACAACAAGAAGTGCACTTTAGCAGTACTTAATTACGCAAATAAGAAACTTATTCAGTATTGATGTGACATGAATGTTTTCTGACACTTAATTGCATGTTAATTGCAATTAAATGAAAATGTATTCATTTCAATTCACATTAAATGCTTTTAGCTGTGCATCACACTTAAGTTCATCTTTATATGTCATTTAATAATAATTTCTCCTATTGTTTTGAAATAAGTTATGGAGCCACTAAAGGAAAAAAATATGAGATGATGGAAATATGTTCTTAAGTTTCTCGGGAGAACACAAAACATTTGGGAGAGAACACAAAAGCATTGACTTATTATTTTTCCTGCATCTCATTTTTTTTTTTTTTTTTCACCACTTTAGAGGCTCCGTAACATCCAAATGTACTGACAATAATTGATGGTAAACTGAAATATACTTTAATATAATTTATTTTGATGTAGCCTATTTAAATATATCTGTAATGTAGTTTAAATTTTAAACATTTAACTTTTCGTTAACATAACTTAAAATTATAATTAAGTACTTTACATGTGCTTTAGTATATTGTGTATTAATTATACATTATTATTAAAAATGTACTTGGGTGTTTTGAAACATACAATTGTACTTTATTTAAGTACACTTAAGTGGCTTTTTTTTTGCATTAAT
The DNA here is from genome assembly GCA_023566225.1 of Romanogobio albipinnatus. NCBI lineage: Eukaryota > Metazoa > Chordata > Actinopteri > Cypriniformes > Gobionidae > Romanogobio > Romanogobio albipinnatus. The sequence continues at coordinate 28,033,932 of CM042263.1, read as the reverse complement.
ATGATGTACACAAACGCACATTCAATACAATTAAGAGCACTTAAACAAAAACAACAGCCCAAAATTTCCAAAAACACACACACACGCGCACACACACACACACACACACACACACACACACACACACACACACACACACACACACACACACACACGCACGCACGCACGCACGCACGCACGCACACACACACACAAACACACACACAGGTTTGTTTTGCTATCTAAGTGAGGACATTCCATAGGCGTAATGGGTTTTATACTGTACAAACTGTACATTCTATCCCCTATACACTACCCCTACCCCTAAACCTACTCATCACAGGAAACATTCTGCATTTTTACATTTTTAATAACACATTGTTTAGTATGTTTTATATATGAGGACATATAGAATGTCCCTATATTTCATGTTTACGTCGTTATACCAGTGCAATACCCATGTCATTATACAAATGTGTCCTCATAAATCACAAAAACAAACAAACACACACACACACACTTAACAAAAAAAACTACATTTCTTCAACTTCACACTTGTTTCCCCAATCAAATCCATCGAATGTTTGGAAAATGTTCAATAACATGACAAATTTTCCTTTGCTATTGAAATTAGTATAGAGAATCATGACATTTCAATATTATTGACTAATTGATCCAAAACACACACACATACTCTCTCACACACACACACGCACACACGCACGCACACACACACACACACACACACATCTCAACCACTCGATTTTCCTGTACGCTCAGGTAATGAGGTTCCTCTGCACAAATGGATTGATTTGAAGGTGCAGTCCGATGCCGATTATGTTAATGCTTCTTTGTGCCATGGAAAATGGGACCAGTTTAAGAGCCTTATTTTTTCTTTGTTGAACTGCTTTGTTCACGTCTAACTGTCAGTCTCTCGCCCTATGGGTCTCTCTCTCTCCCCGCTCCGTCTGTTTGATCTACTGTGACGATAACTGCTTAATCCACACGGCCACCAGCACCGACTGAGAGGTCACGGATGGGTCATATTTTCCAGAAATAGCTTAATTGGTGTGAAACGCTAATGTGGTGTATGTGTGTGTGTGTGTGTGTGTGTGTTTCTCTCTGATATCCTGCAGTCCCGTCTCTCCCGTTCTACAGCAATCAAACGCATGACTGAGGGAATTAAACATCCGTGTTTGCGATCGCCTGTGCTTGCATTTTCCTTTATATTTCCTTCTTTTCTCTCTGCCGTTCTCCAGAGGCACAATACACGCATTCAGCCATTATATGTGGGCTGCGTCGGATGTTTGAAAGTCTGGAGAGTGTTTATCATTATTTCCCTCATGACAAAACTGTGCATGTAAACCATAACTTCACAACACTCATGCTGACAACACACTCTACTGTATAATTATCTCGACATCATAAAGTCAAACTCAGAACAATCATACAGGCTGTTCTGTGACTGCTATGACTTATCGGTTAAATATATATTTGAATATGTCTTCATAACAGTGTAATTACACAATTATTACTGAGTATATTGATTAACATATCTATCCATCAATCCATGCATCCATCTATTCCATTGCTATGACTGAAAAGCCAAACTAAATAGAAATATACACAGATCAGGCCTAACATTATGACCTTAATATTGTGTTGATCCCCCTTTTGCTGCCAAAACAGCCCTGACCCGTCAAGGCATGGACTCCACTAGACCCCTGAAGGTGTGCTGGGGTATCTGGCACCAAGATGTTAGCAGCAGATCCCTTAAGTCCTGTAAGTTTCGAGGTGGAGCCTCCATGAATGGGACTTGTTTGTTCAGCACATCCCACAGATGCTCGATTGTATTGAGATCTGGGGAATTTGGAGGCCAAGTCAACACCTCAAACTCGTTGTTGTGCTCCTCAAACCATTCCTGAACCATTTTTGCTTTGTGGCAGGGCGCATTATCCTGTTGAAAAAGGCCACTGCCACCAGGGATACCGTTTCCATGAAAGGGTGCACATGTTCTGCAACAATGCTTAGGTAGGTGGTACGTGTCAAAGTAACATCCACATGGATGGCAGGAGCTAAGGTTTCCCAGCAGAACATTGCCCAAAGCGTCACAATGCCTCCGCCGGCTTGCCTTCTTCCCATAGTGCATCCTGGTGCCATGTGTTCACCAGGTTAGCGACGCACACGCACCTGGCCATCCATGTGATGTAAAAGAAAACCTGATTCATCAGACCAGGTCACCTTCTTCCATTGTTCCGTGGTCCAATTCTGATGCTCACGTGTCCACTGTTGGCACTTTCGGCGGTGGACAGGGGTCAGCATGGACACCCTGACTGGTCTGCGTCTATGCAGCCCTATACGCAACAAACTGCGATGCACTGTGTATTCTGAAACCTTCCTATCAGAACCAGCATTAACTTCTTAAGCAATTTAAGCTACAGTAGCTTGTCTGTTTGATTGGACCACACGGGCCAGCCTTCGCTCCCCACGTGCATCAATGAGCCTTGGCCGCCCGCCCATGACCCTGTGACCGGTTCACCCCTGTTCCTTCCATGGACCACTTTTGATAGATACTGACCACTGCAGACAGGGAACACCCCACAAGAGTTGCCGTTTTGAAGATTGGACCCAGTCGTTTTGCCATCACAATTTAGCCCTTGTCAAACTCGCTCAAATCCTTATGCTTGCCCATTTTTCCTGCTTCTGACACATCAACTTTGAGGACAAAATGTTCACTTGCTGCCTAATATATCCCACCCACTAACAGGTGCCGTGATGAAGAGATAATCAGTGTTGTTCACTTCACCTATCAGTTGTCATAATGCTGTGCCTAATTGGTATATGGCTTAAGATGAGATTTCAAGTTTTTCACAGAATATCTGATGTATAGTGGAAGAATGTTCCTTGTACATTTTGAAAAACAAAGATTATGCAACACATTAACATATGAATACAAACAAATGCTGCTTCTTTTAAATGTGTTCAAACAGCTCCTGTGGTGCTGAATAGGTTTCAGTCAAGACTAAAATGGGTTTGGCCACGTAATTGTTGTGAAGGAACAGTTGTTAAAAAGATTGGAAACTAAAAACTGCATGAATAAAAAATAAAAATGCTTTAACCTTGATAAAAGTGAATATTATTCTCAGACGTGTGTATATTTAATCACCATGCACTGAAAGTCAGCAGGACGTGTGTGTGTGTGTGCTAGGCTGGGCTGCTCACTCTGCTGTTGGAGCCAGAACTTTAGCTTCTATACACTGAAGCAAAACTAAAATATTCATGACCTGGGAGACTAACCCTCAGAGCTAACCAGCTTTACTTATCCAACACCTTGACCGCTTGACGCTGTAAACAGATTAAAAAAGAACCGAAAACCACACAGTTCGGTCATTGCTCAAATTCTGGAAGCTTGTTTCCGCCACAAAATAAATATTGTGACTTTATTGTTTTTGTGGATATTGTGACTTTATTTCTCGCAGTTCTGACTTTACTTCTTGATGCATCGTACTATGATAGTTAATCAGTAAGTTACGTTGTTGTACGGGAAACTCAACCTAGAATTGAAATCAAAGTGTTTTTGTGCAATGGTGGAAAGGTCATTAAAGGGGTACCACTCCACTTCAGAGTACCAACGCATCTCGCTTGCGAGAGCCAATCTACTTTGAGTGTAACTAAACGAGCCAATGCACATTGGCATGCAATGATTGCACCAGGTGCTCATGCCACACCGTGCGGGTATAAATGAGACACAGGTGATTGCATCAAATCAACCTTTTGCTTCGGAGCCGAGTGGTAGATGGTAACGCCAGATATCACTCACTACTTTGCAGTCCTGACTGAAGAGGGAAGCCGCCTTTCGAAAGCGATCTCTTCAGTCGGTGTTGGTGTGACGGCACAGCAGCGGGTCGCGTGGTTCTCATCTCTCTTTGTTGTTTGTCAGAGCAATCACAAAGGCTGTTCTCACAGCTGGTTCGGTGCGCTAGGTGGAGAGCGCTGAAAAGCCGTTCTTACGGCTGGTAAGAGAGCGCCTTTGTGTGAGAGAGGGCGCACGTCAGGCTGCACCCACCCTCTGACTGTGTCGCCGCGACCCCGCCCCTGCGTGCTTCAGCACCAATGAGGGCGTCCTTCTGAAAGAGCTTACACAGAAAGAGCTTGCGTCTTTTTCAAGATTACATTCTTTCTGTGTGTTTCTGGATGCGATGGTTACCTGTCACCAGCGCTGTATCCAGCACGCTGAGGCAGCGCTGGTGGATGACTCATGTTCTCACTGCGGGAACATGACTATCTCGGAGTTGCGGTCTAGACTCCATCTCGCAAGGGGTGGAGTCCCCGTGCCTCTGCCTCAATCTAACCCTCCACAGAGGGTTACTTCAGGCAGTAGCACGGGTGATCTGAGGGTTACAGTGAGCGCGCTTCCCCCAGGGAACCAAACCCTGGGGAACCCTCATCCCTCTCGCACTCCGCAGCCAGTAGAGCTGCCGTTGGAACGCGGTGGGCCATCCACGAGGTGTGCACCATCCGTATCCTTTGGTGCTCCTCTCGAGGACCGAATGTCCATAGCTGCATCGGAGGGAGGGTCAGATATTTCGGGAGATGACGTGTTGGCCCCTCCCGGGCCTGTAGGTACTCATCCGATCTGATCGGAAAGGCCTACCAGGCTTGTGGAGAGGCAGGCTCCGCCTTACACGCTATGGCGTTGTTACAGGTTCATCAGGCCCAGGCACTGAAGAACCTGCACGAGGGTGGTCATGATCCCGCAGTTCTCCAAGAACTGAGAACCGCAACGGACCTCGCACTTTGTGCGACGAAGGTTACGTTACGTTGCAGCGATCGACCTGAAGGACACATACTTTCATGTCTCGATTCTTCCTCCACACAGGCCGTTTCTGCGCTTTGCATTCGAGGGTCGACCATATCAGCCCCAGCGGTACCCAAATTTTCAATAAAAGAGCAATTTCCTCCATCCCCGGGTCCTCAGGGGGCTCGTAGAGTTGTGGCCGGTCAAACGCCGGACCACACTCATGCTCCCCCTTCACCAGTGGGCAGCAGTGGACAACCTCCTCATGTTCACTGTGGAATCAGGTAAGTGTTGCACAGCACACTCACACCTCGCTGCAGGCCGCTCCATGAGACAGCCGCCCCAGCCCGGTACCTGCATTCCACCTCGCTGCCCCACGGTGGGTACGCCGGTGGTCCCTATGGTCCCGCTTGCACGGTCTCTGCGAGCCTGGCTAGAGCTCCCCAGTCCGTCTCGCTGACTCATCCAGACCATCAGGCTTGGCTATGCGATTCAGTTTGCCTGGCGCCCCTCCCCCCCAGGATCAAGGGCGTCCACTTCACCTCGGTGAATGCCGCAGATGCCCATGTCCTGCGTGCGGAGATCGCTGTCCTACTGGTGAAGGACGCGATAGAGCCGGTCCCTCCAGCCGATATTAAGACTGGTTTCTACAGCCCGTACTTCATTGTACCCAAGAAAACCGGTGGGTTACGGCCAATCTTGGACCTGCATCCTCCTGGGCGCTGGCACGTGGCACGTGGCACCTCGCTGTCAGATATATGTAGAGTTGCGGGCTGGGCGACACCCAACACGTTTGCTAGATTCTATAGCCTACGTGTAGAGCCGGTCTCCTCCTGTGTTCTCACCTCAAACGGGTAGAAGCACTGAGAGGCCCCGGCTCTTGACGGCTTGCTGCACTTCGGCGCTCTTATTCTCCAGAAGCAAACTCTGTGAGTCCTCCATCACCCTCGGTGCGGGACGTGGCGGAACGTCTGGCATCAGGCCCCTTGTCGCTGAATCCTTGAGAACCGGTATTGGGCTTGGGTTATATGAGTGACCCTGCGGGGAACCCATATATCTTTCCACGGTCGCTCCTAGGGGAAGGCCGTGTCTTTCCCTCGGGAGAGCCTTCCCGTCAGTGGGACTGAGCCCCCTCCTCTGTTGCGGGCTACGGCTCAGCATTGTACTCCACATAACTCCTTCGGGGTACGATGTGGGCTCTGCAGCGTTCCCTTCTCTAGGGCATGCTTTCCCAGTGTTATCCAATAATCACTGAGTGGGTCATGCGGAACAGCAGTGATGGACTTCCCGGTGTGAACCCCGTCTCATCAGGTAAGAGAGCTCAGGCGGCTCACACAGGGCACTGGATGGGGGCAGAGGCCATGGCGCTTTGGTAGGGATTCCTATTCGTCGGTACTCCGACGTGGCGTCGAGAGTGACCGACTGAATGGGAATGTCTCGGTTACGTATGTAACCCTCATTCCCTGAAGGAGGGAACGGAGACGCCATGTCCCGTCGCCATGTCCTCTGTACCCTGCTGGGGTTCCTGTCTACCTACTCGGCTCCTCAGCAAAAGGCTGATTTGATGCAATCACCTGTGTCTCATTTGTACCCGCACGGCATGGCATGAGCACCTGGTGCAATCATTGTTTGCCAATGTGCATTGGCTCGTTTAGTTACACTCGAAGTAGATTGGCTCGCGCGAGTGAGATTTCTATTTGTCGGTACTCCGACGTGGCGTCTCCGTACCCTCATTCAGGGAACGAGGGTTACATAAGTAACAGAGACGATTTTGTGGATTCTGACTTATTTACACTTCTCATGCTAAACATGGATAAAATTTAAAGGGTTATTTCAGCGATTAGCATTAAGCTTTGTATCAGTAGAAACCCGGTAGTATATTAGAATGACCATGCTTCCCCCCTCATATCCCCCTGAGACCAGAGATTTATGTATTTTATGTCTGGAAAAAAAGCCTCTGATGATGCAAATATCGTAATTTTGTGTCATCTGAGGTTTTTTTGGCCAGAGGCTATATACTACAGCCAGTAGTAGGAGTTAGTTCCGCATCTTTTCAACCCGCCCATAGGGTTGGGATCTCACTCACAGAATTGCATTTGTGCTGTGACTCTCATTCGGCTCGTGCTGTATTGAGCAGACACGTTTAGTTTTTAATTGTAGTATCTGTTCTCTAACTGAACTAAATGATTTTATAACTATAAAAATCAAAACGATGGTGGTGATGGTGCCGTGGTGGGTAAGAGATGGAACCGGTAAGCGTGGCTTGGGAGTGGCCTCTTAGGGCAGCGAAGCAAGTGCATTCTGGGAGTTGTTGTCTTTTATCCACATGAGCCAAAAATACATTTTCTGGCTTTTCTCAGTCAAGGCACCAACTTCTAAAATAATTTCACATTTCTACTACATAAATGACCCAATTTAATATACATTCATCTTTCCAGCGGTGAAGTTTTTCTGTGCCAAATACACTCCTTCAGTATTCAAACAAAAGTTTTTTTAGAGTATGGCCCTGTATGACGTCATAAAGGGTGGAATTCCTTGTATGGGCACTTCTCCCGGGTACACACACAAACAGAACGAGAGCAAGAGTGTATCCATCAACGAGCTTCATTCAGGTCACGGGAGCCATTGGCAGCGCTGTCATTCTGTTTTTAGACCACAAAATCAACAATGTCACTAAAGAAGTGTGTTTCTGGTTGTGAGGGAACGCTAACCTTGTTCAGCTTCCCAAATAACCCAGTGTTAAGGGAACAGTGGGATGCAGTTTGTTTTTTTTCGTAGCTATGCAAGTGTGTGTGTGTTTGTTCCCGGTAGTTGAAACCGCAAGCAGTGAATGAAACTGCATCAAATGTGTTTGTTTTGTTGGCAATCGGCACGGAAGTGCATATAATGTGAACAACACCAATGTATAGTGAATCGAAAGTTATCCAGGGATAATGCCATAATGTAGTGTGTGTGTGTGTGTGTGTGTGTGTGTGTGTGTGTGTGTGTGAGTGACTCTTTAGCTCCGCCCACTGCACGTCTCCATGAGCTCGGCTGTTTTCTGAAAGAATCGGTACAACGTATCTGTCTTTTATAAATATGATCAAACTATAGACTCTTCTGAGATATGAAGGATGCAACACTACTCTATATGTTCTCAAGATTAACATGAAACTGGCAGAAACTGTGTGTGTTATGAACCCTTTAATAGGTCATATTTTCAGAAAATATCCAAATTTCATGTAATAATATATTTTGTAGATAGTCAGTTGGCTTGATTTGAGGCACAGAGAGCCCGATAGGGCTGAAAGCAGCAGGCGGACAGGAGAGGTCAGAGCCGAACAGAAGAGGTGTCGCTGGGTCACCCTCCAGAGGACGACACTTTAACCTCCAGCAAGCAGAGGCCGTCTGAGCACTGCTATCACACGGCGGGACGTCGTGTTCTCCCTCTTGCCAACAGCTGAGCCCTGCTGTGGACCGACACAACCTCTGCCTCCTCCGCTGACACGCACTAACACCCTGCTTAACACGGCTCCCGGTGCGTGTCCAGACAAGACATCCTGTCAGCCCACAGCTGTTTATTGTATTGGGAATGAAATAAACACACTCACAAACTTCATTATGTTGTGATGCAATAAACCGCAGGTGTGTATGATTCAGGCTATGCTTTTATTGAGCTGAATTGTATTGAAAATAGAATGTTTAAATAATGTGTGGATGATTCATCTGTGCATGCTGTCATTTAAAAAACAAATCTTTTGTTTTGTTTTTTACTTTAGCGTACTCACGTCAGATAGATGAATGCACCGGCAAATGCTCGTTTTAAAACATCTATTGAGTGTTTGGAAACTTGCCTGACAAGTCTGACAAGGAAATATTGAAAGTCTGTCAAACCTTGCAGATCCTGGTCGTGCGTAGCACCTACAACTCTGAACAATGCTAAAAATGACTAAATAAATAAACAATTAATTAATTTAGCATAAAGTAAACAAAGTCTATGTATTTTATAAAGTCTATTAGTGACCATCTTCATTTTTAAAGGTATAAAATAAATATAAATATACAAATACATTTTGCACAAACAAATTAAAAAAAAGTTTGTCATGAAAATGACTAAATGAAAAAAAACAGAAAATAATTATTAATTTTCAATATAAAATAGTCTTTATTTATTTTCTACATAACCTACAAATACCTTTTAATTTATAAAGTCTAAAAATGACCATCTGTTTAAAAAGAAAAAATAATAATAATAATAATATATATATATATTTTTTATTATTATTATTTTTATTATTTTTATTATTTTTTTTATTATTATTATTATTATTATTATTATTATTATTATTATTATTATTATTATTATTATTATTATTATTATTATTATGCTTTAAATAAATAAATAATAATAAAAAAATAATAATAAATCAATAAATAATACATTTTGCTCAAAAACAAATAAACTATTTTAAGACAAGACAAATATGACAGCTAACTGATAATGAAAATGACTAAATGAAAAATATAAAAATAAAAATAATTCCAATTGCTGAAATAATTATTTTGATAAATATATATCAATGAGGGATGCAAATATGATGCTGTTTACTGATTAAGTGCCAAATAAGGAAGACTAATTTAATCACCTGCATGACAGAAAATGACCCATTTACCTCATTGTTAGTAAATCTCCAAACGGACCCAAACAAAGAAGACATGCTGCATGGAATAAAATATGAATAAAGACTTGCACAATTACTGGGCTATGGGTCGTGAATTCATGGAGTTTCAAGGACTTTTATAAAGGCAGCAATTCAGAGTGGCTGAGCGGATCGTACAGACTCATCTGAGAGAAAGTGCAGATTTCTGTCTGCATTTACACACACACACACACACACACACACACACACACACACACACACACACACACACACACACACACACACACACACACACACACACACACACACACACACACACACACACACACACACACACACACACACACACACACACACACACACACACACACACACACACACACACACACACACACACAGACACACACACACACACACACACACACACACACACACACACACACACACACACACACACACACTCTTGCCTCTGCAGTCCTAAGGCATTCTCAGACTTCTGAAAATAGGCTCAGAGGAGAATCAGAGATGCAGTCGTTGGGTTATATGTGGGCTGATTGGGGGAAAGTCATATCAGACTCGACTACGAGGCTTGTTTCTTGATTTCACAGTAATACAAAGTAAAGTCATCACTACTTCAACAACTCATTTAATATACAGTACAACATTTAATTAAGGTTTTGTGTTTTTAAATTAAATTGGACCTAAAATATAGGCTATGTGACCATTTATTTATTTATTTATTTATTTATTTATTTATTTATTTATTTATTTATTTATTTATTTATTTATTTATTTTCCCATTGTAACATTATTTTCAATAAAATGTAAAATGTGTAAAATGTAACAATAAACATAAAAAAAACATGAGCATATACAATACATCTGAACACTAAATGTAATCAATTACAGACCATTAAATACAACAAAAATACTATCTTTATTGTTACAATGTTTTACTTATAAATTATTATTATTATTATTATTATTATTATTATTATTATTATTATTATTATTATTATTATTATTATTATTATTATTATACATATTTCTATTACAGTGAATATTACTGTAAAAGTTTAATAATTCCTAATTAAAATTATCTTAAATTAAAGGCAGTGCAGCAATTACTCTCACAATGTTTATATTACAATTTAAATAATATTTCATATATGTTTTGCATTACAGTAAAATCATTTTTGGCCTTAAATTTGTATAATTGTCATGAAAATAATGTCACAAAGCATATATAGTCATATATAATTACACACACACACACACACACACACACACACACACACACACACACACACACACACACACACACACACACACACACACACACACACACACACACACACACACACACACACACACACACACACACACACACACACACACACACACACACACACACACACACACACACACACACACACACACACACACACACACACACACACACACACACACACACACACACACACACACACACACACACACACACACACACACACACACACACACACACACACACACACACACACACACACACACACACACACACACACACATATATATTAATTATACTATTAATAATTACTATTATTAATATAAACATTTCACTGTAAAAGAATTTGAAGATTGCTGCAAAGACAATCCACAAAGACAATCAAAACTTTACTCCCTACATAAATATTATTCAGTTGCCAATAACACATTTTCTTAGTGCTTAATTTTGACATTTGGGCTGTTTGTATCCCGGTTCGTTCCAACAAACTACTTTCATCTGTTCTGTCTTTTCTCAAAGAATGTGTGTTTCTCATTTTGTCATTGAATGACTGCTTTTGTTACCCCTTGTGCTTTTAAGCAAAGGCTTTTCATGGTCTTACCTGCCAGCTCTTGTTGAATGACTAAGCATATTTGTATTGCTGAAGCCCAACTCCAAAAGCAGGTTTGAAAAGACATTTTCGCTCCTGACTCAAGAATAAATATCTCAGTTGGTAAAAGCAGTTTGCTTTTCTTTGATGGTTAGTCGCTAAACCTATAGCTAGATATCAGCCGAAGTATGTAGTCTGGTTTCAAATGTGCACTGAGTTGAACAATTATTATGTCTGAAAAGCAGGTGTCTCATCTCTCGTCTTGTGTCTTACTTCAAAGTCCATGACCAGCCTTTGATGTGTGCGAAATGTTCAAATGTTAATGTTCAAAACGAGAACAATCAAAAAAGAGCAGGTGCAAAATGTGTACGTGGAATCTTTCATTGTTTATCATCTTTCAAGCTAGACTAAACTATACCACTTGATGTGGAGTTGCGTTGTAAACAGTGTTGAAAAATAGCTAATTATATTGTTATATTATAGTGATATTATCAATCTCTAACTACTAACAATAGTTGTTTTCAAAGTAGTTGCTGGGAAATGGAAGTTGGTCTAATTTAAAAGAAACAAGTTCATATAACTCAAAACAATGAAACAATTCCGATTACTTAAAATGTGTCAGTTATGAGAACTCAAAAGGAAAAGAAAGTTTTAAATACTCATACAAGTTCATTTGATTGAACTAACTTCTTTCATTTGAGTTGGCTCTACTCAAACCAATTCATTATTTTGAGCACTTGACCCATTTATCTGCTGGTTTAAATGTTTATTCTCATGACAGCAAAGGCCCCGGTCGCTTGATGTGTCTTATCCAGTCATTCACACAAGCACAACTGCCAATGTGACATTTTTGATACAACAAATGTGGGGGAACTCTGATTCTGGAAACAAAATGAGGAACAAAGACTGTGTGTGAAAGCTGAATGATCCTGCTTTAACGTTCCCCAGAGAGCGCGCTGTGCTGGATCTGGACGGTGTGTGTGTGTGTGTGTGTGTGTGTGTGTGTGTGTGTGTGTGTGTGTGTGTGTGTGTGTGTGTGTGTGTGTGTGTGTGTGTGTGTGTGTGTGTGTGTGTGTGTGTGTGTGTGTGTGTGTGTGTGCGCGTGCGTGCGTTTGTCGCTCGGCTGTAGCTCAAAGCAGATGCTCAGCAGACGACTCTGTCTTCTGACAGCCGCCGAGCGCTTGTGGGAACACAGTGACAGTGGATCTTGGACGGGAAGCAGAAACAGAGACTTCGAAGATACTGAAAACGTCAGCTTTTTTTCTTTGTCTTTTTCTTTTTCTTTTCACTTTTAACAATCTTTAAAGAAGATAAAAAACAAAGCTAGATAATATATCTTACAATTAGTTTTCATCTGTAATGCTAACTGTTTGAAACTAAATACTTTTTATTTTATTTTTAATAATAAAAATATAAATTCATTGTAAACTATTTACCAATAGGGACAAATAATAATAATAATAATAATAATAATAATAATAATAATAATAATAATAATAATAATAATAATAATAATAATAATTTTCTTTTGGCAAGTTGTTGTAAAAAAAAAAAAAAAATATATATATATATATATATATATATATATATATATATATATATATATATATATATATATATATATATAGTAAATAAACACATATATATATTTATCCATAATACTAATAATAATGATAATAATAATAATAATAATAATAATAATAATAATAATAATAATAATAATAATAATAATAATAATAATAATAATAATAATAATAATAATAATAATAATAATAATAATAATAATGTTTTAGTTGTTGTTTTAATTATATATTGAATTTATTTTCCATCCCTTTTGGCAATTTGTAAATAAATAAAATATAAATTAATGAATTATATAATTTATGTATTTACTTTGTAATTTGCAAATAGGTATTACAAATAAATAATACATCTATTATTATTATTATTACTATTATTACTATTATTATTATTATTATTATTATTATTATTATTATTATTATTATTATTATTATTATTATTATTATTCATAATTATTATTATTATTATTATTATTATTATTATTATTATTATTAGTATTATTATTATTATTATTATTATTATTATTATTATGTCAATATTGGCAAATTATTTCAAATTAACACATTATTAAATTAATAATAATAATAATAATAATAATAATAATAATAATAATAATAATAATAATAATAATAATAATAATAATAATAATAATGAATAATAATGAATAATAATGAATTAATTAATTTATTAGTACTATTATTATTATTATTATTAATAATCCATATTGGCTAATAATAATAATAATAATAATAATAATAATAATAATAATAATAATAATAATAATAATAATAATAATAATAATAATAATAATAATAAATATAGCTGCGAGCAGCCATTAACGGGGCCAAGTGCAAACAAGCCAATAAAACATGCCAACATAGCTGAGATTGTTAGACCAACTGCAACAATGAGCAATTAAAGGCATTTTAAGAAAAATCATATATACAGTCACTAATAATATGATTTAATGGTTTGTCACTTTTGACCAATAGGTGGCGCAGTAACGAAATTGATGTGGTGTGGTCAAAGTGAGATGACAATGACAAAGGCAAAGTTTGGTGTCAGTATGTCAAAGCATTGCAGAGATACAGCCTCAAGAGTCATTTTGGCATCATGGCTCAACTTTGTCGCTGCAGTATATGAAAACCGGTTTGTCTGTTGACACGAAATTAATAACTTTTTGCTGTAGTAGTCTGAAGATGTTACGATTCAATTTTGGTGAAAATCAGACAAATGGTCTAGGAGGAGTTTGTAAAAGTCGGTTTCTAAAAGAAATCAAAATGGCGAACAGAATGTTTGGCCAAATATGGTAAAATTGGGATCTCTGATCTTGGCATGACCCAAGGAATCTATTAAAACCAGATTTATGCCAATAGTCAAATTTAATCAAAAGTTATTAGCATTATTGGAAAATTCATTATAACTTTTGTCCACAAGGTGGCGCTGCCTTGAAACTTTTTGAGTACTTTCAAAGCTTGGTGACGAAGACACACACCGAGTTTCGTAATGATACGCCAATGCGTTTGTAAAACATAGCACTTTCTGACAAAATTCAAAATGGCCGACGCCCAAAATGGTTGATATGGGAAAATTGGGTATGGTAAGACTCGGCGTGATGCCCCGACTCTTAAGAGACCAGTTTTGTGATATTTGGCTAAAGCGTTCTTAAGTTATAATCAAAAATATAAAATGTATGTATCTCTGGACCACTAGGCGGCGCTGCGCCGAAACGCTGCATGTTGCCTCAGGTCATACATGTGATGACATGTACCAAGTTTGGTTTGAATACGATAAAGCGTTGTGGAGATAGAGCCTGACTTTCATTTTTGTGGGCAATTAGTCGATTTCATTCGAGTATTATTCAAGAACAGTTTGACTAATCATCTTGAGTCTAATACGCTTTTGTCACCATAGTCTGAAGATGATCTGGTTCAATTTTCGTGCAAATTGGAGAAACGGCCTAGGAGGAGTTTGCAAAAGTAGGTTTTTCGGTTAATTAAAAATGGCGGGAAAATTATCATGACGCAAAATGACGTCATAGGGTGCAATCGAATTGGCTTGAGCCAAGGAATCAGAGGAAAAAAGAATTTTGTTTCTAGCCCTTATGGTTCAAAAGTTATTAGCATAAACATTAGTGCAACTTTGGACATGTGGTGGCGCTAGAGGGATTGTTTTAGAGATTCCAAAATTGGCGTGGTTAATGCTGGGACTGTCCTCTATCTGTGTGCCAAATTTCACAACTTTCCCGCAAGCGGTTCTATGGGCTGCCATAGACTTTCGGCGGAATAATAATAATAATAACGAGCAGCCATTAACGGGGCCAAGTGCAAACAAGCCAATAAAACATGCCAACATAGCTGAGATTGTTAGACCAACTGCAACAATGAGCAATTAAAGGCATTTTAAGAAAAATCATATATACAGTCACTAATAATATGATTTAATGGTTTGTCACTTTTTACCAATAGGTGGCGCAGTAACGAAATTGATGTGGTGTGGTCAAAGTGAGATGACAATGACAAAGGCAAAGTTTGGTGTCAGTATGTCAAAGCATTGCAGAGATACAGCCTCAAGAGTCATTTTGGCATCATGGCTCAACTTTGTCGCTGCAGTATATGAAAACCGGTTTGTCTGTTGACACGAAATTAATAACTTTTTGCTGTAGTAGTCTGAAGATGTTACGATTCAATTTTGGTGAAAATCAGACAAATGGTCTAGGAGGAGTTTGTAAAAGTCGGTTTCTAAAAGAAATCAAAATGGCGAACAGAATGTTTGGCCAAATATGGTAAAATTGGGATCTCTGATCTTGGCATGACCCAAGGAATCTATTAAAACCAGATTTATGCCAATAGTCAAATTTAATCAAAAGTTATTAGCATTATTGGAAAATTCATTATAACTTTTGTCCACAAGGTGGCGCTGCCTTGAAACTTTTTGAGTACTTTCAAAGCTTGGTGACGAAGACACACACCGAGTTTCGTAATGATACGCCAATGCGTTTGTAAAACATAGCACTTTCTGACAAAATTCAAAATGGCCGACGCCCAAAATGGTTGATATGGGAAAATTGGGTATGGTAAGACTCGGCGTGATGCCCCGACTCTTAAGAGACCAGTTTTGTGATATTTGGCTAAAGCGTTCTTAAGTTATAATCAAAAATATAAAATGTATGTATCTCTGGACCACTAGGCGGCGCTGCGCCGAAACGCTGCATGTTGCCTCAGGTCATACATGTGATGACATGTACCAAGTTTGGTTTGAATACGATAAAGCGTTGTGGAGATAGAGCCTGACTTTCATTTTTGTGGGCAATTAGTCGATTTCATTCGAGTATTATTCAAGAACAGTTTGACTAATCATCTTGAGTCTAATACGCTTTTGTCACCATAGTCTGAAGATGATCTGGTTCAATTTTCGTGCAAATTGGAGCAACGGCCTAGGAGGAGTTTGCAAAAGTAGGTTTTTCGGTTAATTAAAAATGGCGGGAAAATTATCATGACGCAAAATGACGTCATAGGGTGCGATCGAATTGGCTTGAGCCAAGGAATCAGAGGAAAAAAGAATTTTGTTTCTAGCCCTTATGGTTCAAAAGTTATTAGCATAAACATTAGTGCAACTTTGGACATGTGGTGGCGCTAGAGGGATTGTTTTAGAGATTCCAAAATTGGCGTGGTTAATGCTGGGACTGTCCTCTATCTGTGTGCCAAATTTCACAACTTTCCCGCAAGCGGTTCTATGGGCTGCCATAGACTTTCGGCGGAATAATAATAATAATAAATATAGCTGCGAGCAGCCATTAACGGGGCCAAGTGCAAACAAGCCAATAAAACATGCCAACATAGCTGAGATTGTTAGACCAACTGCAACAATGAGCAATTAAAGGCATTTTAAGAAAAATCATATATACAGTCACTAATAATATGATTTAATGGTTTGTCACTTTTGACCAATAGGTGGCGCAGTAACGAAATTGATGTGGTGTGGTCAAAGTGAGATGACAATGACAAAGGCAAAGTTTGGTGTCAGTATGTCAAAGCATTGCAGAGATACAGCCTCAAGAGTCATTTTGGCATCATGGCTCAACTTTGTCGCTGCAGTATATGAAAACCGGTTTGTCTGTTGACACGAAATTAATAACTTTTTGCTGTAGTAGTCTGAAGATGTTACGATTCAATTTTGGTGAAAATCAGACAAATGGTCTAGGAGGAGTTTGTAAAAGTCGGTTTCTAAAAGAAATCAAAATGGCGAACAGAATGTTTGGCCAAATATGGTAAAATTGGGATCTCTGATCTTGGCATGACCCAAGGAATCTATTAAAACCAGATTTATGCCAATAGTCAAATTTAATCAAAAGTTATTAGCATTATTGGAAAATTCATTATAACTTTTGTCCACAAGGTGGCGCTGCCTTGAAACTTTTTGAGTACTTTCAAAGCTTGGTGACGAAGACACACACCGAGTTTCGTAATGATACGCCAATGCGTTTGTAAAACATAGCACTTTCTGACAAAATTCAAAATGGCCGACGCCCAAAATGGTTGATATGGGAAAATTGGGTATGGTAAGACTCGGCGTGATGCCCCGACTCTTAAGAGACCAGTTTTGTGATATTTGGCTAAAGCGTTCTTAAGTTATAATCAAAAATATAAAATGTATGTATCTCTGGACCACTAGGCGGCGCTGCGCCGAAACGCTGCATGTTGCCTCAGGTCATACATGTGATGACATGTACCAAGTTTGGTTTGAATACGATAAAGCGTTGTGGAGATAGAGCCTGACTTTCATTTTTGTGGGCAATTAGTCGATTTCATTCGAGTATTATTCAAGAACAGTTTGACTAATCATCTTGAGTCTAATACGCTTTTGTCACCATAGTCTGAAGATGATCTGGTTCAATTTTCGTGCAAATTGGAGCAACGGCCTAGGAGGAGTTTGCAAAAGTAGGTTTTTCGGTTAATTAAAAATGGCGGGAAAATTATCATGACGCAAAATGACGACATAGGGTGCAATCGAATTGGCTTGAGCCAAGGAATCAGAGGAAAAAAGAATTTTGTTTCTAGCCCTTATGGTTCAAAAGTTATTAGCATAAACATTAGTGCAACTTTGGACATGTGGTGGCGCTAGAGGGATTGTTTTAGAGATTCCAAAATTGGCGTGGTTAATGCTGGGACTGTCCTCTATCTGTGTGCCAAATTTCACAACTTTCCCGCAAGCGGTTCTATGGGCTGCCATAGACTTTCGGCGGAATAATAATAATAATAATAATAAGAAATCGAACGGTTTCAATAGGTGCCTACGCACATTCTGTGCTTGGCCCCTAATAATAATAAGAAATCGAACGGTTTCAATAGGTGCCTACGCACATTCTGTGCTTGGCCCCTAATAATAAGAAATCGAACGGTTTCAATAGGTGCCTACGCACATTCTGTGCTTGGCCCCTAATAATAATTAACGGGGCCAAGTGCAAACAAGCCAATAAAACATGCCAACATAGCTGAGATTGTTAGACCAACTGCAACAATGAGCAATTAAAGGCATTTTAAGAAAAATCATATATACAGTCACTAATAATATGATTTAATGGTTTGTCACTTTTGACCAATAGGTGGCGCAGTAACGAAATTGATGTGGTGTGGTCAAAGTGAGATGACAATGACAAAGGCAAAGTTTGGTGTCTGTATGTCAAAGCATTGCAGAGATACAGCCTCAAGAGTCATTTTGGCATCATGGCTCAACTTTGTCGCTGCAGTATATGAAAACCGGTTTGTCTGTTGACACGAAATTAATAACTTTTTGCTGTAGTAGTCTGAAGATGTTACGATTCAATTTTGGTGAAAATCAGACAAATGGTCTAGGAGGAGTTTGTAAAAGTCGGTTTCTAAAAGAAATCAAAATGGCGAACAGAATGTTTGGCCAAATATGGTAAAATTGGGATCTCTGATCTTGGCATGACCCAAGGAATCTATTAAAACCAGATTTATGCCAATAGTCAAATTTAATCAAAAGTTATTAGCATTATTGGAAAATTCATTATAACTTTTGTCCACAAGGTGGCGCTGCCTTGAAACTTTTTGAGTACTTTCAAAGCTTGGTGACGAAGACACACACCGAGTTTCGTAATGATACGCCAATGCGTTTGTAAAACATAGCACTTTCTGACAAAATTCAAAATGGCCGACGCCCAAAATGGTTGATATGGGAAAATTGGGTATGGTAAGACTCGGCGTGATGCCCCGACTCTTAAGAGACCAGTTTTGTGATATTTGGCTAAAGCGTTCTTAAGTTATAATCAGAAATATAAAATGTATGTATCTCTGGACCACTAGGCGGCGCTGCGCCGAAACGCTGCATGTTGCCTCAGGTCATACATGTGATGACATGTACCAAGTTTGGTTTGAATACGATAAAGCGTTGTGGAGATAGAGCCTGACTTTCATTTTTGTGGGCAATTAGTCGATTTCATTCGAGTATTATTCAAGAACAGTTTGACTAATCATCTTGAGTCTAATACGCTTTTGTCACCATAGTCTGAAGATGATCTGGTTCAATTTTCGTGCAAATTGGAGCAACGGCCTAGAAGGAGTTTGCAAAAGTAGGTTTTTCGGTTAATTAAAAATGGCGGGAAAATTATCATGACGCAAAATGACGTCATAGGGTGCAATCGAATTGGCTTGAGCCAAGGAATCAGAGGAAAAAAGAATTTTGTTTCTAGCCCTTATGGTTCAAAAGTTATTAGCATAAACATTAGTGCAACTTTGGACATGTGGTGGCGCTAGAGGGATTGTTTTAGAGATTCCAAAATTGGCGTGGTTAATGCTGGGACTGTCCTCTATCTGTGTGCCAAATTTCACAACTTTCCCGCAAGCGGTTCTATGGGCTGCCATAGACTTTCGGCGGAATAATAATAATAAATATAGCTGCGAGCAGCCATTAACGGGGCCAAGTGCAAACAAGCCAATAAAACATGCCAACATAGCTGAGATTGTTAGACCAACTGCAACAATGAGCAATTAAAGGCATTTTAAGAAAAATCATATATACAGTCACTAATAATATGATTTAATGGTTTGTCACTTTTGACCAATAGGTGGCGCAGTAACGAAATTGATGTGGTGTGGTCAAAGTGAGATGACAATGACAAAGGCAAAGTTTGGTGTCAGTATGTCAAAGCATTGCAGAGATACAGCCTCAAGAGTCATTTTGGCATCATGGCTCAACTTTGTCGCTGCAGTATATGAAAACCGGTTTGTCTGTTGACACGAAATTAATAACTTTTTGCTGTAGTAGTCTGAAGATGTTACGATTCAATTTTGGTGAAAATCAGACAAATGGTCTAGGAGGAGTTTGTAAAAGTCGGTTTCTAAAAGAAATCAAAATGGCGAAAAGAATGTTTGGCCAAATATGGTAAAATTGGGATCTCTGATCTTGGCATGACCCAAGGAATCTATTAAAACCAGATTTATGCCAATAGTCAAATTTAATCAAAAGTTATTAGCATTATTGGAAAATTCATTATAACTTTTGTCCACAAGGTGGCGCTGCCTTGAAACTTTTTGAGTACTTTCAAAGCTTGGTGACGAAGACACACACCGAGTTTCGTAATGATACGCCAATGCGTTTGTAAAACATAGCACTTTCTGACAAAATTCAAAATGGCCGACGCCCAAAATGGTTGATATGGGAAAATTGGGTATGGTAAGACTCGGCGTGATGCCCCGACTCTTAAGAGACCAGTTTTGTGATATTTGGCTAAAGCGTTCTTAAGTTATAATCAAAAATATAAAATGTATGTATCTCTGGACCACTAGGCGGCGCTGCGCCGAAACGCTGCATGTTGCCTCAGGTCATACATGTGATGACATGTACCAAGTTTGGTTTGAATACGATAAAGCGTTGTGGAGATAGAGCCTGACTTTCATTTTTGTGGGCAATTAGTCGATTTCATTCGAGTATTATTCAAGAACAGTTTGACTAATCATCTTGAGTCTAATACGCTTTTGTCACCATAGTCTGAAGATGATCTGGTTCAATTTTCGTGCAAATTGGAGCAACGGCCTAGGAGGAGTTTGCAAAAGTAGGTTTTTCGGTTAATTAAAAATGGCGGGAAAATTATCATGACGCAAAATGACGTCATAGGGTGCAATCGAATTGACTTGAGCCAAGGAATCAGAGGAAAAAAGAATTTTGTTTCTAGCCCTTATGGTTCAAAAGTTATTAGCATAAACATTAGTGCAACTTTGGACATGTGGTGGCGCTAGAGGGATTGTTTTAGAGATTCCAAAATTGGCGTGGTTAATGCTGGGACTGTCCTCTATCTGTGTGCCAAATTTCACAACTTTCCCGCAAGCGGTTCTATGGGCTGCCATAGACTTTCGGCGGAATAATAATAAATATAGCTGCGAGCAGCCATTAACGGGGCCAAGTGCAAACAAGCCAATAAAACATGCCAACATAGCTGAGATTGTTAGACCAACTGCAACAATGAGCAATTAAAGGCATTTTAAGAAAAATCATATATACAGTCACTAATAATATGATTTAATGGTTTGTCACTTTTGACCAATAGGTGGCGCAGTAACGAAATTGATGTGGTGTGGTCAAAGTGAGATGACAATGACAAAGGCAAAGTTTGGTGTCAGTATGTCAAAGCATTGCAGAGATACAGCCTCAAGAGTCATTTTGGCATCATGGCTCAACTTTGTCGCTGCAGTATATGAAAACCGGTTTGTCTGTTGACACGAAATTAATAACTTTTTGCTGTAGTAGTCTGAAGATGTTACGATTCAATTTTGGTGAAAATCAGACAAATGGTCTAGGAGGAGTTTGTAAAAGTCGGTTTCTAAAAGAAATCAAAATGGCGAACAGAATGTTTGGCCAAATATGGTAAAATTGGGATCTCTGATCTTGGCATGACCCAAGGAATCTATTAAAACCAGATTTATGCCAATAGTCAAATTTAATCAAAAGTTATTAGCATTATTGGAAAATTCATTATAACTTTTGTCCACAAGGTGGCGCTGCCTTGAAACTTTTTGAGTACTTTCAAAGCTTGGTGACGAAGACACACACCGAGTTTCGTAATGATACGCCAATGCGTTTGTAAAACATAGCACTTTCTGACAAAATTCAAAATGGCCGACGCCCAAAATGGTTGATATGGGAAAATTGGGTATGGTAAGACTCGGCGTGATGCCCCGACTCTTAAGAGACCAGTTTTGTGATATTTGGCTAAAGCGTTCTTAAGTTATAATCAAAAATATAAAATGTATGTATCTCTGGACCACTAGGCGGCGCTGCGCCGAAACGCTGCATGTTGCCTCAGGTCATACATGTGATGACATGTACCAAGTTTGGTTTGAATACGATAAAGCGTTGTGGAGATAGAGCCTGACTTTCATTTTTGTGGGCAATTAGTCGATTTCATTCGAGTATTATTCAAGAACAGTTTGACTAATCATCTTGAGTCTAATACGCTTTTGTCACCATAGTCTGAAGATGATCTGGTTCAATTTTCGTGCAAATTGGAGCAACGGCCTAGGAGGAGTTTGCAAAAGTAGGTTTTTCGGTTAATTAAAAATGGCGGGAAAATTATCATGACGCAAAATGACGTCATAGGGTGCAATCGAATTGGCTTGAGCCAAGGAATCAGAGGAAAAAAGAATTTTGTTTCTAGCCCTTATGGTTCAAAAGTTATTAGCATAAACATTAGTGCAACTTTGGACATGTGGTGGCGCTAGAGGGATTGTTTTAGAGATTCCAAAATTGGCGTGGTTAATGCTGGGACTGTCCTCTATCTGTGTGCCAAATTTCACAACTTTCCCGCAAGCGGTTCTATGGGCTGCCATAGACTTTCGGCGGAATAATAATAATAATAATAATAATAATAATAATAATAATAATAAGAAATCGAACGGTTTCAATAGGTGCCTACGCACATTCTGTGCTTGGCCCCTAATAAATATAGCTGCGAGCAGCCATTAACGGGGCCAAGTGCAAACAAGCCAATAAAACATGCCAACATAGCTGAGATTGTTAGACCAACTGCAACAATGAGCAATTAAAGGCATTTTAAGAAAAATCATATATACAGTCACTAATAATATGATTTAATGGTTTGTCACTTTTGACCAATAGGTGGCGCAGTAACGAAATTGATGTGGTGTGGTCAAAGTGAGATGACAATGACAAAGGCAAAGTTTGGTGTCAGTATGTCAAAGCATTGCAGAGATACAGCCTCAAGAGTCATTTTGGCATCATGGCTCAACTTTGTCGCTGCAGTATATGAAAACCGGTTTGTCTGTTGACACGAAATTAATAACTTTTTGCTGTAGTAGTCTGAAGATGTTACGATTCAATTTTGGTGAAAATCAGACAAATGGTCTAGGAGGAGTTTGTAAAAGTCGGTTTCTAAAAGAAATCAAAATGGCGAACAGAATGTTTGGCCAAATATGGTAAAATTGGGATCTCTGATCTTGGCATGACCCAAGGAATCTATTAAAACCAGATTTATGCCAATAGTCAAATTTAATCAAAAGTTATTAGCATTATTGGAAAATTCATTATAACTTTTGTCCACAAGGTGGCGCTGCCTTGAAACTTTTTGAGTACTTTCAAAGCTTGGTGACGAAGACACACACCGAGTTTCGTAATGATACGCCAATGCGTTTGTAAAACATAGCACTTTCTGACAAAATTCAAAATGGCCGACGCCCAAAATGGTTGATATGGGAAAATTGGGTATGGTAAGACTCGGCGTGATGCCCCGACTCTTAAGAGACCAGTTTTGTGATATTTGGCTAAAGCGTTCTTAAGTTATAATCAAAAATATAAAATGTATGTATCTCTGGACCACTAGGCGGCGCTGCGCCGAAACGCTGCATGTTGCCTCAGGTCATACATGTGATGACATGTACCAAGTTTGGTTTGAATACGATAAAGCGTTGTGGAGATAGAGCCTGACTTTCATTTTTGTGGGCAATTAGTCGATTTCATTCGAGTATTATTCAAGAACAGTTTGACTAATCATCTTGAGTCTAATACGCTTTTGTCACCATAGTCTGAAGATGATCTGGTTCAATTTTCGTGCAAATTGGAGCAACGGCCTAGGAGGAGTTTGCAAAAGTAGGTTTTTCGGTTAATTAAAAATGGCGGGAAAATTATCATGACGCAAAATGACGTCATAGGGTGCAATCGAATTGGCTTGAGCCAAGGAATCAGAGGAAAAAAGAATTTTGTTTCTAGCCCTTATGGTTCAAAAGTTATTAGCATAAACATTAGTGCAACTTTGGACATGTGGTGGCGCTAGAGGGATTGCTTTAGAGATTCCAAAATTGGCGTGGTTAATGCTGGGACTGTCCTCTATCTGTGTGCCAAATTTCACAACTTTCCCGCAAGCGGTTCTATGGGCTGCCATAGACTTTCGGCGGAATAATAATAATAATAACGAGCAGCCATTAACGGGGCCAAGTGCAAACAAGCCAATAAAACATGCCAACATAGCTGAGATTGTTAGACCAACTGCAACAATGAGCAATTAAAGGCATTTTAAGAAAAATCATATATACAGTCACTAATAATATGATTTAATGGTTTGTCACTTTTGACCAATAGGTGGCGCAGTAACGAAATTGATGTGGTGTGGTCAGAGTGAGATGACAATGACAAGGGCAAAGTTTGGTGTCTGTATGTCAAAGCATTGCAGAGATACAGCCTCAAGAGTCATTTTGGCATCATGGCTCAACTTTGTCGCTGCAGTATATGAAAACGGTTTTGTCTGTTGACACGAAATTAATAACTTTTTGCTGTAATAGTCTGAAGATGTTACGATTCAATTTTGGTGAAAATCAGACAAATGGTCTAGGAGGAGTTTGTAAAAGTCGGTTTCTAAAGGAAATCAAAATGGCGAACAAAATGTTTGGTCAAATATGGTAAAATTGGGATCTCTGATCTTGGCATGACCCAAGGAATCTATTAAAACCAGATTTATGCCAATAGTCAAATTTATCAAAAGTTATTAGCATTATTGGAAAATTCATTATAACTTTTGTCCACAAGGTGGCGCTGCCTTGAAACTTTTTGAGTACTTTCAAGGCTTGGTGACGAAGACACACACCGAGTTTCGTAATGATACGCCAATGCGTTTGTAAAACATAGCACTTTCTGACAAAATTCAAAATGGCCGACGCCCAAAATGGTTGATATGGGAAAATTGGGTATGGTATGACTCGGCGTGATGCCCCGACTCTTAAGAGACCAGTTTTGTGATATTTGGCTAAAGCGTTCTTGAGTTATAATCAAAAATATAAAATGTATGTATCTCTGGACCACTAGGCGGCGCTGCGCCGAAACGCTGCATGTTGCCTCAGGTCATACATGTGATGACATGTACCAAGTTTGGTTTGAATACGATAAAGCGTTGTGGAGATAAAGCCTGACTTTCATTTTTATGGGCAATTAGTCGATTTCATTCGAGTATTATTCAAGAACAGTTTGACTAATCATCTTGAGTCTAATACGCTTTTGTCACCATAGTCTGAAGATGATCTGGTTCAATTTTCGTGCAAATTGGAGCAACGGCCTAGGAGGAGTTTGCAAAAGTAGGTTTTTCGGTTAATTAAAAATGGCGGGAAAATTATCATGACGCAAAATGACGTCATAGGGTGCAATCGAATTGGCTTGAGCCAAGGAATCAGAGGAAAAAAGAATTTTGTTTCTAGCCCTTATGGTTCAAAAGTTATTAGCATAAACATTAGTGCAACTTTGGACATGTGGTGGCGCTAGAGGGATTGTTTTAGAGATTCCAAAATTGGCGTGGTTAATGCTGGGACTGTCCTCTATCTGTGTGCCAAATTTCACAACTTTCCCGCAAGCGGTTCTATGGGCTGCCATAGACTTTCGGCGGAATAATAATAATAATAATAATAAGAAATCGAACGGTTTCAATAGGTGCCTACGCACATTCTGTGCTTGGCCCCTAACGAGCAGCCATTAACGGGGCCAAGTGCAAACAAGCCAATAAAACATGCCAACATAGCTGAGATTGTTAGACCAACTGCAACAATGAGCAATTAAAGGCATTTTAAGAAAAATCATATATACAGTCACTAATAATATGATTTAATGGTTTGTCACTTTTTACCAATAGGTGGCGCAGTAACGAAATTGATGTGGTGTGGTCAAAGTGAGATGACAATGACAAAGGCAAAGTTTGGTGTCAGTATGTCAAAGCATTGCAGAGATACAGCCTCAAGAGTCATTTTGGCATCATGGCTCAACTTTGTCGCTGCAGTATATGAAAACCGGTTTGTCTGTTGACACGAAATTAATAACTTTTTGCTGTAGTAGTCTGAAGATGTTACGATTCAATTTTGGTGAAAATCAGACAAATGGTCTAGGAGGAGTTTGTAAAAGTCGGTTTCTAAAAGAAATCAAAATGGCGAACAGAATGTTTGGCCAAATATGGTAAAATTGGGATCTCTGATCTTGGCATGACCCAAGGAATCTATTAAAACCAGATTTATGCCAATAGTCAAATTTAATCAAAAGTTATTAGCATTATTGGAAAATTCATTATAACTTTTGTCCACAAGGTGGCGCTGCCTTGAAACTTTTTGAGTACTTTCAAAGCTTGGTGACGAAGACACACACCGAGTTTCGTAATGATACGCCAATGCGTTTGTAAAACATAGCACTTTCTGACAAAATTCAAAATGGCCGACGCCCAAAATGGTTGATATGGGAAAATTGGGTATGGTAAGACTCGGCGTGATGCCCCGACTCTTAAGAGACCAGTTTTGTGATATTTGGCTAAAGCGTTCTTAAGTTATAATCAAAAATATAAAATGTATGTATCTCTGGACCACTAGGCGGCGCTGCGCCGAAACGCTGCATGTTGCCTCAGGTCATACATGTGATGACATGTACCAAGTTTGGTTTGAATACGATAAAGCGTTGTGGAGATAGAGCCTGACTTTCATTTTTGTGGGCAATTAGTCGATTTCATTCGAGTATTATTCAAGAACAGTTTGACTAATCATCTTGAGTCTAATACGCTTTTGTCACCATAGTCTGAAGATGATCTGGTTCAATTTTCGTGCAAATTGGAGCAACGGCCTAGGAGGAGTTTGCAAAAGTAGGTTTTTCGGTTAATTAAAAATGGCGGGAAAATTATCATGACGCAAAATGACGTCATAGGGTGCGATCGAATTGGCTTGAGCCAAGGAATCAGAGGAAAAAAGAATTTTGTTTCTAGCCCTTATGGTTCAAAAGTTATTAGCATAAACATTAGTGCAACTTTGGACATGTGGTGGCGCTAGAGGGATTGTTTTAGAGATTCCAAAATTGGCGTGGTTAATGCTGGGACTGTCCTCTATCTGTGTGCCAAATTTCACAACTTTCCCGCAAGCGGTTCTATGGGCTGCCATAGACTTTCGGCGGAATAATAATAATAATAAATATAGCTGCGAGCAGCCATTAACGGGGCCAAGTGCAAACAAGCCAATAAAACATGCCAACATAGCTGAGATTGTTAGACCAACTGCAACAATGAGCAATTAAAGGCATTTTAAGAAAAATCATATATACAGTCACTAATAATATGATTTAATGGTTTGTCACTTTTGACCAATAGGTGGCGCAGTAACGAAATTGATGTGGTGTGGTCAAAGTGAGATGACAATGACAAAGGCAAAGTTTGGTGTCTGTATGTCAAAGCATTGCAGAGATACAGCCTCAAGAGTCATTTTGGCATCATGGCTCAACTTTGTCGCTGCAGTATATGAAAACCGGTTTGTCTGTTGACACGAAATTAATAACTTTTTGCTGTAGTAGTCTGAAGATGTTACGATTCAATTTTGGTGAAAATCAGACAAATGGTCTAGGAGGAGTTTGTAAAAGTCGGTTTCTAAAAGAAATCAAAATGGCGAACAGAATGTTTGGCCAAATATGGTAAAATTGGGATCTCTGATCTTGGCATGACCCAAGGAATCTATTAAAACCAGATTTATGCCAATAGTAAAATTTAATCAAAAGTTATTAGCATTATTGGAAAATTCATTATAACTTTTGTCCACAAGGTGGCGCTGCCTTGAAACTTTTTGAGTACTTTCAAAGCTTGGTGACGAAGACACACACCGAGTTTCGTAATGATACGCCAATGCGTTTGTAAAACATAGCACTTTCTGACAAAATTCAAAATGGCCGACGCCCAAAATGGTTGATATGGGAAAATTGGGTATGGTAAGACTCGGCGTGATGCCCCGACTCTTAAGAGACCAGTTTTGTGATATTTGGCTAAAGCGTTCTTAAGTTATAATCAGAAATATAAAATGTATGTATCTCTGGACCACTAGGCGGCGCTGCGCCGAAACGCTGCATGTTGCCTCAGGTCATACATGTGATGACATGTACCAAGTTTGGTTTGAATACGATAAAGCGTTGTGGAGATAGAGCCTGACTTTCATTTTTGTGGGCAATTAGTCGATTTCATTCGAGTATTATTCAAGAACAGTTTGACTAATCATCTTGAGTCTAATACGCTTTTGTCACCATAGTCTGAAGATGATCTGGTTCAATTTTCGTGCAAATTGGAGCAACGGCCTAGGAGGAGTTTGCAAAAGTAGGTTTTTCGGTTAATTAAAAATGGCGGGAAAATTATCATGACGCAAAATGACGTCATAGGGTGCAATCGAATTGGCTTGAGCCAAGGAATCAGAGGAAAAAAGAATTTTGTTTCTAGCCCTTATGGTTCAAAAGTTATTAGCATAAACATTAGTGCAACTTTGGACATGTGGTGGCGCTAGAGGGATTGTTTTAGAGATTCCAAAATTGGCGTGGTTAATGCTGGGACTGTCCTCTATCTGTGTGCCAAATTTCACAACTTTCCCGCAAGCGGTTCTATGGGCTGCCATAGACTTTCGGCGGAATAATAATAATAATAAATATAGCTGCGAGCAGCCATTAACGGGGCCAAGTGCAA
Source organism: Romanogobio albipinnatus (assembly GCA_023566225.1). NCBI lineage: Eukaryota > Metazoa > Chordata > Actinopteri > Cypriniformes > Gobionidae > Romanogobio > Romanogobio albipinnatus. The sequence goes on along the minus strand of CM042263.1, from coordinate 28,005,081 downwards.
ACAAGCCAATAAAACATGCCAACATAGCTGAGATTGTTAGACCAACTGCAACAATGAGAAATTAAAGGCATTTTAAGAAAAATCATATATACAGTCACTAATAATATGATTTAATGGTTTGTCACTTTTGACCAATAGGTGGCGCAGTAACGAAATTGATGTGGTGTGGTCAAAGTGAGATGACAATGACAAAGGCAAAGTTTGGTGTCAGTATGTCAAAGCATTGCAGAGATACAGCCTCAAGAGTCATTTTGGCATCATGGCTCAACTTTGTCGCTGCAGTATATGAAAACCGGTTTGTCTGTTGACACGAAATTAATAACTTTTTGCTGTAGTAGTCTGAAGATGTTACGATTCAATTTTGGTGAAAATCAGACAAATGGTCTAGGAGGAGTTTGTAAAAGTCGGTTTCTAAAAGAAATCAAAATGGCGAACAGAATGTTTGGCCAAATATGGTAAAATTGGGATCTCTGATCTTGGCATGACCCAAGGAATCTATTAAAACCAGATTTATGCCAATAGTCAAATTTAATCAAAAGTTATTAGCATTATTGGAAAATTCATTATAACTTTTGTCCACAAGGTGGCGCTGCCTTGAAACTTTTTGAGTACTTTCAAAGCTTGGTGACGAAGACACACACCGAGTTTCGTAATGATACGCCAATGCGTTTGTAAAACATAGCACTTTCTGACAAAATTCAAAATGGCCGACGCCCAAAATGGTTGATATGGGAAAATTGGGTATGGTAAGACTCGGCGTGATGCCCCGACTCTTAAGAGACCAGTTTTGTGATATTTGGCTAAAGCGTTCTTAAGTTATAATCAAAAATATAAAATGTATGTATCTCTGGACCACTAGGCGGCACTGCGCCGAAACGCTGCATGTTGCCTCAGGTCATACATGTGATGACATGTACCAAGTTTGGTTTGAATACGATAAAGCGTTGTGGAGATAGAGCCTGACTTTCATTTTTGTGGGCAATTAGTCGATTTCATTCGAGTATTATTCAAGAACAGTTTGACTAATCATCTTGAGTCTAATACGCTTTTGTCACCATAGTCTGAAGATGATCTGGTTCAATTTTCGTGCAAATTGGAGCAACGGCCTAGGAGGAGTTTGCAAAAGTAGGTTTTTCGGTTAATTAAAAATGGCGGGAAAATTATCATGACGCAAAATGACGTCATAGGGTGCAATCGAATTGGCTTGAGCCAAGGAATCAGAGGAAAAAAGAATTTTGTTTCTAGCCCTTATGGTTCAAAAGTTATTAGCATAAACATTAGTGCAACTTTGGACATGTGGTGGCGCTAGAGGGATTGTTTTAGAGATTCCAAAATTGGCGTGGTTAATGCTGGGACTGTCCTCTATCTGTGTGCCAAATTTCACAACTTTCCCGCAAGCGGTTCTATGGGCTGCCATAGACTTTCGGCGGAATAATAATAATAATAATAATAAGAAATCGAACGGTTTCAATAGGTGCCTACGCACATTCTGTGCTTGGCCCCTAATAATAATAATAATAATAATAATAAGAAATCGAACGGTTTCAATAGGTGCCTACGCACATTCTGTGCTTGGCCCCTAATAATAAGAAATCGAACGGTTTCAATAGGTGCCTACGCACATTCTGTGCTTGGCCCCTAATAATAATAATAATAAGAAATCGAACGGTTTCAATAGGTGCCTACGCACATTCTGTGCTTGGCCCCTAATAACGAGCAGCCATTAACGGGGCCAAGTGCAAACAAGCCAATAAAACATGCCAACATAGCTGAGATTGTTAGACCAACTGCAACAATGAGCAATTAAAGGCATTTTAAGAAAAATCATATATACAGTCACTAATAATATGATTTAATGGTTTGTCACTTTTGACCAATAGGTGGCGCAGTAACGAAATTGATGTGGTGTGGTCAAAGTGAGATGACAATGACAAAGGCAAAGTTTGGTGTCAGTATGTCAAAGCATTGCAGAGATACAGCCTCAAGAGTCATTTTGGCATCATGGCTCAACTTTGTCGCTGCAGTATATGAAAACCGGTTTGTCTGTTGACACGAAATTAATAACTTTTTGCTGTAGTAGTCTGAAGATGTTACGATTCAATTTTGGTGAAAATCAGACAAATGGTCTAGGAGGAGTTTGTAAAAGTCGGTTTCTAAAAGAAATCAAAATGGCGAACAGAATGTTTGGCCAAATATGGTAAAATTGGGATCTCTGATCTTGGCATGACCCAAGGAATCTATTAAAACCAGATTTATGCCAATAGTCAAATTTAATCAAAAGTTATTAGCATTATTGGAAAATTCATTATAACTTTTGTCCACAAGGTGGCGCTGCCTTGAAACTTTTTGAGTACTTTCAAAGCTTGGTGACGAAGACACACACCGAGTTTCGTAATGATACGCCAATGCGTTTGTAAAACATAGCACTTTCTGACAAAATTCAAAATGGCCGACGCCCAAAATGGTTGATATGGGAAAATTGGGTATGGTAAGACTCGGCGTGATGCCCCGACTCTTAAGAGACCAGTTTTGTGATATTTGGCTAAAGCGTTCTTAAGTTATAATCAAAAATATAAAATGTATGTATCTCTGGACCACTAGGCGGCGCTGCGCCGAAACGCTGCATGTTGCCTCAGGTCATACATGTGATGACATGTACCAAGTTTGGTTTGAATACGATAAAGCGTTGTGGAGATAGAGCCTGACTTTCATTTTTGTGGGCAATTAGTCGATTTCATTCGAGTATTATTCAAGAACAGTTTGACTAATCATCTTGAGTCTAATACGCTTTTGTCACCATAGTCTGAAGATGATCTGGTTCAATTTTCGTGCAAATTGGAGCAACGGCCTAGGAGGAGTTTGCAAAAGTAGGTTTTTCGGTTAATTAAAAATGGCGGGAAAATTATCATGACGCAAAATGACGTCATAGGGTGCAATCGAATTGGCTTGAGCCAAGGAATCAGAGGAAAAAAGAATTTTGTTTCTAGCCCTTATGGTTCAAAAGTTATTAGCATAAACATTAGTGCAACTTTGGACATGTGGTGGCGCTAGAGGGATTGTTTTAGAGATTCCAAAATTGGCGTGGTTAATGCTGGGACTGTCCTCTATCTGTGTGCCAAATTTCACAACTTTCCCGCAAGCGGTTCTATGGGCTGCCATAGACTTTCGGCGGAATAATAATAATAATAATAAATATAGCTGCGAGCAGCCATTAACGGGGCCAAGTGCAAACAAGCCAATAAAACATGCCAACATAGCTGAGATTGTTAGACCAACTGCAACAATGAGCAATTAAAGGCATTTTAAGAAAAATCATATATACAGTCACTAATAATATGATTTAATGGTTTGTCACTTTTGACCAATAGGTGGCGCAGTAACGAAATTGATGTGGTGTGGTCAAAGTGAGATGACAATGACAAAGGCAAAGTTTGGTGTCAGTATGTCAAAGCATTGCAGAGATACAGCCTCAAGAGTCATTTTGGCATCATGGCTCAACTTTGTCGCTGCAGTATATGAAAACCGGTTTGTCTGTTGACACGAAATTAATAACTTTTTGCTGTAGTAGTCTGAAGATGTTACGATTCAATTTTGGTGAAAATCAGACAAATGGTCTAGGAGGAGTTTGTAAAAGTCGGTTTCTAAAAGAAATCAAAATGGCGAACAGAATGTTTGGCCAAATATGGTAAAATTGGGATCTCTGATCTTGGCATGACCCAAGGAATCTATTAAAACCAGATTTATGCCAATTGTCAAATTTAATCAAAAGTTATTAGCATTATTGGAAAATTCATTATAACTTTTGTCCACAAGGTGGCGCTGCCTTGAAACTTTTTGAGTACTTTCAAAGCTTGGTGACGAAGACACACACCGAGTTTCGTAATGATACGCCAATGCGTTTGTAAAACATAGCACTTTCTGACAAAATTCAAAATGGCCGACGCCCAAAATGGTTGATATGGGAAAATTGGGTATGGTAAGACTCGGCGTGATGCCCCGACTCTTAAGAGACCAGTTTTGTGATATTTGGCTAAAGCGTTCTTAAGTTATAATCAAAAATATAAAATGTATGTATCTCTGGACCACTAGGCGGCGCTGCGCCGAAACGCTGCATGTTGCCTCAGGTCATACATGTGATGACATGTACCAAGTTTGGTTTGAATACGATAAAGCGTTGTGGAGATAGAGCCTGACTTTCATTTTTGTGGGCAATTAGTCGATTTCATTCGAGTATTATTCAAGAACAGTTTGACTAATCATCTTGAGTCTAATACGCTTTTGTCACCATAGTCTGAAGATGATCTGGTTCAATTTTCGTGCAAATTGGAGCAACGGCCTAGGAGGAGTTTGCAAAAGTAGGTTTTTCGGTTAATTAAAAATGGCGGGAAAATTATCATGACGCAAAATGACGTCATAGGGTGCAATCGAATTGGCTTGAGCCAAGGAATCAGAGGAAAAAAGAATTTTGTTTCTAGCCCTTATGGTTCAAAAGTTATTAGCATAAACATTAGTGCAACTTTGGACATGTGGTGGCGCTAGAGGGATTGTTTTAGAGATTCCAAAATTGGCGTGGTTAATGCTGGGACTGTCCTCTATCTGTGTGCCAAATTTCACAACTTTCCCGCAAGCGGTTCTATGGGCTGCCATAGACTTTCGGCGGAATAATAATAATAATAATAATAAGAAATCGAACGGTTTCAATAGGTGCCTACGCACATTCTGTGCTTGGCCCCTAATAATAAGAAATCGAACGGTTTCAATAGGTGCCTACGCACATTCTGTGCTTGGCCCCTAATAAAGCATTTTAAAATAAGTTGATATTGTTTAATGGATATTTAGATTAATATAGATAAAAACTAAAAATAATTTAGAAGAAGAAAAAAAATGCAGTGCAAAAACTGAATTTGTTTGCATAATCATCAATTAGCAGGGGCATGAACTTTCAAAAAAAAAACCCGAACAGATAAACCAAAAGAACTCAAAACTTGGTGAAGCATCTTCTTTCCACCAATCAGCAGTCGCAAATGAAGGATAAAGCATTTTTCCTTTCAGGCCTCAATCCTTCTCCCTTTTAGCAGGGGGGGAAACAAAAGAGCAGGGAAAGAGGGAAAGGGGTGGAAAAGGCCATTCAGGGTTCGAAGAGTGTTGCTAAACAGGATTAAGAATTTACAGAATGAAATAAACACCGTCTCTGTGAATGGCGAGGGGGACGGAGGGGATCTGAGTGTGTGGAGGGGGGGGAGACAAAGGGCAGATTAACCATCTGTGGGGTTTGGTGTGCTATTGCGATTAACAGGCTTAGGATTCATCGGCGACTGTTTGCACAGAAGCGAGCCCACAGGGGATGAATGGAGAGAGGGTGTGCTGGCAAAAGTGACCTGTCCACCCCTTACTCAACCCATCACCCCCTCCCCCGCGCTTGGACACTGTACTAGCAGCCAAAACTCAGCGGCTCATTCCAACACACACATCACACACTAGGGAGCTAAGCTTTCTTCAGGCTTCATTAATGTGTTTTTAGGCTATATAAATTCTCTAATTCTCACCATGGAAACATGCAAAAATAAAAAAATAAATAAAAAAATACAGTTTTATATATAATGGTCTCGCCTCGTTTCAGTCGGTTTTTGAAGGAAGAACTGCCTAATACACATTCTCACTGTAGCTAATCTAAAAATAATTCCTCCATCTGAATCCATTTCCTGACACCCACGTAATGTGCCGAATGTCAAGTCCTATACTCCAACCATTCAATACACATTCCACCAGAATCTGCCTCGTTAACTTAAACGAGTTAGATAATGACTGAGCTAATTTAAGTATTTTGCAGTCAATTAACATTGTGCGGAAACAAAGTTTAGACCTAAGCGTCGGTCCCGAGGCTGCGTTCACTCAATATCGGACGTATAATTGTGATGGATGAAATGATGGCAAAACCATTTTCTTCTTCAGTGGATGTTATAAGAGGAAAAACGGGTCGTATCCTTGTCCTGTTTTTATTCAGAATGAATGCTGATAGAATCACAATTGTGTCTTGGTGTCTTACTAGTATATTTCACTGTCTGAATTGTTTACCAATTTCATTTTTCATGTCCATTCGTATTAAACTGATTAGTTTCGGCACTGTATCTTGTAGTGTGCAGTCCATGTAAAATACACTATATTGGCAAAAGTTTTGGGACGCCTGCCTTTACATGCACATGAACTTTAATGACATCCCGTTCTTAATCTGTAGGGTTTAATATGGAGTTGGCCCACCCTTTGCAGCTATAACAGCTTCAACTCTTCTGGGAAGGCTTTCCACAAGGTTTAGGAGTGTGTTTATGGGAATTTGTGACCATTCTTCCAGAAGCTCTTTTGTGAGGACAGGCACTGATGTTGGACGAGAAGGCCTGGCTCGCAGTCTCCGCTCTAATTCATCCCAAAGGTGTTCTATCGGGTTGAGGTCAGGACAGGCCAGTCAAGTTCCTCCACACCAAACTTGCTTATCCATGTCTTTATGGACCTTGCTTTGTGCACTGGTGCACAGTCAAGTTGGAACAGGAAGGGGCCACCCCCAAACTGTTCCCACAAAGTTGGGAGCATGATATTGTCCAAAATGTCTTGGTATGCTGAATCATTATGAGTTCCTTTCACTGGAACTAAGGGGCCAAGCCCAACCCCTGAAAAACAACCACACACCATACTCCCCTCTCCACCAAACTTTACACTTGGCACAATGCAGTCAGGCAAGTATCGTCCTCCTGGCAACTGCCAAACCCAAACTCGTCCATCAGATTACCAGACAGAGAAGCGTGATTGGTCACTCCAGAGAACACGTCTCCACTGCTCTAGAGTCCAGTGGCGGCGTGCTTTACACCACTGCATCCCATGCTTTGCATTGCACTTAGTGATGTAAGGCTTGGATGCAGCTGCTTGACCATTGAAACCCATTCCATGAAGCTCTCTATGCACTGTTCTTGAGCTAATCTGAAGGCCACATGAAGTTTGGAGGTCTAGCTATTGACTCTGCAGAAAGTTGGCGACTTCTGCTCGCTGTGCGCCTCAGCATGCGCTGACCCCGCTCTGTGATTTTAGCCACTTCGTGGCTGAGCTGCTGTTGTTCCCAATTGCTTCCACTTTGCTATAATACCACTAACAGTTGACCGTGGATTATTTAGTAGTGAGGACATTTCACAAATGGATTTATTGCACTGAGAGCGACCCATTCTTTCACAAATGTGAAAGCGTCTGCATGGTGCTTGATTTTATACATCTGTGGCCATGGAAGTGATTAAAACATCTGAATTCAATGATTTGGAGGGGTGTCCCAATACTTCTGGCAGTATAGTGTAACATGCCACTCCCCAATGAATTTACAAATTCTTGTTTTTCCCTTGTGTACACCTACACTGTAAACCCTAACAGTCAAAATACTTAATTGGTTTGAGTAGGACAAACTTAAATTAAACAAATTAGTTCAGTTAAATTAACTGTTATGAGTATTTAGAACTTTCTTTTTCTTTTGAGTTCACGACATTGACATATTTCAAGTAATCTGAACTGTTTCATTGTTTTGAGTTGAAATAACTTATTTCCTTTAATTTAGACACATTTAAGTTTAACTGAAACTGGGCTGGGATTTTTTTTTTATTAATTATTTCCCAGCATGCTTTGCCCATGGCACTCAAAAGGGAGATTAATGTTAATGTTAATGTTAAGGGAAATTTAGTAGTAATTCATGTTTTGTTATGCTAATTTAGAAGAGTTTCTGTTTATGTGGGTTTTTGGAGCAAAATGTTATTGGCATTTTCTGAATTAGTTTGTTATAGTTAAAAACCTATTAGGTTTTACAGTGAAGTAAATAACAAATTTGATTAGCAAGAACTCAAAATGTGAGTTAACTAAATATTTGATGTTAATTGCTATCAAAATGTATGAATTAGCTAACTCAGTATTTCAAGTTAGGAGCAATTAACATGAGTACTATAAACTCAAAACTTGATAGTTCTGCTTACTTAAAATTGGGAACATCATAACTCAAAAAACTTGTCCGGGGTTTACTATGTTATTACCTTGTACTTGATGGAAACTGTTACAGTTGGAGAAACATGTATGATTGGGAAATGAATATTTAAAATGACCCATAAAGAATCGGCAGAATGCTGCACCTGGGTGTTGTTTTTAAGCAGAATCTCATTCTGTCTTAACTAATCCTTTCAGCCTGCTTTTCATCAAGCAACGTTTGTGCACAAGACTCAAATGAGGCCTTTGGCAACTTCTATTTTTCTTCTCATTAGTTTGCTTGGCTTGTAAATTTGCCAATAGACTAAGTGTGGTTTGCACAGGCTGATTAGGCTGCTGTTGCTGTGAGGTGGATCAGTGCTGGAGAAGATCTTCTGGACTGGCCATTAGTGGATGGCGTCTCGTTTAATTAATCACCGACGCTCCGGTTTAACTCAGCTGTGAACACAGTAAAGAAATTTTCAAAGTGCAATGTTAAATTGGGCTGCCACAAGCTCCTCAAATAAAGAGTGTTTGCCTGAGGTAAATATTTTACAATTGATTGCATATGAAGCTGCGAACTCTGCAATTTCTGTCCATGGCCTACAGTCTACAGTGCTTCTGTGCTGTATATCATATAAATAGAAAAGTGTGCTCAGATTGAGCATTACACCGTCTGTTCAATTATTAACAACCAGCATTATAATGCGAGGAACAGTATAGCCGAATAAGCTCTTGATTTAGTTACTTTCAATATTTATGTACTGTGCATGTACTGTATGATCTTGAGAAGTGTAACTGGTTCTTCTTTGTTCTGTCTATACGTGAATGGATCTCACAGAGCTTAATTTTAGAATAAATGTTTTTTTTTTTTTCATTGTGACATTATTTTTCATGACAATTAAGCACATTTTCCTCTCAATTACAATTACTGTAGAGAAGGAAGTGTAACTTTTTTTATAATAAGAAAATATATAAATTCCTAAATATTTATATATCATGGCATTATATTATTTTAATCATATTACTGCAAATATTATTATTATTATTATTATTATTATTATTATTATTATTATTATTATTATTATTATTGTTGTTAGTAGTAGTAGTAGTAGTAGTAGTAGTAGTTAAGGCATATAGTAAACATTAAATTAAAATGAAAACAAAAAAGCTAATTAATAATATTACTACTTTACTAAATATTAATATTAATAAAAAATAATTATTTAATCCAAAATAACACTGGTTGAAGATTGATTGATTGATTGATTGATTGATTGATTGATTGATTGATTGATTGATTGATTGATTGATTTTACTGATACAAAAATATCTATCAATAATTCTGAGAATCAGCTTTAAGAATAATGACAATAAATGACTTTATAAAAGGGGATCACTATGATGAGAATTTTTGGTTGGGTGGAAATGTGCAATATTGTCATGAAAATAATTATAAATCACCCTAAACATTGGCTTCCCTGATGGAGAGATGTCCTTAATGTCTCAAATGGTTCTCTTATATGTGTTCTCTTGAGTTTCAAAATATATCTCAACAATAACTCAAAACTGGGATACTCACCCCCTTAAACCTCACTCCCATCCGGGTCACGGCACCAATGCAACATCTGGTTTACTCCCACAGCTCTTAGTAGCTGGCCTCCATTATACTCATCCCCTAAACCTCACTCCCATCCGGGTCACGGCACCAATGCAACATCTGGTTTACTCCCACAGCTCTTAGTAGCTGGCCTCCATTATACTCATCCCCTAAACCTCACTCCCATCCGAGTCACAGCACCAAATGTAACCGGTCCTACTCAACTCATTACTAGCGGGACTCGAACCGGGGTCTCAGGCATGGGAGGCGGGAATACTAACAAGGAAGCTCTTACTAGCTTTCTTCCGTTACACTCACCCCCCTAAACTTCACACCCATCCCGGTCATGGCACAGACTTGCTATGAACGCAACCCCTGGTTTACACACTCAGCTCTTACTAGCTGGCCTCCATTATACTCACCCCCCTAAACCTCACTCTTATCCGGATCACAGCACCACTGTAACCCCTGATTTACTCGCACAGCTCTTACTATCTGGCCTTTGTTAAACTCACCCCCCTAAACATCACTCCCATCCGGGACTCGAACCAGGGTCTCTGGCGTGGGAGGCGGGCACGCTAACAAGGACGCTAAAGACCGCAGCAACTAGCACCCCTTGAGGCGAGGAGAGTAAGGTTTACACACATCTTTTACTAGCTTTCTTCCGTTACACTCACCCCCCTAAACTTCACTCCCATCCCAGTCATTGCACCAACCGTTTCAGCCAAGAATTGTTTGGGCACCAGCTTTCTCTAAAGCCATAATGAGGAAATTCTTTTGAAGCCACATTCTGATATTGCACTCTCTTTATTGTAGTGCCCTGCAGTTGAGCAGCAACAGGCTCGTTGGGCTGTTTGTTTACTCTGTGTTATGGACTCCACAGGTGGCTAATGTGGCCTTAACAGCAGCTTCTCGACTCCCAGAGAGAGCGACTTATCTCTCAAACACCAGGGGCCTATCGCAGATTCCCACACAATTACTTCCCCACTCCCACCACACTTGAAATGCCTATGTACCGCGTGCACACACACTCAATGTCCTGCGTAACTTATAGAGCGCGTCACGCTTAAATTTCATGGGAAGAACTCATCCCCTGTTGGGAATCATCACAGCAGGAACAAGGAATAAAATCCCCTTAAATGTTACCAAGCAAACACAGAAAGAAGCCATTAGGGGATTTTAACCCCAGTTTCAATATGTACAAGCTTTACCACTACTGCTGCCTTAAATCCTCCTCGGAAGTTACTACTTCGAAAGTTTTAATTAATTGTGCATTCAAGTCATGTTGGAAAGAACGCATTTATGAGTAGAATGCAAATAAAGTCATAATTACGAATGAGAAACTTTGAGCCATGAGTTTACGAATTGGGGAAATCATTATGATTATTATTATTTTTCCATTTGCAATCTATATTACGGATATTAAAACTTAATCATGGCCAATCCCAGACGTTTTTTAACTGACAAGCTCCCATGGAAAGTTGGCCCTCAAAGAAAATCCCGCTGTGCACTCATCTCATAAACATGACGATTGCGACTGCATGAAGACTGTGTAGTTTCTTTCCTTAAGTGAACTCCTGATAAGATAAAGCAAGAGTAAATACTGTCATTTAAGGCAATGATTGGCAGATTGCTCGGATATTGCTTCGGATGTCTTTGGAAAAGGGATTTCCCACGGATCTGCATTGTTTTGCAACATCAATCTCTCCCAACTCATTTCATTATCAGTGTTTATTTCAAGCACCAGGACTTGTAATTCACTAAAAAGAATGACAGCGGTCAGTCTGTTCATATCGTTGCCAAAAACCAAAGCAAATTGAATAAAAAGCTAAATTTATAGGAAGAGTGATTGAAAAGCTCTGTTTGGAGTGAATGGAAATGCACACAATGGGACAGATACAGCGGTGGAATTTAGCACAGCTGTTTTTTATTAACACCATTCTGGCTGTGTGAAGATATATTATATTTTGTTCTTCTGTTTCATACATCAAGTTGAAGGAGCCAATTAATTCAGAAAATTCTCAAAGGCACTTTGGGATTAGGCCGTAACGACACTCTTAACAATAAATAACGTATTAAGCAGGCATTCATTCCCAAGAGTAATGCCATTTATCGAGGTGCGTAAACACATAAATGCAGACCCTCTTTTATGTTTAATTTTAAACCAACAATAACTGCTACTTCTACTGCTTCAGAAATTCATGCATGACTCTTTTGTTTAGTGTCATTTCTGCTATAATTATTGTGAGATGTTACAAAAAAAAATCTCAACCTACGAATAATTTGACATAATTATCCTTGTGTAAATAAATCAATCAATAAGCACTTTGGGTTTGAGAAATGCACAATATAAATAAAATGCATCATAATCATCATCAAATAAATAAATATGTTACAAATGCTCTCATTGAATTCATATTTTATGTGGATTTAAATAAATGGTAAATGGTAAATGGACTGCATTTATATAGCGCTTTTAACAGACCAATGGCCATCCAAAGCGCTTTACATATTGCCTCACATTCACCCATTCACACACCGACGGCGGTGTCAGCCATGCAAGGCGCCATCCAGCTCGTCGGGAGCAGATGGGGTTAGGTGTCTTGCTCATGGACACCTCGACACTTGGTCAGGTGGAACCGGGGATCGAACCACCAACCTTCCGGTTTGTAGACAACCTACATGAACCACTGAGCCACTGCCGCCCAATGTTAAATACATAAATAAATAAATACAATAAGTAAAACAAATAAAAATTCATATATACTTACATACATACATACATAAATAAATACTTCTATTATATTGTCAAGAAAGATTTACATTTACAGTAATGATTAAAGTCATGTGGTCTAACCGTCAAGTACATTTACATTTACATTTACATTTAGTCATTTAGCAGACGCTTTTATCCAAAGCGACTTACAAATGAGAGCAATAGAAGCAGCTAGAACAGTCAAGGGCAACAGTATGTAACAGTATGTAAGTGCTGTAACAAGTCTCAGTTAATCTAGCAAAGAACACATAGGACAGAAGGTTTTTTTTTTTTTTTTTTTTTTTTTTTTTTTTTTTTTTTTTAAATAGACAGACAGACAGACAGAAAATGAATAGAATGTTAAGTGCTAATCTTGATTGGTAAGGTACCGCTGGAAGAGATGTGTCTTTAGCCGTTTTTTGAAAATGGCTACAGACTCGGCTGCTCGAATTGAGATGGGCAGGTCATTCCACAGGGTGGGTGCGGTCCAGGAAAAGGTCCGTGAGAGTGATTTCATGCCTCTTTGGGATGGCACTACAAGGCGTCGTTCACTGGCAGAACGTAAGCTCCTGGAGGGTGTGTAAGTCTGAACAAGCGAGTTTAGGTATCTTGGTGCAGAGCCAGTGGTTGTTTTGAAGGCGAGCACCAGTGTCTTGAATTTGATGCGAGCTGCTATTGGGAGCCAGTGGAGACTGATGAAGAGAGGCGTGACGTGTGCTCTCTTCGGCTCGTTAAAGACCACCCTTGCCGCTGCATTCTGGATCAGTTGCAAGGGTTTGACAGTACATGCCGGAAGGCCCGCTAGAAGAGCATTACAGTAGTCCATTCATAATAAGTTCATAATAAGTAAAAAGTTTCCTTACATATCGAATACTCATGATTGTACATCTTAATTATTTTCAAAATAGTTTTAAAACATTTTTACCAATATTATATTACAAATATCATGAAATATAAATGAATGAATAACATTGACTTTTTGAGGAGTCACACCATATGACATTTTACATCCTTACCTTGTACTTTTTTACTTCCTATGTTTTTTTGTTTTGTTGCATGTCTATTGGTTGCACCCATGAGAGATTTGAACTGGTGGACGTAGTATTTATGACACATTTTTGTGTAAGAAATTATATAAAATTATGCTCTGTTTAGTTCCTGTCTCTATGAAGCCCCTCCTTCTGAAAAGCACAATGTGCTCTGATTGGTCCACTGGAGCAGTATGTTGTGATTGATCAAGCCCTTCCAGTGTGTTTGGAAAATGTCCCGCCCCTTACTATAACCGCCAGTTTCAACACACTACTAACTAACTCAACCAGGCCCCGCCCCTTTATTATGAATATGAATTATTTAAATGAGGAGTATTGTGATGTGTTCATTCCCGGAAGAAAACCCAAGACTACAATGGAAGCATTTCAGGGAGTTCGGAAACACTGACACTGACATAGAGAAGAACTCACACACTAAAGACAGATGAACATGGGGAGAAAAGCACAATAGGTGCTCTTTAAAGGCCAACGCAAAATGCAGAAAGTGAGTTTTGATTAGCAAACCACAAATCTCAATTCTTAACTCAATGAGTCACTATACAAAAAAATTGTTGGAGAAATACAGTTTTTTTCCCTTTATAAAGGAGGAGTGCACCTATCCACACACACACACACACACTCAAAGAAGTATATCTGGCAGGCGATCGGTGGGAACTGTCGAGTGTGTGCTTCTCGACACCTGCACACCTGCCAGAACTCGAGGAGAAGTGCAAAGCTCTCCAGGAACAAACGTGCAGTTCACCATCCTCCCGGATCGCTTGCAGTGCTGCTGTGAAGCCAATATCAAACGTGTGCAGATCTTTTTATAGAGATATTTGTTTTGCGACCAACAGGGCTTCCTGGCAGAGGCGAGCAGTCAGCAGTCCCAGCGCTGCTACAGTCCGCTCTCGGCCAGGAACTCAGTACAACACACAACAGATGCAAGCATCCCAGCTTTATTGGTTAAACAGCATTGTGTTGTCTTGGACTGTTTCTGGTGCTAAAAATAGTTTTACACTGCAGAATATTGCAGTAGGATCCATAGACAGATGTAGGAGTGGATATTATTTAGTTGTCTCACAGCGATTGAAGCACTGAGGAGTGGGTAGATCAAAAACGTTTTGTTAATGCCATGAAATAATAATTACTAAAAGAGAGATCATTATTAAAGAAGCATGACTGGAATTGTAGCGATGCCCTGAGTGACCCCTTGTGAAAAAAGTGTGCTCAATTGTAAATCTTAAAAGTATTTTTTAAAATTCTGTACTTTAATCGATCATACAAATCATATTAATGCAATAAAAGGCCACTTAAGTGTGCTTACTATCTGTAGGGCTTTCTGCAGAATTAGGATGCCCGTCATCCATCTATCCATCCATCCATCCATCCATCCGTCAATCAAATTCTACACATTTCCACCCCCATGAGTGTTTATTATTAAACTTTCTAGTTCAACTTATTATGCTTTCAGCTACCCAATAAGAGTGTTACATTAAGCATAGTATACTCTAAAAGATTATGTGCAAACAGAACGTAATATTTTCGAACACTTAATTGCATGTTAAGTATGAAGCCGGATCAGCCTCAAAAATAATACATTTACAAAACAAAATTCACAAATGCACAGCACAATTCACATTTACAAAATCCGATTCGTAAATTCAAAACACAATTCATAAATGCACAAGTAAAAGCATAAATATATTTTCCCAAATGCTCACACAAATGCATCTTACCTAAATACACAAATATGTATATATATATATCAAGTTCTTGAATTAGTTGCATCACACATTTATGAAAGATCTGTATTTATGGATCGTTGAAATCTGCTTTTGCAAATCGTCACATGTGTGTGGATTGCTTTGCATTTGTGTGTGTGCGATACACCATAATTTAAACACAGCAAATTTTAATGTACAGTAAAACAAAGGCAGAATACCATAACTCCAGGCCGACACAGTAACTTCTAAACAAGGGCTAAACAATAGCAGAGTACCGTAAATTAATGTAAGTGTTTTAAAACAAAGGCAGAGAACAGTAACTGGTGGTATGGTGTTCTGCCTTGGTTTCTCCTGGGCTTTCGGAAATCACAAAGACAACCCATTATTTTCTCGATAAAACAACGGCATTGACTTAAGATACTTATCCACATCATAAAGGAGGTCTTGAATGTCCCAAAAATATCAATAACTAATTTGTGACCAAATTTGTAGGGCACTAAGTACATATTTATATGTAATTGTATATGTCTGTGAAATATGGATAAAGTGTATTGCCAAAAGTACTGACTAGCATTTATAGTAGACTAATACAACCCGTTCTCACTCCCAAAGCGTCGAAAAACGAAGCATGGTCAAGTGCTTTCCGCGTCACAATAAAGACGCTAAAGGCACCCCTAGGCGTCACTATATCGACGCGCTGAGTGCTCCATTCATTTCAATGAGAAACCTTTGGCGTCAGACACAGACGCGTTGGGCATTGGGAAAGTTATCCTCATGCTGATCATATATTGGGTTATGATTTTGCCATTATGACATGTTGGCCTGTGATTCTCAATTTAATCAGCCAGCATCATTTTATTTACACTATCTAGACACGTTTTAACATGTAACCCAACCCTATTCCGTCCCTAAACCTACCCATTTGTGTGGTATAAAACGCAGATATAACAGGCAGAGTCGACTGCATGCACAATTTATTAAAAAAATACAAATATTCCGAGGCCAAGCGATTGAATTGTGTGAAGGAAATCCCCAAAAGCGATCAGCGTCTCCATCCGCAGAAGATCACGAACACATACAATTTCAAATATTGCCGCCCGTTACGTCAGTTTTCATAGTGAAATTTCATTGGCTCTCGTATGTCTCGTGACTAATTGCGTCATTACGTCAGCTTTGATTGTAAAATTTAATTGGTTCTCGTGTGTCTTGTGACCGAATGCGTCATGCTAAAGAGTCGTGTGTATTATTTGAATGAGATATGAATGAGTGCGTTAACGGAGCGGCGGGATCATCATCTCAGCGATTAAAACATTAAGATCAACTCTGTTCTTTACATGAAGACATTGTGTGACTTCAGAAGACTTGGAATGCAACATGAGTTAATACTTTTATACTGTTCTTGGTAAGTTTTTGCAATAAATACCCGTGACTGTACTTGTATTTGCCTGTTGTGTGTTTTATATTGTTTAGGAGTGGGTAGGTTTAGGGTAGGAGTTGGGTTAGCTGCTCCAAAATATAAAAGTAACCTTTAAATATGAATAAAATATTAATAAAATCATGTATGCTTTTACAAATGCAAAGAATAAAATGCGTCTTGATCGGACACATTGGGTAAACAACTGAAATGAATGGAGCACCCAGCGCGTCAAAATAGTGACGCCTAGGGGTGCCTTTAGCGTCTTCGTTGCAACGCGGAAGGCACTTGACCATGCTTCGTTTTTCGACACCCTGGGAGTGAGAACGGGTTGACTAATAATGCCACTTGGAACTTGAAACTCAGCATGCTTTTAAGTTTATTTGCAATTACACATTAATAAGGATGAAGTTGTAAGTTAGTAAATAACACACTAGTTAAAATTAGGATCAAGTACTTTACATGTATGTTAGAAAACAGGACAATAAGTGTGCTTCTTTAAATCATGACAAAAGATTCTTAAAACATAATAATTTAAAAGTGCACTTAAGTGCGTTAACAGTATGTTAAGTGGCCTTTTATTTCATTAATGTTATTATCTTAAGTACAGCTTTTTAAAAATACACAAGTAAACATTCAAAAGAATTAAGTGCACTTCTTTTACAGTTTTATTGACCGTTGGTTGCACCACATGACTTTATTGGTTGCACTACAGTATATGACTTGGCAGACATAACAATAATAAATAGTTTTAATTACAGGAATTGAATCCTTTTAGATCTTCACTATGATATATATATACAAGGACAGTTGTACCCCCCTGACATTTTTTATTCAAGTCCATTTCATTTACTCGCAAAAGCCATTTTTTTACTTGTATTTGCCTCTGGCAAGTGTTAATTAAAGATCTTATTCCTAACACAGAATGTTCTTGTACTTTCAAGCATGCATTAGTATTCCACTTACTTGAGCAAGCTTCTGATGACCAATGTTTAACAGTCGATACGAGCATCACAGCGCTTCAGTCACATGGGGCTCTTGTTCATTTGCAGTGCATTAACAAACAGCTCCAAGCTGTAGAAGTGTTAAAAGTGCAAGCCAAGCAGTAATGTTGAGGGACAGTGAACGAGTTGAAGGGTGCCAAGGCACCCCTTTTTGATCTCTAATGAATGATGTATGGACTAGTTTGAATTTGGCTGAGGAAGAAGTTTCCTGAAGCAAATAAACATTGACATCAAGTGCTCTGAACTTTTCTTAGCTCTGAACTGATCTTAGTTCATTTCTAGCGGGGAAAAATTTTAATGAAATGGGCCGGATGTATTTGAGGGATGTTGGACGACCAGATGAAGTTAGGGTATGAGAGGTGACAAAGAGAGAAAGGCAAAGAAGATAAAAGAGATTCACTTAAAGAGGGATGAAAGGAAGTTAGGGTTGAAAAGGAAGGTGAAACAAAGGCTTTTTGGGTGACAGATTGATGGATCACCCAACGACAACTAGACGTTGAGTAAAAGCAGATAGAAAACATGCATTATCTTGAACATTTCACTCTTGAAATGTAAGCAATTAAAGTCAATGAGGTCCAACATTTTCAAATTCCACAAGGACAAAAAGGTAGAGTATCAAACTTCATTGCTCATGATGTTTGTTCACATGATGCACGAGAACTAAAGAGGTTTGTCGTTAGTTGACATTAGAGGTTCACGTTGCCATATTTAATGTAGTCTGAAAATGTGTGAGTGAATAGAGACAATCCTTTTGATTTGTTCATAATGTGATTGTGTCGCTTCAGAAGACTTATTATAATATACTTCTATAATACTTTTTTGATCTGTTAAGAGCTTGGACACCCAAAGAGGTCTTTTCAGTTTTCTATGCGGATCATTTTTATGTGGATAGGCTAATGAATGGACCATGTGGCCATTTTAGACATTCCGTTGACTGTAAGTAACGTTGCAACTATATGACAACTATCAGTTATTAGTGTATTAGTAGATTGTCTGCTTAATATCTGCAAACCATTTATTTTGATGCTCCCGCAGCAGACAATAAGTAACTTTACTACTACAAAGTTAATTTATTCTACTAATTCCAACCCCTTATTCTAACCCTACCCATAACAGTCTACCAAAACTCAACTAATACTCTAATGAGAGCTAGTTGATATGTAGGTATGATGCTACTTACAGTCAATAGAATGTCTAAAGGGGACCATCAAAATAAAGTGTAACCCATGTAGCAATGCTACAACATCGCTTTAGGTTCTGGAATAATGCATTTGTTCCACTGCCCAGGTCATCAGTGTAGTCCCTCTAGTAGATGGTTTTACAAAGCAGGTGATCCAAGCTTTATCAGCAGCCATATCACCCTGTAGCCCAAGACTGGTTTCCCACTGAAGCTAAGCAGGGCTGAGCCTGGTCAGTACCTGGATGGGAGACCAACTGGGAAAACTAGGTTGCTGCTGGTAGAGGTGTTAGTGAGACCAACAGGGGGTGCTCACCCTGTGGCCTGTGTGGCTCCTAACACCCCAGTATAGTGATGGGGACACTTTACTGTAACAAGCACCGTCCTTCGGATGAGATGTTAAACTGAGGTCCTGACTCTCTGTTGTCATTAAAAATCCCAGGATGTCCTTCGATAAAGAGCAGGGGTGTAACGCCAGCATCCTGGTCAAATTTGCCCATTGGCCCCTATCCATCATGACCTCCTAATCATCCCCATATATATATATAAGATTTGCTTCATCACCCAGTCTCCTCTCCACCAACAAGCTGGTGTGTGGTGGGCGTTCTGGCGCAATATGGCTGCCGTCACATCATCAAGGTGGATGCTGCACATTTGTGGTGGTTGAGGAGATTCCCCCCTTCTATGTAAAGCGCTTTGAGTACCCAGAAAAGCGCTGTATAAATGTAATCATTATAATTATTATAATTGTATTATTATTAAGCTGTATTAGGAAGATAAAGTCAAAAATTCAGATGAGACAGTAGTCAACATATACACTATTTTGGCCACCCTGGGGTGTTTCCCGTACAACGACGTAACTCGCTGCTGAACTACCATAGTATGATGCGTTGTTGAAGAAATCAACTACATAGTCACGACTGTTTCCCAAAATGTATTGTCACAAAATTGGTCGTTAATCCACATGGAGGAGTAATAAATTATTTTAGAGGATGGAGTAGGGGAGAGCGGGGCACAACCTAACGCTTTTTGACTTTCTCAGTTTATGTAAATCCACTTAGGGTTCAGAGAATTGATTTTTTTTCCCACATTAATTGCACACGTCTAGTACAATTATGTGGTTTTGTTTCATTAATACAGTGTATACTTTTTTCTTGATTTACCCTGAAAGAATGGAAGTGAAATGTGACAACATGCCCCATAGGTGGGGTACATTGTAACATGTGGTGGGGCACATTGTAACATGACCAAATGACAGCTTAAAATGTTATCTGATATAATCAAAAAAATAACCAAGACAAACTAAAATATTTTGTCAAAGAAATTCAATTATTTTTTAATCATTAAAATACACATTTTTTAAAATACACATCGCTAAATACAGCTATACAGCATAGTTCAAAACATAATAATAATTAATCATTTCTGAACATTGACTCTCAGTCATTATTCACCCTTTTCTCATGGTTTCTCAAAAGAATTTATAAAAGTATAGAATATAATGGCATATTTCTAATAGGGGCTCATTGTAATGCAGTGTTACAACGCACCCCACCTGCACAACTGGGATTTCAATCGCGGCTCGTGTCTTCTGATGGTTAGATCAGCATTAAAGAACAATCTTAACTGTTAAATAACAGATATAAGATTAAAATAATATCAGATTTGTCTTTTTTTTTAAATAAACACAAAAAACAGAGATGAAAACTAAACTTAAGTAAGAAATGTACTTTTGCTATGGTTACATACATGTTCAGTAATAAAATTTTTAATTTTGGCACTATTTTTTCTCTAAGTAATGTTGATATGGCAACTAGTAAATACACTCAATTTCGTCATTCTGGCTTGTGTGGAATAGGGTTAAAACATTAGGTTAGGTTAGGCGTTGTGCCCCGCGCTCCCCTATTAATGAATCTGTTTGAGATTGAATTAATGCTAAGCGTTTTGCTATAAATTACAGACATCGTGTCTGAGGACTATTTCAAATTTTGCTTTATTTCCAGATTCAATCATAGGCTCGTTCTTACGTAATATATTAGAGCAGTACACACATGCGCACTCTTCAACAATGGTGCTTTAAATCTCTTGACAAACTAAAAGACGTAAATTACATTTATATGTATTCTAAATAAAATATATAGATTACTAAATGTCAGCTTGCTTATTTTGCTCAGGATAATGAATAATTAAGTACACATGTCATGCAAACAAGAAACTATGCTTCTAATCACAGGTCGAGAGCAGTTGTTCCAACCATTCAAGTTTGCGATGCTGTTTGCGAATGTTTGTTGGAACTAGGGTTTCGGGAAACACTGACTCGTTGAACTATGTTGATAATGACTGAACTTGTGACCATAGTTTGCTAACGATGCTTTTCGGGAACGCACCCCTGGGCAGCATATCTCAAAAACATCGTAGCGTTGATCAAACTAAAGTAAAAGTTGATCGTAGATGTCATGATCCCAGCCTTTATTCCCCTGTCTTGTGTGAGGACTTTTGTTATTTCCTGTCTTGTGCCATGTTTTGTAATTCTTTGTAGTTTTCTTCTTGATTAATCTTCCCCAGGTGTGTCTTGTTATCTTGTTAAGCTTGTTTGGATGTGTATTTATACCCCTGTGTTTCCCTTGTTCAGTGTCAGTCTATGTTTCACTGTAGATGCTCTTGTTTCAGGTTTCCTGGTGTGCTCAAGCGCTGTCTTTATCCTTGTTTGTTAATAAACCTAATCTGTATGTGGATCCACCTCATCCTGCTTTTGATGGCCAAGATGTGCACCGCCATGCCTGAGCCTTCAGCCAAGATGGCCTCCGCCAGTCCTGAGCCTTCAGCCAAGATGGCCACCACCTCAGCCCGCACTGCCCTGGCCATATATATATATATATATATATATATATATATATATATACTACTGTTGTTGTGACATGAAATGTAGTTTTAAGAGTTTTTTTAGGCATGAATGTAGTTATTTTGACCTCAAATATGTGACTCATATATAAACATAGCGCATATTTGACAATTAGTTTAGACTCTTTCATAGATGTGAGCTCCAGGACATCATTGGCCATTTAGCGCTCATGCACCAGTCGAGAAAAAATCTCGGCCAGTCCTTCGGGAATTTGCCGCTGGCTCTTACTGTATGTAGATAGTGGTTAAACATGAGATATAATTAAGTTTGGGTATATCAAATTGACAATTTGAGGTCTTATTTGTCTATTACTTGTTCCAGAGCAAATTAATTTGGGTTAAGGGGATAATTAAGTTTCATAACTCAATATTTAACTTGAATTCTGTTCTACAGCGCTTTTGTATGCTTCTTCTCTTGTTTTTACTTCATATTGTGTTTTAGAATGGCAATTGTTGTTAATGTAAATATTTTTGTTCAATAAATATAATTTTATATAAACAATATGCCATATTTGGTATTGAGAGGGTCCGTTATCGTGAGATGGACTTCAGTGAAAGTTAAATTATTACACCAGCAAATATGTCACCAGCAAATAAGCAACAAAAAAGAGGGAGTTGATTTAGTGCTGTCATGGGAAATCCCCTTAACTTTTAAATGGACAAAGAAAAATAAATCGCTTTCCTCAGCGGAAATTCAAACTGATTTTTAAATGGATTTTTAATTATGGACATCGGCCTGGAGAATGAATGCTGTATCAGATGCAGGTAATACACTTGTTTAGTTGACCTCTCTCTCATAATAATACTCTGCATAATACAATAAGCTTCAATGAAGCGACTCAACGTTACTGGTTCTAAAGTGACGTTTCAGAATTAGTAACAGTGTCTTGGGCTCGACTGTTAAACTGTCAACTTGAGATGTGAATCCGTGGCGGAAGGAAGTAGTTCTGCACAAAAGAGGGTTTTTAAAGAATTTGTTGGTTGTTTCTTATATTTACACACTTGTTCTGTTGAACTGTTGTATAAACATAATATCACTCATAGCCGTGCGATGTGGCTGTATATCACCTCAGATATGATTACCTACGGCCGAATCACAGTGCTTAAGATGAAATATGAGATGAGATGTGTGATGAAAAAAACAAAAACAGGTACATATTACTTCTGAACCATTATATTATTATATTATATTATATTATATTATATTATATTATATTATATTATATTATATTATATTATATTATATTATATTATATTATATTATATTATATTATATTATATTAATGATATCGTTCATAATTTGGAGGATGGTAAAAACAACATTGTGTTGGACATGGTTAAAAAACCCAGACAGAATTCTGCTGTGATGAATATACAGTATATGTCAACTTTTAGACATTGTTATTGGAGAAATAAAACTAGTGTGAGCATGAAAAGTTTTTTTTTTTTTTTTTCTTTATATTTCTAAAATTCCCCATAGCTGAAGTAATACCCACAGGTGAAAAAGTTGTTCACCTGGACTTCTCTGAATCCTTCAAGTCCCAAACTAGAGAAATAAGGGATGATGAAATTTTCTATTAACACATGGAAATGTACACTTCCGATTGTTTGCCCGCAGTTGCTCAGCTCATTAGCGAATCTGAAGCACAGATGAGGTCGCAGTGCCATGCGCCGTGGCTGTTTGATCACATGACAGTTCCTCAACATTATCTAGTCTTGGCAACAAACCAGGCAGGGACAGACAGTAAGCAGCCTCCTCATTCTCTTTTATCATCCCTCTTTCAGCCAGCCTCTGTAAAATTATGAACAGGAAATAATGAAGCCAGAATGCACACACAACAGTCAAGTTCAGCGAATCTGAAAGGTGCTGGAGTTTCCCTTCACTTCCTCTTCCTTCATTTCCCAGTTTGCTGCATTCCCTTCATCTTGAGCTTTGATCACTGCCCCTTTTCTAGGAGACATCCTCTGTCTTTCTCTCCATCTCTCATTCCCTTCCTCGGCTTTGATCAGTATCAGGCAGTCTTTCTCATCTCTGCCCTCATTCACTGGCTCCCATCTCAGAGGCTTTTACAGTGAGAATCTTTGCTGCTTATGTTTACATAATGTTGTGTATGTATTTTCTTGCCTTTCTTACCAAAACCGGAAAATAAGGTTATTTCAATGAACCATCAATCATTAATTCTGTTGTGAGCTAGAATTATTTTGGATGTTTATTTAGATTTTTGAAAAAAACTACATAGATTTTTTTCATGTTCTAAAACAAACTATAAATAGGATGTTGTGGGTGGTGTTATCCTGCAAATGTGCTCTGCTAAGTGGTTTTTAGCATGTTGCTATGCATTTGATGAAAAGTATAGTTTTATGCTGCGTTCACGCCATGTCGTATGTACAGTAATTACTAGATAACAACTCTGGACTTTCTACTGAGCTGTTCACATCCTCTGAGTCGCTTGTTTGTTTGTTTTTTTGTTGTTGAGTAAATTAATGCTCACAGTAACACACTACGCCGTCAAGGATTACAATCCTGCAGCGCATGCAAGGTCCCCCTGCTCAAGCCAGCGCATGTCCAGGCCCGTCTGAAGTTTGCCAATGACCATCTGGATGATCCAGAGGAGGAATTAGAGAAAGTCATGTGGTTTGATGAGACAAAAATAGAGCTTTTTGGTCTAAACTGCACTCGCCGTGTTTGGAGAAAGAAGAAGGATGTTTACAACCCCAAGAACACCATCCCAACCGTGAAGCATGGAGGTGGAAACATCATTCTTTGGGGATGCTTATCTGCAAAGGGGACAGGACGACTGCACCGTATTGCAGGGGGGATCAATGGGACCATATATCGCGAGATCTTGGCCAACAACCTCCTTCCCTCAGTAAGAGCATTGAAGATGGGTCTTCCAGTATGACAACGAACCAAAACACACAGCCAGGGCAACTAATGGTGCGTTCACACCGGACGCGATTGACGTGAATAAATCACGCTATTCGCACGAAGGTGGACGCTTGAACATTTTGAGTTTACTCGCTTCATTCGCGCGTGAAATTCGCTTCATTCGCATGTGACATTCACTGCACAACAGACGCGAATTCACGTCATGGGCGGGGCTTCTGCCAGCCGGCTCGTCTCGTTGAGAAATGACTGACATGGGCTGTGTTTACACGTCTTTTTTTGTTAAAATCTACTGTTAATGTGTGACAAAACATAGATTTAAGACTTTTTCAGTCGATAATGTAGTTGTTTAAAGCTCAAATCTGTGGTTTATTTATATAAAGAGTGCCTATTTGTACATTTTATCTGGCGTTTTCGGAGTTGTGAGCTCCAGCGGATCAGCGGCGCTCAACGCTGGCGAGAGCAACCTTTCCTCTGCCAGTCCTTCAGCCGTCTGCCACTGGCTCTGATGTCTCTGTGGTGTGTCTCGAGCTATAATTCGTCTTTTAACGGGCAATCTTTGGTCTCATGGATCTATAATTTGTTCCCTGGCAAATCGTTTCATTACATGAGGGCAAAGTGAAGTTTCATTACTTTTTCTATTTTTAGGCTATTTAACTTTGCGTTACCGTTGTAGCCGACTAGCACTGACTTTGAATGTTTGAGTGAATTGTTTGCTTTATTTCATGTATAGCTTATTATACCTTTTACTTATACTTTTGTATTATTGATCAAACATAAACTTGCATTTAACAAAAAGCGACTGGATTGTGTTTCATGTCATTTAATGTTATCACAGTGATAATCATATTGTCTGAACCAGATATTAATATACAGATTTTCTCCTCATTGTTGTCACTACTAGAGCAAGCTACTGATTGGTTAACGCGGCGCGAATATCCGGCAAAGTTCAGATTTTTTAACTTGAGCGATTCGCGCGAATCACGTGTTCAAAACGCTCAATTCGCATCATTCGCGGCGCCTCATTCGCGCGAATCGCGCCGCAGGATGCCATTTCGCGTCTCTGCATTGAATCGCGTCAATCGCGTCCGGTGTGAACGCCACATAAGGAGTGGCTCCATAAGAAGCATCTCAAGGTCCTGGAGTGGCCTAGCCAGTCTCCAGACCTGAACCCAATAGAAAATCTTTGGAGGGAGCTGAAAGTCTGCATTGCCCAACGACAACCCCGAAAATTGTTTTTAGATTCCATTGCAGGAATATGTTATTGAATTCAAAGCCTAGCAGGTTTCAGTCTTTCCACATTTGTTACAAGCCAAGAAAATTGTGATTTCAAAAGGGTTACTGCTGTTGAGAAATTACCACATGTTGAGAAATTACAGCGCCATTTAGGCTAACATTACCATTCTTAGCTGCAGCAAATGCACTTCTGCAAGAGTTTATGCAGCAAGCGTTTGCCATTTAAGAAAAAAAGGCATGACTAGAGGCATTACTAAGTCGGTGCTGAGTAAACTAACTTGCCTCAAAGGCACAACAGTGGAAAAGTGATCAGTTGACTGGACCCACTTTATATTAGGTGGCCTTAACTACTAAATGTACTAACATTTTAATTAATCATTTGATACAATGTACTTATTATGTACATACATGTTTTTACATTGTACTTACATTATATTGTGTGAATGAAGCCTTGAAATGCAACTTTTTTCCCCCAGGAAAACCGATGATATACATTTTTGTTCAATAATATTTTTTGATTATTATT